>CM019148.1:259887779-260390030 GCA_009733165.1 Naja naja | reverse complement strand
TTATAACCAATAACCATATTTTCTTTTCTTTCCTTCTGTAAGAAAATATCGATTAATTAGTTTGTTATATTGATAAAGTGCTATTATTATTTTACTTATTGGAACATTGATGAATTGTTACATCGTTAAATCTAAGATATTTAGTATTTAATAGAACTGATTAAGAACATTTAGTATATGGATTAAAAAATTATCATAATATAGTATATAAACAGGATAAATAGGATAGGAATAGTGAGAAAAGCTTGGCTGAGAGGTAGATAGGTATGTTTTGTGATTGGTAGGGATACAGTAAACTGGGAAGGTTTAAATATTTAAGATAAGGAAAACTTCGATAAATTGAGGTAGGTTTAAAAGTAAAACAAGTAGAAACAAGTAGGAAAGGAAAAAAAAAAAAGATCAACCAAAAATTTTGAAATAGAACATAAGTGGATGCTAGTGTGGGCAGAAGCAAATAGAAGTTTCAAAAACATGACAAGTGCCATAACATCAACCTTGAGAATGACAAAGAGACAACCCGCCCAGTATCGACAGTCTCATCCTGCTGGCCAGAAGATGATTGAGGGAATGTTGGGGGCCGAAAAGCAAAGTACAACATCAACATGCAAACAATACAAACATCATTGCTGGCAATCAAAGAGACCATGGTGAAGTTGCAGGAGCACCAGATGAAGATGCAGGAGAACATATCAAGGAACCATGTGGAAATGAAGGGAACATCAACAAGTTAGAAGACAAAGTAGACACAATACAACAAACTATTGAGAAAATGAACAAAAATTACAAGTAGGGAAATGAGATCAGAGCAAAATGAGAAGAAACTGGAGTTAGTAGATAGAAAGATGCGACAATGAATAGGAATTAGAGGAACAAATTATACATCTGAAATGGACCGTGCTGCTCTACTTGAGGTTCCAGAACATCATGGAGAACAGAGAGGAAGATTTGAGCACTATCATGGCAGATCTAATTGCACCAGTTTTACAGAGAGAAAGTCAAGAGATCCTGCTAGAAATTGATGAAGCCTATAGAATTCAAACCAGCTATGCGACATAATAGACTACCATGAGAAGTCCATGTTAGGTTTGCTAGGAAGAAGGTATGGGACATAATATATAAAATAATGAGGATGAACCGTTAATATATAAAGATAAAAGATACAAACTTTAAAACAGATCCCGAAGAAAGTATGTGAGTACAGAAGAGATTATAAATTTCTCGCAACACAACTGATTAAAAGAAATGTAGCATTTCAATGGCTTATCCCGGAAGGGATGTTAGTAACATGGCAGGAGAAGACGCTGAAAATAGACAATTTGGATAAAGCACAGGACCTGTATGACCAAATATAGTAGGAAGGAAGCAGTAGCAGGGATGAGCTGGAGACAGGGAATAGAAGACCACAGGAACTAAAGAGGAACAAGAAGGAAGAAGTAAAGAAAGAAATGAACAAGGAGAAAAGGAAGGAATGAAACTAAGATCAAGCCCACAAGAGATCGAGTTAATAGAGGCAGATAACCAGTAGGTAGGATGATGGAAGATGAAACCAGGCTAATATCACTAAACATCAATGGACTGAACTCACCTATTAAAAATACAAGGATTGGCTAAACAAAAGCAGAAATAATGCCTGCAAAGTGCATATTAAAGAACAGTTTTGGAAATGCTTAGAGTACCCAAACTAGGAAGGTTATTTACAGCTCTGGCAGATCAGAAACAGAGAGGATAGCTGTATACATCAAAGAGGAATAAAGGCAGTAGAAAATATGTAGACCCAATGGAGAGTGCTGATACTTGAATTAGAAATATGTCAGAAACCAATGTTATTAGTTGTAATTTATGCGAATGAAAATCAAAGTCAATTCTATAGTAATTTATGATAAAATTTTAGAAATTGGACAAGGAAATATATATGTATAGTGGGGATTTTAATGCAGTGACAGATATAAGAAAGGATTATATTAGTGGTATAAAAAATAAAAAGTTTGGAAAAAGCCTTCTCTGCCATGTGGAACAGCTGCCTGGAGCTTGGTTGGCTGATGTTCCTTCCAGGATCTAAAGACCTGGCTGTTTACAGGATGGATTAAGAAGAGGATTGGATTTTAATGGATTTTAGTATTTTATTCAATTTGGAATGGATATATTTTTATATTTTGATATATATCTTTGTGAGGAGAGTCCTCTAGAGATGGGTGGTATATAAATAAAAATATAATAATAAATACCAACATCCTTCTTTGAGATGACACAGGAATTGAATCTGGTGGACCAATGGAGGAGATTAAATTTGGGGAAAAAGAATATACCTTCTACTCCAATCCACATAAGTTGTGGTTTGCGATTAGATATGGTGGATGAATGTAGAACTAGGAAATGAATTAGTCAGTAGAGATTATGACAAATGTATGGGCAGACCACAATCCATTAAAATAATTTGGAAGGGAAGGAAAAAATTGGAGAAGATGGACATTAAACCCCAGATCATAAAGAGAAAAAAATTGTGTCAAAATTAAATCAGAAATGGAGTTATTTTTAAGGAGAATACTGTCCAACAAACCTCAATACAGATATGGGACACAGCAAAAGCGTATTTGAGGGAATAACAATAGCCTGCATGGCTAAAAGAAAAAAGAAGGTGGGGAAAACAAAACAGGCTACAGGAGGAGATTAAAGAGTTAGAAAGCAGATTACAAAAACACCACAAGATGAGAAAATGAGAAGGAGATGATTCTAGTTAAGCATAAGTTAAATATTATGAACCAGGAAGAGAGTAAGGAGGTCAAAAGACAAAACAGAATTTTTTGAGCATGCTAATAAGCCTGGGAGGTGGTTAGCCTAAGTTAAAAATAGAAAGAGAAAAAGGCTGATTCAGGAGTTGGGAGATGAAACGGAAAACTACATATCGAATGGCAGAGAAGAAAGAAATAGTGCAAAAATATTTTGAACAATTATACAAGGAAGATAAGATGAACAAAGATAATATAGAACAATATTTGAAAGAGAAAGGTCTACCAAAATAAGTGAAGAACAGAGGGACATATTAAATAGAAATAACACCCATAGAATTAGATATGGCGGTTAAAAACAGAAAATAATAAGACTCCAGGGCCAGATGGTCTTCCTGCAGAAATTTATAAATGTTTGTATGAATGTTTTGCACCAGTGATGTTGGATCTGTATAATGATGTATTGGAGCCGCCAAGCTACCCGAATCATGGACAGAAGCATATATTTCGTTAATCCCCAAAGAAGACACTGACCACAACCAAATTAAAAACTATAGGCCAATCTCATTATTGAATGTAGATTATAAGATATAACATAATGTCTGAAAGGTTGAAAGTAGTACTAAATGATCTATATAGAAAAAAGAGTACAAAGAATGAAAAGTAGTATACATATAATCAATATATAAATTCAAATAATCAGAAGGCTTTCTACCTTCCAGGCAGATAAGAAATAACATGATAATAGCACTTTAATGTATTAGAATACTATGAGGCCCACCCGGAAAAGCAGGCAGCATTGATTTTCTTGGATGCTCAGAAAGCATTAGACAATCTCAATTGGCAGTTCCTAATTCAACAGGTAGAGAATATGGGGTTTGGAATCAAATTTAGAAAAATGATCAGCACTGTATACTCAAACCAAAAAGCCAAGGTGATTATAAATGGAGAGACTATGGAAAGTTTTAAAATAAGGAAGGGTGTATGGCAGGGATGTCCAATGTCGCCTCTACTTTTCATTTTGACTCTGGAAGTGCTATTAACCCAGATCAGACAAAACATGGAAATAGGTGGATTGAGGATTAAAGGAGAAGAATATAAAGTATAGGCATTTGCAGATGACCTGGCGTTTTTTATTGAAGAACCAATGAAGACAGGGATAAATTTATTACAAGAATGGAGGAATTTGGGGCAGTAGCAGGATTAAAATTAATAAGGAAAAACCAAAATATTAGTTAAAAAATTGACAGAAAGACAGAAGAAAGACTTAGAAGAAAAAATGGGATTGCAGATGGTAAAAAAACCTAAATATTTGGGAATTTGGCTATCAGGAAGATGTTCCTCTATAAAGGAGGACAATTATAAGAAATTACTTCAAGAGACAAAAAAGGACCTGACAAACTGAGGGAAATTACAACTGTCTTTATTAGGGTGGATAGCAGCGATAAAAATGAATATTTTACTGAAATTACTATACTATTTTCAGACAATTCCTATAAAATTAGATAGAAGATTTTTTCAGGAGCTAAATAAGATAGTTATGAAATTCTTATGGCTGGTAAAAAGCACGAATAAGTCTAAAACGCTACAAGATAGTAGAAGTAGAGGCGGACTTGGACTTCCAAAATGGGAACTGTATTACCAAGCAGCAGTACTATTATGGGTGAAGGAATGGATAAATTTGAAAAACAAAAGAATTTTGGCAATTGAGGGCCACGACCTCCAAGCAGGGTGGCATGCCTTCTTATGGGACAAAAAAACCAAGACACATTCATACTTCCATAGACATTTGATAAGAGAATCACTACTGCAAACTTGGGAAAAGGTTAAAAGAGCCTTGGTGGCTCAGGCTGTTAATTGCCTGTACTTAAGTTCCAGCTGCCTACAATTGCTGTAGGCTTGAATCCCACCAGGCTCAAGGTTGACTCAGCCTTCCATCCTCTCAGGGTAGGTAAATTGAGGACCCAAGATTGTTGGGGGCAATTAGCTGACTTTGTAAAATGCAGCTAGTAAGCAGGCATATACAATGGAATGAAGGCTATTGCTGAGCACACTGGGTTGTATCTCAAAAATTGTAAGTGAGTCTTGAAGGAAATTTTAAAAAAAAAAGAAAACATTATATGAAGATACCAAAATGGATCTCACCAATGGAAGCGATATTACATCCAAATATGAGAGATACAAGGAAAATGGTCAGATATGAAGAACTATTAGATAATCAGGGGAAGTTAAAAATGATTGATAAATTAAAAGAACAAGACATAATTATAGATTGGTGGTCATACTTACAAATTCAGACAAAATTTAGGAAGGACTTAGAAGAACAAGGGATAGAAAAGGACTTACAACAACTGGACCAAATTTTGGCAGGCAAGGAGATAAAATTTATAACAAGAATGTATAACTATTTGTTGGAAGTAGAATTAGAAGAGGAAATAGTAAAGGGATCAATGATTGCCTGGGCAAAAAATGTAGGGCATAATATAAATTTAGAGGATTGGGAAAAATGTGGATTGACAACTGTAAATTGACATTGTCAACAGCATTTAAAGAAAATCAATATAAAATGTTTTGTAGGTGGCACCTAGCCCCAGCAAGACTGGCCAAAATGTATCCAAACACAAAAGCAGAATGTTGGAAGTGTAAACACAAAGAAGGAACGTTCTTCCATATGTGGTGGCAGTGTCCAGAGGTTAAAAAATATTGGATGAGGGTACAAAGATGGTTATTAGAAATTACAGAGCACAAATTAGAACTCGAAACGGAAATATTCTTATTAGGAATAATTAAGGGAGAATTGAGCAAGGTCATCTGATATATCATTGTACATATCATAACTGCAGCGAGAATAGCCTTCACACAGGGATGGAAGAAGGAAAAGATGCCATCTGAAGAAGACTTGACACAAAAAATAATGGATTGTGCGGAACTGGATAAGCTCACAATGGAATTAAGAGGCAAAGATGATTCGGACTATTATACGGTTTGGGATAGGTGGTACAAATGGGTGGAGGATAGAAATAAGAGCTGATGTTTATGTATAAAAGGAGAGGTATGTATTAATAACAACACGAACACTGTTAATGTGAATAGAGATTTGTATTTTTGTTTTTAAAAAATAAAAATATTTAAACAACAAAATATAGAAAATGTAAAAAAAAACATAAAATTGTAAAACACAATCAAAACCTGGTACCTCAGACACTCTCTTAGGATGTTCCAATAACCAATCCAAACCATTCTCACACTAACCCCATGCCTTGGTAAAAAGCCAAGTCTTGATGGCTAGAATGATCTAAAGTAGCAAGTGAGATAGAAACCAGCAAAAGGGGGTTCTTCGAATATGTCAACAGCAAGAGGAACAAGGCTCCCAGCTTGTTGCAACTGAATACATATTAACAGATAACCATGAAAAAGCAGAGGAATTCAACTCCTATTTTGCTTCTCTCTTTACACTCAAATGAAATGCTAATTTGAATAGGGTACATAGGGAATGAACCAAGTGGGAACAGGGAGGCAAGATTTACAAGTCAGTAAAGAAGTGATAAAAAAATCTTCCAACTAAATTAAATACCTTCAGGTCTTCAGGTCCTAATGAATGATATACACCCTCAAATAATGAAGGCTTGCTAAAGAGCTGTTGGGACTCTTGTCAATTATCTTTGAAGAGTGCTGGAGAAATTTCAAAGGATTGGAAAAAAGCAAGTGCAGTCCCCTTTCTTTAAGGAAAAAAAAAGGATCAACCAGTGAGCCTATCATTAAGATCTCTAAGTTGTTAAAGCAGATAATAAAGCATTTGGAAAACAATGCTTGATTGACAAAGTATGACTTCATCAAAAATTGGTCATTTAAGATGCATCTCATCTGCTTTGACAGAGTGAATGCTATGGTAATCTACCTTGATTTCAGGAAAGTGTGTGACAAAAATCCCTTGGCATCTTTTACTGACAAACTGTTAAAAGTGTGGTTTAGATGGTGCTCCAGAAAGATGGGTTCAAACTGGTTTGCTAACTGCAGTCAGAAAATGAACATTAATGGTTCTACAGGTGAAACTTGAAAAATTAGAATATCGTGCAAAAGTTCATTTATTTCAGTAATGCAACTTAAAAGGTGAAACTAATATATGAGATAGACTCATTACATGCAAAGCAAGATAGCTCAAGACGTGATTTGTCATAATTGTGATGATTATGGCGTACAGCTCATGAAACCCCCAAATCCACAATCTCAGAAAATTAGAATATTGTGAAAAGGTGCAATATTCTAGGCTCAAAGTGTCCCACTCTAATCAGCTAATTAAGCCATAACACCTGCAAAGGGTTCCTGAGCCTTTAAATGGTCTCTCAGTCTGGTTCACTAGGAATCACAGTCATGGGAAAGACTGCTGACCTGACAGTTGTGCAGAAAACCATCATTGACACCCTCCATAAGGAGGGGAAGCCTCAAAAGGTAATTGCAAAAGAAGTTGGATGTTCCAAAGTGCTGTATCAAAGCACATTAATAGAAAGTTATGTGGAAGGGAGAAGTGTGGAAGAAAAAGGTGCACAAGCAGCAGGGATGACCGCAGCCTGGAGAGGATTGTCAGGAAAAGGCCATTCAAAAGTGTTGGGGACTTTCACAAGGAGTGGACTGAGGCTGGGGTCAGTGCATCAAGAGCCACCACACACAGACGGATCCTGGACATGGGCTTCAAATGTCATATTCCTCTTGTCAAGCTGCTCCTGAACAACAAACAACATCAGAAGCGTCTTACCTGGGCTAAAGAAAAACAGACCTGGTCTGTTGCTCAGTGGTCCAAAGTCCTCTTTTCTGATGAGAGCAACTTTTGCATCTCATTTGGAAACCAAGGACCCAGAGTCTGGAGGAAGAATGGAGAGGCACACACTGCAAGATGCTTGAAGTCCAGTGTGAAGTTTCCACAGTCTGTGTTGATTTGGGGAGACATGTCATCTGCTGGTGTTGGTCCACTGTGCTTCATTAAGTCCAGGGTCAACGCAACCGTCTACCAGGAGATTTTGGAGGACTTCTTGCTTCCTTCCACAGACGAGCTTTATGGGGATGCTGACTTCATTTTCCAGCAGGACTTGGCACCTGCCCACACTGCCAAAAGCACCAAAACTTGGTTCAATGACCGTGGGATTACTGTGCTTGATTGGCCAGCAAACTCGCCTGACCTGAACCCCATAGAGAATCTATGGGGCATTGCCAAGAGAAAGATGAGGGACATGAGACCGAACAATGCAGAAGAGCTGAAGGCCGCTATTGAAGCATCCTGGTCTTCCATAACACCTCAGCAGTGCCACAGGCTGATAGCTTCCATGCCACGCTGCATCAAGGCAGTAATTGCTGCAAAAGGGGCCCAAACCAGGTACTGAGTACATATGCATGCGTATACTTTTCAGAGGTCCGATATTGTTCTATGTACAATCCTTGTTTTATTGGTTGCATGTAATATTCTAATTTTCTGAGATTGTGGATTTGGGGTTTTCATGAGTTGTAAGCCATAATCATCACAATTATGACAAATCACGGCTTGAACTATCTTGCTTTGCATGTAATGAGTCTATCTCATATATTAATTTCACCTTTAAAGTTGCATTACTTTTGCATGATATTCTAATTTTTCGAGTTTCACCTGTATATCAATTGGGAAAGCAGTAACCAATGATCCTACAGAGATCAATCTTGGGGCACTATTATTCAATATTTTTAGCAGTAAACTTGGTTATTAGATTAATGCTGTTATCCAATATCTGGATGACACAGTATCAAAATAAGAACATAGACCTGCATAGAGGCCTAGAGGTGAAGACACTTGCCTCCCACTCATAAGGTTGAGAGTTCAACCCTAGGCAGCAACAGATGTTTCTTTTCAGGACTCCTGCAAATAGGCATCAGGAAGGATATGCCAGTAAATGCTCAGCTTCATTCAGTTGCCCCAACTCCACCCTGATAAAAAAAAGTGGGGGATTACGCATACAACCATACACACCAGAGGTGGTATTCAGCAGGTTCTGACCAGTTCTGGAGAACAGGTAGCGGAAATTTTGAGTAGTTCGGAGAACTGGCAAATCCCACCTCTGACTGGCCCTGCCCCCATCTATTCTCTGCCTCCTGAGTCCCAGCTGATCACCTGGGTCTTCTTTTGTTGCCCTGCACAGGAGAATGAAGCTGGAAAGCAGGTTAGTGGAGTGGGGAGGGAATGGGATTTTGTAGTATCCTTCCCCTGCTATGCCCACTAAGCCATGCCATGCCCACCAAGCCACGCCTACAGAATTGGTAATAAAATTTTTGAATCCCACCACTGATACACACACACACACACACACACACATATACATACACACACATACTGTGTATATATAGTACTAGCTCGATACCCGTGCTTTGCTACGAAACTATATGGTTGGGCTTAGTTTTGGGGAGGAAAATAGGGGGGGGGGAATTCTGAGTCTGCCTACCAGCATCCATCAGTGTTCATCTGGCTAGCGTCGTGTCAGTGTGTTTGGAAAGTGAAACAGTATTTGCTGTGTTAGCAAGGAGACAGCAAGGAACCTGGGTGTGGCTTAGCTCAACTGTTCTGTACTAAAGCTGCTGGGTGCTGTGAAACTGAAACTCCTCCTTTGCTTGTGTTTTGCATTTGGAACAGATTTCTTTTCAGGTGGGGAGAGGGAGTAAAACTCCTTAGCATGAGAGTGTGCTAATAATAATATATGAAATGCTAATGCTCTGATGGTCATTTTGAAAAATCCTTTCTTAGTGAGCACCTAGAAGCCAAGAGGAACATACCTGCCAAATTTCAAGTTTGTAGGTTTTACGGTTCTGAAGATTTTCTGATGATGTGTGAGTGGAATTTCACTTTTATATATCTAGATGTGATTATTGGTTATATAATATCAATATAGTTTATATTAGACCAGCCGTGGGCAAACTATGGCCCGGGGGCTGGATCCGGCCCGTTTGGCTGTTCTATCCAGCCCATGGAGCCAAAAGAGCAGAGGGTTCTCTTGCTCTCCCAGAAGGCTACGTGAAGTAATCTAACTTTGAATTTATATTAGTTCACACAAACACTCCATCCATGTTTTTGTTCCAGCCCTCCAGTCCAGTTTAAGAACCCATTGTGGCCCTCGAGTCAAAAAGTTTGCCCACCCCTGTATTAGACTATACTTTCTGGGAGTTACAGTTCAGAGATCATGACCTTATTTATAAGTATTTGATCCACTCTCTTCTTAAAGTGTCAAGCACCATACAGCTAGGCAAGACCAAACAAGTAAAAGATGTACTTTGATTAGGATATGTTTAATGCTTATCTGAAGTAAATGGAGAATCTTGAAAACTATAATAAGGATTTCCCAGGCTCATTTACACTGAGTTAAAGTTAATTGAATATTTTGAACTGCTTTTCCTTATTCCCAATCCGGGCTTAGTTGCTTTTATGAGCTAAACTGTCAACTGATTCACTTCATGTCAATGTACTGTTCATATTTCTGAATCAGCCAGGCTACTTTTAAACAAACTGTCTACCAATGCAACCAGTTCACACTACCCACAAACAAAAATCTCAGCCTAAGCACAGTGTGATTGGTTTATTCCTTAAAAACCTCTTTTCCTTGAGTTTTCCCTTAAATGTGGAGAGATAAAAACATCTATGTCAATCCTAAATGTAAGTCCTAGGGATGAAATGTAAGACTAGAAAGAATTAATCTGTAAAGTATGAGCAGATATAAACATGTTAATTTTTTCAGAATTTATAGTTTCTCTAAGTGACATGAGGGGAAAAAATAGCCAGTCTGTTCCAAGAATGTTAATATTACAGGCTGAAGTATATTGGATATTACAAAAGAAATCTTTTTGAATACAAAAATTGCTGCATCTAGCACAAAAGAAAGGGTTTACTGATTACAAAAAAGAACGAAGAAATAGTGCCAAACAGAACAGTTAAGAAGGAAATGAATAATATTTTGTTACTATTGCAAAGCATTCATTTATGTTTTTCTGTGGGAAAGTATCATTTAAATGAAGAGTTCATTCTATTTTTCTTAGTTTCTAGGGAAATGGAATATTAACTTACAACACTAACTGTGTCTTGTAATACTAAATACTATGTAGTACTAAAATGCACAAGTCTTTCCTTTCTCAAGCAGTGTCACTACTGGCTACCACTTGAAATATCCACTCCCACCATTTTTGGATTGTTAAAATAAATACAAGGAACATTGCATGTGGTTTTCTTATTTCTTGCAGAAGTGTTTTGAGTGAGAAGCATCATAATGTTTTTCTTTTAGAATGTGTTCTGATAATCAGGCTGTTTGGATTTTATGCAAACCAAATTTCTCCTTTTATGTGCTGAAATACCTCAGTAATGTTGATAACCCTACAAACTCATACATTTTTAAACAGAACAATTCCTTGCTGGGTGTATGAAATCAATCTGCTTTTTTAAAGAGATCCAAGCAATGGATAAATTCTCAAGACATAATCACAGGCAACTAAGGGGAGGTTTACGTCCTGATTTAAAAACTGAGATCAGCATATGAATATACCCTTAGATTAGAATATGAAGCATTGTGTTGTAGATAGAGCAATGCACATACTCTTGGGTCTATCCAGCACACCAAATCATTATATGTTTTGTTTGTTTCTGACCTAATAAAGTATGTGGACATTTTGGCTTATGGGTTATTGCTACAAAACACATTTTCTTGGGGACAATCCAGGAAAAGGAGCAAATCGAAAAGAGGCTCATAAGGATTTTTTTTAAAGGTTTATGTTTATAGATTGTTTTACAAAGGAAAATTCAAGAACAAAAATATAAAAATAAATAATCAAATTAAATAAAACTATAGGACAACTTTCTGAAATAAAGGACTGCCCTTTATAATGAAGGTTACATGGTCACTGTAGCTTATTGGGAATGCAGCCAACTGTGCTTTTTTTCATAAACCATGATTAGCAATCAAGTCTTAGTATGATGACTTGAGGCTACAGAAAAAGCTTAGTGAAGATCTGAAAACAAAAAGGACACCTCTAAGCAGTGAAAAGGGGACCCAACCACAAAGGAAGGGATTAGATAGTTACTCCAGAATCTCAAGGCTTCTGTCAAAAAGCAAAAAACTCAGAATGAACTCAGTTAACAAAACAGACTAACAACAACTTAAAGAGTTGCCTCAAAGATATTCAGAGTGAAAAGAAAAATTAGAATATCAACTGCACAATGAAGATAGAAAGTTGCTAACAAGTAACAAAAAAAAGGACTACTTGATTATTTTGGACCCAGTCTTCCTCAACCGATGTTTCCATTGGAATTCATAAGACAAGAATAAGAATAAATAGTACAAATTTACAATGACATTTAAAGCTAACATTGGCACCAATTGCCCGATTTATTTAAATTAATCCATATTAAGGCCTTCCAGAAGAGTCAGAATTTTATCATATTGAAAGGACATGAAAAATGGCCTTACCTCCAGAGACAATCTGTTGCATAAGAGGGGTATCTCCAGAGCAAATGCCTGGCATCAGGTCCCCTACTGCAATACTGTACATCTAAAACAGGGGGAAGGGACGCGATGGCTCAGTGGCTAAGACACCGAGCTTGTCAAATAGAAAGGTCGGCAGTTCAGCAGTTCAAATCCCTAGCACCGCATAATGGAGTGAGCTCCCGTTACTTGTCCCAGCTTCTGCCAACCTAGCAGTTCGAAAGCATGTAAAAATGCAAGTAGAAAAACACGGACCACTTTGGTGGGAAGGTAACAGCATTCCGTGCACCTTCGGCATTTAGTCATGCCGGCCATATGACCACTGAGACATCTTCGGACAGCACTGGCTCTTCCACTTTGTAACAGAGATGAGCACCGCCCGCTAGAGCCGGAAATGACTAGGACGTATATGCAGGGGGAACCTTTACCTTAAAGCAGGGAGAACTCTGAGCAGAAGCTCTCCAACTGTACAGATCAGGCAGACTGGATCTATTTGAGAAAGAATGCAGATAAGCTAGCTCATGATATATGGGCAGGAAGACATGATAATTAAGTCATGTCTTTATCTTACAGAAATGCTGTGAAAGGTCCGGAAGTGGATAGCTTATGCAAGGAAGCTCACTAACTGAGCATGGGGCTAGATTTCAAGGCCTAAAAGGCCCCTTCTAACTTGTTGATTCTATGATGTATAAATGCAGCCCTAGAAAAAGTACTGCCCTACTACATTTAGTTATCAAAATCCT
Source organism: Naja naja (assembly GCA_009733165.1). Lineage (NCBI taxonomy): Eukaryota > Metazoa > Chordata > Lepidosauria > Squamata > Elapidae > Naja > Naja naja. The sequence continues at coordinate 260,377,082 of CM019148.1, read as the reverse complement.
CATTTTCTTTTTTTCTTTTTAAAAAGAAAACTTTATTAAAGATTAAAAAAGAAAAACACTATGTACAATATATCAAATACAACTTTACGTTGCAGACAAAATCTATATATACAAATACATAATAGATAAACATATAAAACATCTGCCAAGTTACATAGAGCATTTGAAAAATTATTATTGAGAATTGCCTCTGTGTATGGCTGATGGATCCTCAACCAGTAGTAACAGCTGGCCAACTTGATATGAGCTCACAAAGGAAGCAGTGGCACCACTCATTAATGCTTGCATAGGAAATCACCAGGAAATCTCAGGACCTTAGGCCAGACTGGAGGAAACAAAATATATCTTTGGAAAAGATGATGGCATACCAATTCAGTACCGCTGCTAAAGAAATTACATAGAGGTGGTCATAAAGATACTATAAGTTGAGCCATGCTTAGAGGCTCCCTTTATCTCACATAGGTGGTATCTGATGTTTTTCTTATTTATGAGATCAGAGACCCCATCATCCAATTTTTACTGAGCTTGTTTCAATTGATGCATTTTAAATAGTATTATGTCCTTTGGGGGGGGAATAGAATCTATGTATCATTACCAAGTCTGTATTACTATTGCTATTAATCCTCCCATCCTTCCTTTCACCCATCTCTTGCGGCCCCCGACCTCTGGAATCAACTGCCTCTGGAGCTCCGTCTGGCCCCTGATCTCCGCACCTTCCGCCACGAATTAAAAACTTGGTTGTTCGACCAACCCGGGCTGTGACCCTTCCTTGGGGAGGGATGTTTTTAACCTATTTTATTGTTGTGTTTCATATTTGGGCTTGTTGGTTTAATGTTTTTTTTAAATATTTATTGTTCTATGTTTTTAGCTGTGAGCAGCCCGAGTCTTGGAGATGGGGCATACAAGTTCAAATATAAATAAATAAATAAATAAAATCTCCTCCCACTTATGACTGTATGACTGTAACCTTGTTGCTTGTATCCTAACTATTTGTATTGACTGCTTCCTAGTATGATTTTATTGCTTATTGTACCCTATGACTATTATTAAGTGTTGTACCTTATGATTTTTTTAAAAAATTCATATTTATATGCTGCCCTTCTCCGGAGACTCAGGGCAGCTTACAATGTTTGGAGCACAACCCAATGTGCTCAGCAATAGCCTTCATTCCATTGTATATGCCTGCTTATTATTAAGTGGCATTTTTACATAGTCAGCTTATTGCCCCCAACAATCATGGGTCCTCAATTTACCTACCCCGAGAGGATGGAAGGCTGAGTCAACCTTGAGCTTGGTGGGATTCGAGCCTGCGGTAATTGCAGGCAGCTGTAATTAAGTGCTAGGCATTTAACAGCCTGCACCACCAAGGCTCTTGACTCTTGATGAATGTATCTTTTCTTTTATGTACACCGAGAGCATTTGCACCAAGACAAATTCCTTGTGTGTCCAATTGCACTTGGCCAATAAAGAATTATTATTCTATTCTATTCCCTTCAAGTAGGCAAGGTCAGAAATTAGAAGCAGCCATGAGTTTCAAGGTGGTTCTTTATTTCTGTAGAATATTTATTTTATTTAATTTATTTATTTATTTGATTAGTCAATTGCTTACAAGATAATAGGTATAAGTATAAACATAGTTATAAATACATGGATACATATAAGAAAATAAAAGAAACAATAGGACAGGGATGGTAGGCACTTTGGTGTGCTTATGCACACCCCCTACAGACCTCGTAGGAAAGGGATGAGTTCAGTAGTAGACAGTCTAAGGTTAAAGTTTTTGGGGTTTGAGAGTCAGGTAGAGTATTCCAGACATTGACCACTCTGTTGCTGAAGTCGTATTTCCTGCAATCAATTTTGGTGCGGTTAACCATGAGTTTGTATCTATTGTGTGCTCTTGTATTGTTATGGATGAAGCTGAAATATTCATTGACAGGTAGGACATTGCAATGTATGATTTTATATACTATACTTAGATCGGACCAAAGACGGCATAGTTCTAGGTTTTCTAAGTCTAGAACCTCAAGTCTGGTGGCATAAGGTATTCTGCAATGAGTAGAGGAGTGGAGAACTCTTCTTGTGAAATATTTCTGGACTTTCTCTACTGTATCCGGCATGACTAAATGCTGAAGGTGCATGGAATATAATAACAGAATGAATCTTGAAAGATGTCAGAGTTTTTCTCTACTACATCTCACACCATATAAAATCAAGATGATGTTATTTTGAGTTTCTTTTTCATGCTCTCCTTTTTTCCAGGACTGAGTAATGTTTTATGAACCTTCTCCCTTAACAGTTTGTTTTTCCCTTCCTCACTCCCAGGAATGGGCTTACTTCAGTCACACTATAAGATCAAAACGGAAATATTTAAAAAAATGTCTAAAACAATATCAGAAAGAGAGCAGAGCCAGCCAGAAGAGCATGTATGAGACAAAGATTCTAACCTTTGTTTTATCTGTCTGAAAAAGCAGGCTCCTTTTCATGTTTCTTCTGAAAGAAGGCAATTAACTTTTCTACCATACATACTCAATAAGAATACAGAAGTCTGGCTTGAAATGAAACACAGAAAATGATCTATCTGGAATCCGTCTTTTTTCATGTTTGAATATTCTTTCAAATTTTGTTTTTCAGATGTTCTGTCTAGGCTTTTTAAAACCACCTGCCACCAAAGGAGTTAATTTTGCTGCTTTTCTATTAAAATACTCATTTGCATCCTTTTAATTGTATGAGAGGTATCTTTCTAAAACCTCTAATCTCTTGTTACACTTCCTCTATTCCACACATGACTTAAGTGTGACCTAATAAAGTTTTAGTCATGCAGTAACTTGGCCTGATTCACCAGAATTTATAGGAGGGCCAACAAGGTCATCCTTCACTTGCAATCTCATATCACATCTTCTGCCTTATCATGCGCCCCGGCATACACACACACACACAAAGAGAGAGAGAAAGAGGGAGGGAGGGAGAGAGGGAGGGAGAGAGATACTGGAGACTAGAAGGAATTGCTCTTGGGTTCTTTTTGACAGTTAATGATAGGAGCTCTGAATGATGAAGCATCTTTCCCAACAGTGATCCAAAAATAAACAGTTACACTTTATAGCTAGGTTCTACAAAAAGTTGAAGTTTGATCTTGTAACTCTTTTTTCCTTTTCCTTTAACTTGTTGCTCATTTCCTTTTCCTTTAACTTGTTTCTTGTAGAAGCTAGAATAAGAACCTGACAGAACAAAGTATTCAAAAGCGTTTGGATGGAGGAAAGGCTCAATAACCATCAAAGATTAAATGCTCATTTTATGATCTGCTATAATTGCCAAAATCCAGAAATAGATATTTTGCAAATAAATGTTTTAAGTACAAATAGAAAACATAAACATAAGCCTCCTGACTAGGCAATTTACGTGCAATGCATACTGCCTCTATGCAGCTTCCAGTTAAGTTGCTCCCACTAGTGATCTAACACAATTTATTATTGGGGTCTTTTTTTATTTATTAGGATTACCCTGGTGCTTGATTAAGATGGCTGGGCTTAATTTTTTTTTTTAAATCAAGTCAACAATTAACAGGTTATTTTCTTTAAAATGCTAGAGTTTATACTGCTGCGCAAATGTGTGAAGCAATTGTCAATGGTATCCAAAAAGATGCTTAGTGAAATAACGAAATAAAAGAGGCTTTGGATGACAAAAAAAATGCATTTGGGAAAATGATTGTTGAAAAAAAAGGATGACAGAAGGATATGGTAATGTGTTTATAGGAAAAAAAAGATCATTGTAAAGAGCATAGACAGCAAGGAACAATTAAGAGACAGAACAATTTTGATGGAAATGAAAATATTTTGGGAAATGAATGAAGAGTTCTAAACAAGGAACAATATAATTAAAAATGACTAAATTTTGGCGGATGAAACCAAAGTGAGGGAAAGTTGGAAAAAGTATTTTATATATCTGGATGGAATGACAACAATGCTCTGAAAAATGGAATTTAGACAAAATTCTACGCAGGTAGTCCTCAACTTAACAACTGTTCATTTAGGGACTGTTTTGAAGTTACAATAAGAGTCAAAAAGAGGGCTGTGAAAATATTTACAGACCCCTCACATCCCGGACATAAACTGTTTCAACTCTTTCCCTCAAAACGATGCTATAGACTGGTGTGCAGTGCAGGGGTCTCCAACCTTGGCAACTTTAAGCCTGGGGGATTTCAACTCGCAGAATTCCCCAGCCAGCTTTGTTTGTATAGCTTGTATAGCTTTGCTGGCTGGGGAATTCTGGGAGTTGAAGTCACCAGGCTTAAAGTTGCCAAGGTTGGAGACCCCTACTGTAGAGCACTGCACACCAGAACAACTAGACAAAAGGACATTTTTTCCCCGAAAGCCATCACTCTGCTAAACAAATAATTCCTTCAACACTGTTCAACTATTTACAAAGTCTACACTACTATTATTGCTAACCTTCCCATCACTCCTTGTCACCCATCCCCTCCCACTTGGGACTGTATGACTGTAACTTTGTCGTTTGTATCCTTACGATCTATATTGACTGTTTCCTAGTATGATTTGATTGCTTATTGTACCCTATGACTATCATTAAGTGTTGTACCTTATGATTCTCGACTCTTGATGAATGTATCTTTTCTTTTATGTGTACACTGAGAGCATTTGCACCAAGACAAATTCCTTGTGTGTCCAACCACACTTGGCCAATAAAGAATTCTATTCTATTCCATTCTAATAGCATTGAAAAAATGATGACACTTATGATCATTGCAGCATCCTCATGGTCACATGATCAAAATTTTGGGCACTTGGCAAGTGGCATGTATTTATGGCAGTTGCACTGTCCTGGGGTCACATGGTCACCATTTGTAACCTTCCTAGATGGCTTCTGACAAACAAAGTCAATGGGAGAAGCCGGATTCACTTAACAACTGCAGTGATTCCCATAACACTTAATACAAAAAAGATCATAAAATGGGGCAAAACTCACATAACAGCTGCCTTGCTTAGCAACAGAAATTTGAGGCTTAACTGTGGTCATCAGAATGTGAGTACGAGGAAGTCTGCATCTGTACTTGATACTGTATATAAAGAATGCAATTACTGTTCCCTATGCAAGGCGGAAAAGTAGCAAGAATGAATGCAAAAACTATAGGGGAATTTGTCTACTAAACCTGCCATCCAGACTCCTGGTTTTAAGATGGGCAGCCATGCACATATTTTAAATGAATAAATGAATGAAAGTCTTTGGCAGAATTCTGCTCCAAAAAGGTACAAGAGGAGACAATTAGTAACAATCTGGGAAATGCAGTGCACTTTTATGCTGGGCAGGTGGTGCACAGACCAGATTTTAAGTTCCTTATCAGGTAACTGAGAAGTACATCAATAAGAGGAGATTTATTACACCTTGGTTGATTCAGAGACAGTGCATGATAGTGAATAGGCTTGAATTATGGAATGTTTTACATGAATATGGAACTGTTGGATGTGATAAGAGTAGTATATGAAGGATGAATATGGAGTTGCCGAATGTGATAACAGCAGGGTATGATGGATGTAAAGCATCCACAAAACTAAACTAAATAGTGAATAGTTCAACATTTAGCCAGGCATAAGACAAGGATGTATTATGTCCCTTTGGCTGTTTAGTGATGGTGAAGGTATAAATGTGTTGGTTAGATATGTGAACAAAAATATACTTTTCCATGTGTATGTCTGTGTGTGTGTATGAGAGATAGAGAGAGGGGAGAGGGGGGAATCTGAAAATTAATGTATCAAAGATCAATTATATTCGTACTTATTTCAGGTAGAGAAAATGGAGTGAACAGTTGCCGGTTGTACAACAGTGGCAAATAAGTAGTAAGTAACTTTTTGTCCCCTACTAGAATATTTACAAAAGAAGAAATTTTTACAAATGTTTAAAAGTATGGAAAAATTTTAACCATACAAATGATGGTAGAAAGGCAGTGGTTAGAAAACCCACTTTAGCAGTTAATTAACAGGTAGTTGTTTAGCAAGTACCTTGGTTAACAACCATTTGCAAATATAATGATAATAGGAGTAGCACAAAATCATTTTCTGACCAACATTCATATTTATGACCCAATTTTGTGCTCCTGACAATCACATATGCCAGAGTGAAAGAAAAATGGATGTAGCTGATTGAGAAAACTTTACCTGAATGAGATGGCAGCAACCAATAATCTCTCTCCTCCATCCTCCCTCCCTCCCTCTCTATGTATGTCACATGTTCACTTTGCGACCATTTTGCTAAACGATCTGGTCACTGGAATGGAACTGAATCACTAAACAATGAGTAGGTATGTCATTTGCTGTGAGGAATGAGTATGTCTTAAACGAAGCAAAACAGTTGTATGTAAGAGTAGGTTTCTTGTTATAGGGATTTGTGTACGTCAGGAGAAATATTAAAAATACATTGAATAAGATACTTAAGTGTTTGTGGTAAAACAAAAAGAGACAGAGTCAAAAATACATGTGAATGAATTCAGACTGAGTACAAAAGTGAGTGATCAATTCAGAAGTAGTTCGTTGAGATGATTTTGACATAGAGAGAGAATGAATGAAGACTGAACTACAAATATATGGAAGGAGAGTGAATAGATTGAGAGGGAGATAACGAAAGTTGTGCTTGGATGAGACTGATAAAATTCTGAAGATAAAAGAGGAAAATAAAGGGCAACACATTAAGCAGTGCATGGACACAGGGAAAGCCAGGTGAATTACAAAGACAGAATTTCAAAGATAGAAATGGAAAGGCACATTGAATGCTATCTGTGTACACTAGATACAACTATTTTTCTTTTTCGTATCTTACAACATTCTCTTACTCATTTCTGGACTTCACACAACATTGCTAATCCCAAAAAGGAACTATGTGATGGGTATGTATATGCTTATGTATCACAACTCAGCAAAATATAAAGACTAGTTAAATGGAAACAAATATACCCTATGTAAAACTCATATATTTATGACCCTGCATACATTCATACATTTCCCAAATCCTAAGTTAATATGGAAGGATTTTTATGATTATGATACTAAGTTGGATTTCTTTTCAATTTCCTCCACTTCTAGATCACTCTGAAGATATCAACATTCTACAGTTTCATTCATTCATTCAATATACAGTAAGACAAAAATGTTCCATCCTTAATATAGAGGGATATTAAAGCATACTAAGGAATTCAGATTGAAAAGCACTACAATCCATATATGCATTTTTAAACCAAACGAAAGATAAATAAAAATAAAATATCAAGACACCAGCACCTCGAGGAGAATTCTCCCATTTTATGTATTTTTCACACAGTTTTAATATTTTACAATAGTGTTGTACATTCCATTGATTTATTGGTTGGAAAATCAAATTGATGAAGGTCAATGAATGACATTATCCCAAACACTAATGAAAGAAGAAAATGCCCTTAGTGAAATAGCCATGAGCTTTGGGGAGAAAGAGTAATCAAGAGTAACCACTTTTGATAATTTTGCTGCATTGAAAAAAATAACTTTTCTAGTGGAAAATTTCATTAGTTGTCTCTATATTAAACACACTGCAGAGCTACTCACACCTCACCATTTTTCCCCTTTTGTTTTTTTCCCATTTCTATTTCAGCATTTTAAGGAATGAGATTGCTAAGCACACAACTTCTACCCTTTAACTTTCCCCCTGTATTATGAAGATGACTTGTAATCACATAAAAAAGACAGCACTACTGTAGATTATGGAAGCCATTATGAGGACAGGCTTTGTTCAAAGGGAGTTCAAAGAAATAGGCACAGAAATGACTTCAATCAGGAAGAACAGATCATAATTAAGAGTTTCAAGAGGGCAGACTGAGCTGTCAGCCCTGGCCTTTGCAGATTATTTATTAAGCTTTAAGTGGGTGGTTATCGGAGAACAAATAACTAATCAGCAAAAGTTTGCTTTTAAAAGCACTTCACTTGCCTTGGTAACTGTAATGATTAAGAAACTTACTAGACCAAACAGGTTTGCTACAAGGTGTTTGAGATACTGTACAGTGGTCCAAAGCAATGCTGGTCCCTCTCTGTGGCACCTATTGAAAAAAGGGAAAGAAGGAAAAGAGGGTTAATCAAATAGCAATAGCACTTAGACTTATATACCGCTTCACAGTGCTTTACAGTCCTCTCTAAGCCCTTTACAAAGTCAGCATATTGCCCCCAACAATCTGGGTCTTCATTTTTACTGACCTCGGAAGGATGGAAGACTGAGTCAACCTTGAGCTGATGAGAATCAAACTACCGAACTGCTGGCAGCTGGCAGTCAGCAGAAGTAGCCTGCAGTAGTACTGCATTTTAACCACTGTGCCACCACAGCTCAAATAATGATCAAATAATAATAACTGATTGTTTTTAAAAATAATGTTTACTTCCACATCTCTGTCTTGGCTTCTGCTTCATATGCAAAACCTTACCTTAGCATCACAATATTTATTACAATATCAAAAAGTATTCTAATTAACCAAGGGATAATTGTTCATTTTATACTTGTAGTACAACCTGGACTATCATGAGATAAAATATGAAAGGAGACATAGAGCTTGATTGAATTGAAGAGCATCCATGTTTAAGCAACCAAAAGAAAGAAAGATCTTTGTGAAGGTACTGATTGTATACTCTATGACTAACCATAAAGTCAAGCTAGAATGATCTGTGTTGGCGGGCATAAATAATGAAATAAATCATGCCAGAAGGAGCAAGATGCCAGTCCATTCCAGATCAGCATTACTATGTCAAAAATGGGCACAGAGAATGTGGTGAGACTTGAGAAATGAGACTGAGGGACCAACAGTCAAACTGCCCATTCTGATGGATAAGGATATTGTGAAAGATACGTTGTCATGCCCCTGGTGGAGACTGACTCTGAGGAAGAGGAGGAACAGCAACAGGGAGTGGAAGTGTGGCTCCAGAGGTGGTGGAGGAGGCTGGGGAAGGGCACAGGCCAGCTGAGCAATCAGAGGAAGATCCAGGCCCATCCCCGATCCATCCTAGGGCACGCAGGGAGGAGAGGATCAGGGAAAAGCGTGGTCTACTCAGGAGGGGAGGGCCATGATCCTCCTCATGGGTTGCAGCTGTGAGCTCTGTATAAGAGTTTGAAACTGCATGTTCACAGACACTGGAGTCAAATTAGTGCTTCCTTTGGATGAGGTTTATCTTTGTTGGCGTTCTTCCCATAGACTCTCCCCTGTTATCTTCCTGGAACGTGTGATTAATTATCTTGGTTTGCCTTGGAACTCTCATCAATGTGGTTTGTTTTTGGTTTCCTTTTGCTTCATTATCTACTTTCTGAATTTAAACTGTGACTAATAAAACAGTGAAGTTAAGTTGAAGGCATTGCAAGACCTTGATTCATGTTTTAGTTTTTGTGTTATTTTTGAGACACTACGGGTCATCACACACGTATTGGAAGATTACATCCCTGCAAACAGAAGAGAATGATGCTTCTCTTCCAGAATGACCCTACAGTTGCAATAATGTCCAGACCTGGAGTAACTGAAAATTGCTGGTCACAGTCTAGCACTTTGTTCTGTCTAGTAGCATAAAACAAGAGGAGAAAAAGAGCTTGTTATTTCAGCTCTTCAATTCAACTCTACTTTATGACAGTGCACCTTCCCATCGGTTTCATTTCTGTGGATGAAGGGTGACCGCAGTGTGCCCACTCTTCTTCTGCACCAGTGCCTAAATAATCACACAGACTGCTATTTAAACATTTGCTGAACAGGAACAATTAGGCAGGAAATTCAGGACTGTAATTCTGACTTTACTTCGTTCACGTAACCCATAAATGTAGAATGATTGTAAAAATATTGTGTTCAGAACAACCTGTGGCGATATTTACTTAGCAATCTTCTATATATTCTATCAAGTATTAACTCCTACTTAAATATATTATACTCCATCTATACCTCTATTGATAGTTCTGAACACAATATTTTTAATGTTTTAATGGTTTATGTTGGTGTGTCTGACAGTTTGTGTTTGGTGTGGGTTTGTTTGTGTATTTTTAAGGTAATAAAAGTTAATAAAGTTTTAAAAAAAGAATGATTGTGAAAATAAAAATATTATTAGTTGTGTCTAGTTGATGCAAGTAATAGAGGCCTAGAGAAGGTGGTGTGAATCAAAGTTTGTAAGAGGATTTTGGCAAACAAGCTGCATTGGGAGGTGCACTGCAGCCCTGGTGTTGTAAACATGGATAAATTGTTTTAGGGATAAGGCTACATAAAACAGATCTGAGGGACCCAACTTATTTATTTATTTATTTATTTATTTATTTATTTATTTATTTATTTATTTTTGGGACTTGTATGCCGCCCCATCTCCGAAGACTCGAGGCGGCTCACAACTAAAAAACCACAACAATATATACAATAATAAATAGTTAAGAAAAAATTAAACTAACAAGCCCAAAAAGTTAAATACTAAAAACATATAAACATATAAACATATAAAAACCATCCCACCCAAAGAGGGTCACAGCCCGGATTGGTCGAATAACCAGGTCTTCAGGTCATGGCGGAAGGTGCGGAGATCAGGGGCCAAGCGGAGCCCCAAGGGGAGTTGGTTCCAGAGGTCAGGGGCCGCGACAGAGAAGGCTTGTCATCGGGGAACCGCCCGCCGGCATTGGCCGGCCGATGGGACCCCAAGGAGTCCTTGCCTATGTGCTCGCACAGGGCGGTTGGCATTCGATGTCGGCAGGAGTCGCTCCCTTAAATATTGAGGACCCATGTCATGAAGGACTTTGTATGTTAAAACTAAAACCTTGAATCTCACCCGGAGTGCAACCGGAAAACCAATGCAGGCAGCGCAGGAGGGGGTAACATGGGAGAATCGGGAAACTCCCATCACCACCCGCGCTGCCGCATTCTGCACCAGCTGCAATCTCCGGATGGTATGCAAGGGCAGTCCTAGATAGAGAGCGTTGCAGTAGTCGAGTCTGGAGGTAACAAGGGCATGAGTGACTGTGCGCAGGGCATCTCGGTCCAGAAAAGGGCGTAGTTGATGAACAAGGCGGAGCTGGGCAAAGGCCCCCCTGGCAACGGCCCCCACGTGCTCCTCCAACCGGAGCCATACATCCAGGAGGACCCCCAGGTTCCGCGCCCTATCCACAGGGGGCAACACTGCTCCCCCTATGGCCAGAGATGGATAATCCTGACTGGGCCGAGATGCCAGTATGCACAGCCACTCAGTCTTGGCCGGGTTGAGTCGAAGCATGTTCCCGCTCATCCAAATCTGCACCGCATCCAGACACTGGGTCATCAGGGAGTGGGCATCGCTGATTTGGTTCGGGGTGGAGATGTACAGCTGGGTATCATCCGCGTACTGATGGAATCTCACCCCGAAGCCACGGATGATCTCACCCAACGGCTTCATGTAGATGTTAAATAGCAGGGGGGAGAGGACCGACCCCTGAGGGACTCCACAAGAGAGCACCCTGGGGTCGACCGCAGCCCTCCCAATACCGATGCACGCCCGAGAGGTAGGAGGCGAACCACCGAAGCACGGTACTTCCCATTCCCAATCCCTCGAGGCGTTGCAAAAGGATACTATGGTCGATGGTATCAAAAGCCGCTGAGAGGTCTAATAGGACCAGGACAGAGGAAAAACCCCTGTCCCGGGCCCTCCAGAGATCATCCATCAGCGCGACCAATGCCGTCTCCGTGCTGAAACCAGGTCGGAAGCCCGATTGATACGGATCCAGGTAGTCCGCTTCATCCAGGAAAAGTGGAAACTGCTGAGCCACCACACTCTCAACAACCTTCGCCAAAAAGCGAAGGTTGGAGACTGGACGAAAGTTGTTTAACACGGTGGGTCCAGGACAGGCTTCTTCAGGAGGGGTCTCACCACCGCCTCCTTCAAGGCGGAGGGAAAAACACCCTCCCTTAATGAAGCGTTGACAACTGCCCAGAGCCAACCGCAGGTGACCTCCCTGGCGGCATAAGCCAGCCAGGAGGGGCACGGGTCCAACAAACATGTGGTGGAGCTCAGCCGCCGCATGATCCTGTCCACTTCATCCTCGGAAACAGGATCGAACTCATCCCAAATCACATTGGCCAGACTGCCTGTATCCCGTTCCTCAGACCACTGCAAATCAGAGGACAACCCGCTCCGAATCCGAGTGACCTTATCCGACAGATACTGAGCAAACTCCTCAGCTCTTCCCCGCAATGGGTCCGCACCCCCCTCCGGACAAAGGAGGGAGCGAGTAACCCGAAACAGGGCGGCTGGGCGATTATCTGCGGACGCTATGAGGGTGGAGAGATAAGACCTTCATTTTCATAAATAACCGAAGGTGGTGAACACACACAATATTCCTTCTGCCTTCTATTTTCCTCATTACAACAACCCTGCGAGGCGGGTTGGACTGAAAGAGAGGGACAGGCCCAGAGGTGGGATTCAAAAATTTTAACAACCGGTTCTGTGGGCGTGGCTTAGGTGGTGGGCATGGCTTGGTGGTCATGTGACTGGGTGGACATGGCTTGGTGGTCATGTTATTGGCTGGGTGTGGCCAACTCAATATCACTCACATCGAGGCATGCATCTCCTCGCCTGCCCTCTCATGACTGTGGGGATGCTGCAACAGTCGTGAGTGTGAAGAATGGCCATAAGTCACTTTTTTCAGTGCCATTGTAACTTTAAATGGTCACTCCACACAAGCAAAGTACCAGCAAAGGAGGGGGGGAAAACTCGTTCCTGAGACAGGAAGTCTAGTCCTGCCAAGACTGTAATAAGGGTTAACTGAGAGGCAGTTTCTGTAAGTAATATCAGAATGTTTCCTTCCTGCCTTCCTTACAGGATTAGGCCAGTAATTTCTTCTAACAACTGATTCTCTGAACTGCTTAGAATGTTAACAACCGGTCCTAGCGAATAGGTGTGAACTGGTAGCATCCCACCCATGGACAGGCCCAAAGTTACCCAGTCAGCTTTCATGCCAAAGTCTGGGGAAGGCTGCTCTTATTAATTCTCCACCTGGCCCTGCCAATCTACCTTTCAGTTTTGCGTTCCTCTTTGCATTTCTGTTTGCCATCCTTCCAGATGCCTATTACTTCTTTGACTCTTATCCTAGTGCTCCTATGTTATACCCATATAAATCCGTATCCTTCATTCTTCTGTATGCTGTATATACAGCTCTTCAACCTAACTGTGCTTCATCTTGAAATTCTAGCAATCTGCTTTCATCTTTTCATGGTTTGACTGAAAACAGCTTTCCTGCTTTGATACGGTGCCTTCTACAAATAAAGCAAACAGGGGTGAAAGCTGTAGCACCGTGAACACATCCAAATGCCATGGGAGAAGAACAAAGATACTAACAGATGCAATTGCTTTCTAGCGCTGCAGAATTGATTTCAAAAATAGCAACAGGTCAAATAAAGGGGAGGGGAAACCAGGTATAGGTTAGCATACAGCTACTGGATTATTTTGGTTATACTGGATGTACAAGGTAGCTGCAATTAGGACAGGCTTAAGCTGTTGATTTTTTAAAAAAAACTGGATTACACTTGTTAATATTGTTTTCACAAATGTTTACCTGCTGCATCTAAAATCTTTATTGTGACCTTAACAATTTGAAATCTCAAGAGTGTAATTCAGCAGTGTCCATTTGCTGATGGGGTAAGTTCTGCCAGATACAATGGTATATAGGAGTGACCTTGGAAGACAGGAAAGAGATGGTCAGATAAAAGGGGCAAGGAGACTGCAGCTACCTAATGTACACAGAAAGAAACTTAGAAAGGATCCACCCTGATTTATCAGCATGTAAAAAGAGACAACAAGTGGAGGACAGGAGATTTGTATTTTCAGACTTTCAAGATTCTGTTAATGTAACTTTACAGTGGAATTGGCTTGTCTGGTCATGTTTCTGTCTGGTCTATTTGGGAGACTGACACTAGGAGAACACAGTTCTTCCTTCTCTTTTCCTATGTACATATCCCCAAATATGCTGATGTTGAGACTCTAGAAAGAGTGCAGAGAAGAGCAACCAGGATGATTAGAGGACTGGAGACTAAAACATATGAAGAATGGTTACAGGACCTGGGCATGGCTAGTCTAGTGAAGAGAAGGACCAGGGGAGACATGATAGCAGTGTTCCAATATTTGAGGGGCTGCCACAGAGAGGAAGGGGTCAAGCTATTTTCTAAAGCACCCAAATGCCAGACAAGGTATAATGGATGAAAACTGAACAAGGAGAGATTTAACCTGGAAATAAGGAGAAACTTTCTGACAGTGCGAACAATCAACCAATGGAACAGCTTGCCCTCGGAAGTTGTGAGAGCGCCATCACTTGAGACTTTCAAGAAGAGATTGGACTCTCATGTGTCAGAAATGGTGTAGGGTCTCCTGCATGGGCAGGGGGTTGGACTAGATGACCTTCAAGGTCCCTTCCAACTCTGATTATCTGTTATTTGTTATGCTCCAAAGCAAGGGTGTCAAACTCACGTCATCACGGCAGCATCACGTGACGTATCGGGACTTTTTTCCCTTTCGCTAAACTGGGCATGGGCATGGCCAGCACGTGATGCATCTGGATCCATGGGCCAGAAGTTTGATGGTCCCACTCCAGAGGATTGAGGACTCATCGAAATAAATTAGAGCACAGGAGAAACAGACAAGGGAAGAGATTATGAAAAAGCCCAATTTCATATATAACCATTTGCCTTCCAAAGTTTGGATTCACATATATGTTCCACCTTCTGGATCTAGAAAAATATATGAAACAAATTAAATTAAAAATACAAGTCAAGTGCTTATCATATGAAAGCATACAAATTGCTGTTCACTTGAATTAAGCATTCAAGTTTACTAGTGGTTTCAGGTGCTAAAAGTCCTTGTAACCATTTTCAAGGGCCTTAGAAATCCAAGGTAATAAGGAAGGTAATAGCTTGTTCCCTGCTCTTGTTATCTGAAACCACATTCTCATCTCTGACATTTTGCCAGACTATGAATCAAACAAGAAGCAAGGAAAGTCGGTGAGATATCCCTTTAAAGCATTTATTTTATGCAGGAAATTAAACAAGTTTATACCGAGTGTTTTTTGAGAAATAGTAGCTGACAAATGTTTAAATCCTCTGGGGTCAGAAGAATCTTACTGTCAAATCTCATGAACATAATAGCCTTTTAAGGCATGAGGTAGCAGAAACCCACATCTTTTGGGACTTTTACACAAAAGGTATTTTTGGTAAAAAACTAAATAAAGGGAGCAAAGGCAGGAAAAGATCTAAAAAACAGAAGCTCTAAAGGAGCCCTCTGGGTCTCCTTTACTATACTCTTCATGCCCTGCCTCTGATTTGCTAATGCAAACACAATCATTGATTTGTCTCTAGAGAATAATGCTAGATTAAAAGGACAACAGGTTGTTTTCTTATCCAAGAGGGATTGCATGGTGGTCATGGCGAACCCTTACTTTTTACTCTTGAGAATGAAGCTGCTGTCTCATATATTAATGTGCATTTTGCAAGAACTCAAACTGAAGCCAGCTGAACAGAGGTTAAGGAGCTATTCCCACAGCTATTTCAGCAAGAAAGCCTGTGGGTAAAGTCTTCAGTCCACCTTAATCCTGCCACTTGAGAAGCTCCTTGTCTCAAGAAAAAAAAAACCCATAGTATAGACCAGGGCTGTCAAACTCCCGGTCTGTGGGCCGGATGCGTCACACACTGGCCACACCGACATCCAATTTAGCGAAGGGGGGAAAAGTCCCAATACATCTCATGATGCCGCCATGACGTGAGTTTGACACCCCTGGTATAGACATTCACTTGTTGCCACAGTGAAAACAAAGAAAAAGACACGTAAGAGAACAAAGCAGATTAACAGATAATCAGAGTTGGAAGGGATCTTATATGTCATCTAGTCCAATCTCCCGCCCAAGCGGGAGACCCTACACCATTTCTGACAAATGGCAGTCCAATCTCTTCTTGAAGGTCTCAAGTGATGGCGCTCCCACAACTTCCAAGGGCAAGCTGTTCCATTGGTTGATTGTTCTGTCAGAAAGTTTCTCCTTGTTTCCAGGTTAAATCTCTCCTTGTTCAGTTTCCATCTATTATTCCTTGTCTGGCCTACAGGTGCTTTAAAAAATAGATTGAACCCCTCCTCTCTATGGCAGCCCCTCAAATATTGGAAGACTGCTATCATGTCTCCCCTGGTCCTTCTCTTCACTAGACTAGCCAAGCCCAGTTCCTGTAACCGTTCTTCATATGCCTCAGTCTCCAGTCCCCTAATCATCCTGGTTGCTCTTCTCCATACTTTTTCTAGAGTCTCAACATCTTTTTATAGTGTGGTGACCAAAACTGGATGCAGTACTCTAGGTGTGATCTTACTAAGGTTTTATAGAATGGTATCAGTACCTCACTTGATCTTGATTGTATCCCTCTGTTAATGCAACTAAGGATTGCATTAGCTTTTTTGGCTGCTGCTGCACACTGCTGGCTCATATTTAGCTGATTGTCCACTAAGACTTCAAGATCCATCTCACAGTTACTGCTATTGAGCCTGGTTTCACCCAGTCTATATGTGTACTTTTGGTTTTTCTTGCCTAAGTGTAGGACTTTACTTTTCTCTACATTGAATTTCATTTTGTTAGATACGGCCCAGTGTTCTAGTCTGTCAAGATCCATCTGGACCTTGAGCCTATTTTCTTGGGTGTTAGCTATTCCTACCAGTTTGGTATCATCTGCAAATTTGGTAAGTTCCCCTTCTATTCCCTCATCTAAGTCGTTAATGAAGATATTGAAGAGTACTGGGCCTAAGACAGAACCTTGTGACACCCCACTGCTTACTACCCTCCATGTAGACTTAGACCCATTAAGGACTACTCCAGTTTTGTCTAGCTTACTAAGAAGTAGGTTGTGGTCTACTTTGTCAAATGCCATGCTGAAATCCAAATATATTAAAGCAGGTCAATTTCCCTTCTTTGCAGGAATTGTGTTTCCCTGCATTTGAACTAGCCTGAGGACTGATCCCAAGTCTTGGGCCATGACCTTCAAAAGACAAATATAAACAGATCAATGACTGTTAAAAGCTCCAGGGCTCACCTATTTTAAAATGATTTGTGAACACTTGAATTAAACTCCCCAACAGGCTTGTGGTAGAAGGGAAAACAGGAGTTGTGACCTGTGACAAAGGTGTTTTGGCAACTGCGGAGCTCAACTGTTCTGCTTAAGATGATGACTTTTTGCAACTGAATCTTCAATCATCACCACTTTTAGCTGAAATATCTATGCTAAACTTCACCTCCCACAACATATCCCAGTTTGTCTTGAAAAAGAAAGCTTGTGGAAGACAGAAAAGCAAAGAGACCATCAAGTACTCCTCAAGCTTCAGCTATAATAGGCCTGCTTTAAGTTGATGTTTTTCCACAGTAATCATTGAAGTGTTCTACAAACACTGCCCATCCTTTAATTTCTTACCTGTATTAATCTGTAGAAAGCCATTTCATTCCTATTTTTAAGCCTAAATGCAGACTATAACTTTCGGGAACCCTGAAGGCAGTACTGTATCGGTGTCTTGTCTGGATCTAGGATAATATTATGTATGCAGGTTTGAATGTCATTGGTTTAGTTTGAACTGTTCTTGTAAAATGTCAAATATGATTGGTTTAAAAAGTGCGGGAAAACCCTGCACTCTGGCTGGCAACTGCGGCTGCTGGCTATAAGTAGCAGCTGCAGCCCGGCCAAATTGGGTCCATTCTAAGCTGTAGTCACTAATAAACTCTTCACTGAAGCTCTTCGCGTCTGACTCTTCATGCAAACTTAACACTGGCAACGAAGGTGGGATTCCCCTGAAGAGAAGACGACGCGGAAGACAAGCAGAAGAGCGAGATGGCTGCGCTGAACACCCCCCCAGCCCCATTCGATCTGATGGCAGAAGACTGGGAGTCGTATGCAGATCGCTTCCAAATGTATTTGGAAGGAAACGATCTTGCCGACATTTCCGAGAAGCGGAAGAGGGCGGTCTTTCTTACCCATTGCGGTCCAGCAGTCTTCAAGATGGCGAAGGCATTGGCAGGAGCTGCAGACGTGAAGGTAATGGACTGGCCTGATTTAGAAAAGCTTTTAAGGGCCCATTACGCCCCACAAGTATCGTGCCTCATTAAGAGACACGAGTTTTACCGTCAGGATCAAGGGGAGAGCGAAAATGTTAACGACTTTGTGGCAAGTTTAAGAGACATTGGGGGTGCATGCGAGTTTAACAACTTGGAGGAGGCCATGCGCAATCGATTTGTTCTAGGCCTCAAAGACAAGGTGCTTCAGAGCAAACTGTTATTAAAACCTAAGATCACGTTGAAGGAAGCCATAGAAGAGGCCTCCTCAGCAGAAGCCACTAAGTCTTCAGCAGCAGCCATGAAGAAAATTAACAAGGCCTCAAGCCACCCTGATGTGGAAAAGTCCACAACAACTCATTGCAAGCAAATAGATTCTGATTCAGACTGTAGTGAGGTGGAGGAATGAATTTATACACTCAGAATGGAGAGGAAAAGGAAAGACCTTGGAAGAAAGAGGCAAGACTTTTATTGCAGAGGTTGTGGGGGAAGCCACCCCCGCACTGAATGCAAGTTTCTAGATATCATCTGCCTACGTTGTGAAAAAAGAGGTCACCTAGCAAGAGTCTGCAAATCATCCAGAACTCCACCAAGTAGGAAGAAATTTCCTGACAAAGAATTCAAGCTGAACAACTTCAGTGAGAAAATGGGGTGCAGCACAGAAGCAAAGGGGAAGAATGAAACTCATCAAACAGTCACCATTGGTCATTCTTCACCCTTAAGAAGCAGAAAAGTACATGTGAAGGTACTCATTGAAGGAAGGCCTTGCCAAATGGAAGTGGACTCAGGCTCCTATTTATCTATGGTGTCATGGGACACTATTCACAGGCTACTTCCCAACATTCAGAAGAAACATTTCCAGAAGCAAGCACTGACTCTTAAAGACTACCAAGGGAACAAGATTCCAGTAGTTGGAACAAGAGAATTCATCGTGAAGTTCAAAGGCCACACCAAACGTTTGTCCCTGACCATCGTGGACAAAGATCGCCCAAGCTTGCTGGGACTTGAGTGGTTCAGTCCACTAGGCATCGAGGTGACTGGCATCAATCACGTGAGCAACTCTGAATGGGAGGAGGTCTTAAAGTCTGAGTTTTCAGAGGTCTTCAGCGATGGATTGGGCAAATATATGGGGACCCTATCACTTTCAATCTAGATCCCAAGGTGCCCCCAATTCATTTAAAGCCCAGAAGGGTCCCATTTGCCTTAAAGGAAAAAATTGATGCACAATTAGATAAACTAATAGCTCAAGGAGTTTTAGAGCCCACTGACCACTCCAGATGGGAGACACCCATAGTCACACCAGTCAAGACTGATGGGTCAGTGAGAATCTGTGGGGACTATAAGGGGACATTGAACCATGCACTGCAGCAGAGCGCATATCCAGTTCCAGTGGTGCATCATTTAGTACATTCACTTGGCAGGGGTACAGTCTTTGCCAAATTGGATCTGGCCCAGGCATATCAACAACTAACAGTTGATGATGCTACTGCAGAGGCCCAAACCATTGTGACTCATAGAGGTGCCTTCAAATGTAAAAGGTTACAGTTTGGAGTAAGCGTGGCACCAGGCATTTTCCAAAGCCTTATGGAAAGGATGCTCTAAGGACTGCTAGGGGTAGTGCCTTACTTTGATGATGTGTTAATCTCTGCTGAAAATGACACTCAGTTACAAGAGAGACTCAGAGAAGTCCTTACCAGATTCAAGAAAGCGGGGTTAAAAGTCAAGGAAGAAAAATGCACTCTTAGAACTGACAAGGTTGAGTTCCTGGGCTATATGATTGACAAGCATGGCATCCACCCTACAGATGCCAACGTTAAAGCAATCAAAGAAGCCCCTAGACCTAAATGCAAAACAGATTTGCAAGCCTTCCTTGGACTCATTAACTTTTATCACAGGTTCCTACCTCAGAAGGCATCCACAGCAGAACCATTACACAGATTACTGGACAAAGAATCTACTTGGGTCTGGGGCAGGAAGGAACAATCAGCATTTAACAATATTAAAAGACTAATCACGTCTGATGCTGTACTGATCCAGTTCTCTGAGAATTTGCCTGTTGTACTGACTTGTGATGCATCCCCTTTTGGAGTGGGGGGTTTGAGCCACAAGCTTCCCAGCGGGCGGGAAGCCCCTATTGCATTTTACTCTCACACTTTGACCAAAACAGAGAGGAATTACAGCCAATTGGACAAGGAAGCATTGGCAATTGTTGCATCTGTCAAGAAATTCCATGAGTATCTGTATGGGAGAACTTTTACCATTGTTACAGATCACAAACCTTTGTTAGGCATTGTGGCAGGAGACAAACCTACACCCACTATCCTGTCACCAAGAATGCTGAGGTGGACTGAATTTCTTGCTGCTTATTCATACAAGCTCATCTATAAGCCTGGCAAAGACATTGGGCATGCTGATGCTTTAAGTTGCTGCCCACTTCCATGTCACACTGAAGACTTTGAACCTGAGGTGCACACCTTTTTCCTAGAAACTGTTGCCAAGCTTCCAGTTCACGCTGCTGAGATTGCCAGAGAGACTGCCAAAGACACTGTATTGGCTCCTGTTATAGGCTGGATTAAGAAGGGTTGGCCACTTCAAGATCTACCTCACCTTGCCCAACCTTTTAAATCCAGGCAAACTGAATTATCTGTATTAAGAGGATGTATTTTGTGGGGTAACAGGGTGGTTATTCCTGCAAAACTACAAAAAGAGGTTTTGGAAATGTTACATGAGGGTCATCCAGGTATTGTAAGGATGAATGGATTGGCCAGGAGTTATGTATGGTGGCCAGGTATTGACAAAATGGTTGAAAATTGGGTTGCATCTTGTCCCAACTGTCAGGTAGTCAGGCCTGCCTCACCTCTCGCCCCCACACAGGAATGGGAATGTCCTAGGGGCCCATGGTCTAGGATTCACATTGATTTTGTAGGCCCTACCAGAGGGCACACCTTTCTTTCTAGTAGATGCATATTTCAAATGGCTAGAGGTACTTCCCATGGCATCCACCACAACTGATGCTGTCATCAAGCAGCTTAAAAAGCTTTTTGTAACTCACGGGTTACCTGATGTTCTTGTCTCTGACAATGGCCCTCAATTTACATCCAACCTTTTTGAATCCTATTTAGCACAACAGGGTATCAGACATGCCCTCACTGCCCCTGGGCACCCTTCAGCTAACGGCCAGGCTGAACGCATGGTACGTTTTACCAAGGAAAAGCTTCAGCAACTGGGTCCTGGGGACATCACTGAGAAAGTTGAAAAACTTCTTAGTGTTCAGCACATCACTCCTAACCCATCATCTAACTTATCCCCAGCAGAGTTGTTGATGGGTAGGAAACTTAGGTCTTCCCTTGACTGCCTTCATCCCACTTACGCACCCAATGCACCACTAGATTCCACTTCCAAAGTTCGCACTTTCAGTGTGGGTGATTCTGTTTATGCTAAGAACCTTATGGGTGAACCTTTATGGATTCCTGCTGAAATAACTCAAATCACAGGCCCTCGTTCTTACAGGGTACAAACAGAGGATGAAGTCCTCTGGAGCAGGCACATTGATCAGCTTAGATCCAGATTACCTCAGGAACATCGCTATTGTTCCTCTCTAGTTCCCTCACCTGATGTCTTTTCTAGGGGGGAAAGGGAGGAGCAGGAGGATAATCAGCAAACAAGAATCAACCCCATGTGTAGCGAGCCATTACGACAGGAACCATCCAAAACCTGTCACAATGCCAAAATCCATCCTTACAAGTGGAAGACTGCACATCACTACCTGACTTGGGTGCTGACATTGGTTTGGAGATGGGTTGGGAGGAAAGACCAGATTGTAACACTCAAACAGGGTCTTCTTTCATTGGAAGCCCGAATAGGAAATGTCAACAGACACATTTCCTCTCTCACTGGGTGAGAACATTAAAACTTCTGAACCACGAAGGTCTCAACGTACACGTAAGAGCCCCACCTATTTAAAAGAATACATTAGATAGGTTGGGGTTTGGTATGGACTGAACCTAGTGGGGAGGGGTGTTATGTATGCAGCTTTAAAGTCATTGGTTTAGTTTGAACTGTTCTTGTAAAATGTAAGAAATGATTGGTTTAAAAAGTGCGGGAAAACCCTGCACTCTGACTGGCTGGCAACTGCGGCTGCTGGCTATAAGTAGCAGTCGCAGCCCAGCCAAATTGGGTCCATTCTAAGCTGTAGTCACTAATAAACTCTTCACTGAAGCTCTTCACATCTGACTCTTCATGCAAACTTAACATATAGTATGTTTTCCAAACCCACCATGAATTAGTTAAAGCTACATCAAATCAAATGCATCACTTTCTGGTTTCATGTGGCTGCTGCAGATGAGCCTAGGAAAAGATGCAGCTCCTTCCTTTTAGGAATCACCAACATTGTGACATAAATACTCACTCAGTATGCCAAACCATCTTTTTCCTTTCCAATTCTGATCCCTGGTAGCCAGCCTCTATATAACTTGACAGCCAGTTTAGTGCAGCTAAAGCACAAGGCTAGAAAGAATTCTGACAGATTCTGAGTTCTAGCCAGAAAGCCCAAAGTCATCTGGGTGACCTTGAGCCAATCATTCTCTCTCAGCCCTATCTAGGAAACAGTCAGTGGCAAAGCAATGGCAAAGCAAACTGCAAGGATGTGTACAGCCAGTCACCAGAGTCAAGACTGACTCAGAAGCACTCAAAAACAGTAAAACAAAAAACACAGAGATGGTTTGCCCTAATATTGTAAGGTGAGGTACAAAGAAGGGATCACATGCAACCATCTAGCATCTGGTTTTTTGAATTTTATAGTCCTCTAGGCCAAACAAGTGGCCTATTCTTACATTTCAGTGTGATTGGGGTGTTTTAAGTGATTAATTAAGTGCTATCCACCTTCATATGCTTACGGCCTTTCTTTCCCTTCTTAAAATTCCTGAAAGCCCCTTCTGACCTGAAATGCAACTCTCAACACATCTGGCAAAGTTTAATGCAGCTTTTAGGAGCCATGATGTTGCAGTGGTTAGAATGCAGTACTGCAGGCTAATTCAGCTCACTGCCAGGAGTTTGATCCTCACCAGGTCAAGGTTGACTCAGCCTTCCATCCTTCCAAAGTCGGTAAAATGAGGACTGTTGGGGGCAATTTGCTGACATTGTAAAATGCTTAGAGAGTGGTGTAAAGCAATATGAAGTGGTATATAAGTCTAACTGCTATTGCTATTGCTTTTAAATGAATGCCCTGCCTTAAAGAAATGTTCAGCTACCTCTACCTTACAGTAGAGACAAATCACACAAACACAACCAAAAAAAGAGCATAATACAGTGAGAGGCATAACATTTAAGTTACCGCCAAACATTTTCGGAGTAGTTTTTGGTTGTATGAGCTAAAGCAGTCAAAGTGTTGGACTAGGATTAGGCAGGCTCAATTCTAGATCATTTTCAGTCCCATAAACTCACTGGGTAACTTGGGAACAGTCCCTTTCTCTCCCAACACAACCCATCTCACAGAATTAGGAAGATAAAAGAACCAGAAGTTCCCATATTAGTGACTGTGGGTGTCTGACCGAAAGGCAGAATATAAATCTGCCTTGTTGGTGGAGACTATTAAACACCTAGCACTTAGTTCCAGCTGCCTGCAATTAGTGCAGGCTCGAATCCCACCAAGTTCAAGGTTGACTCAGCCTTCCATCCTCTCGGGGTAGGTAAATTGAGGACCCAAGATTGTTGGGGGCAATAAGCTGGCTTTGTAAAAATGCCGCTTAGTAATAAGCAGGCATATACAATGGAAGGAAGGCTATTGCTGAGCGCATTGGGTTGTGCTCAAAACATTGTAAGCCACCCTGAGTCTCCGGAGAAGGGCGGCATATAAATATGAATTTAAAAAAAATCTAATAACCAACCCCAACAAATAAATCCTTACTGGTTCTATTACATATAGTTCCTTATTCTCTCTCTCTCTCTCTGTGTGTGTGTCTTGTGGTAGTAACATTGAGAAAAATCTTTGTTTTGGTAATTCTGGACATACTGCAGCACTTCCGGTTTGTTTCTCTCATTTTCTTTTCTGTCTCAGTCTCAAAAGCCTCCTAGAAAATCGTGGGTTAAATTTAGCATCAGTATCTCAATTTGAGAAGGCTTATTACACAGGTGTCACTCAAAATACAGTTCTCTGTAGATCTGGTTATTAGTTTTAGGCTTAGACAACCTAGAACTACACTGCCTTTGGTCCAACCTAAGTGTAGTACATAAAATTATATATTGCAATGTCCTACCTGTCAATAACTACTTCAGCTTCAACCACAATAATACAAGAGCACACAATAGATACAAACTCAAGGTAAACCGCACCAAACTCGATTGCAGGAAATACAACTTTAGCAACAGAGTGGTCAATGTCTGGAATACATTACCTGATTCTATGGTTTCTTCCCCAAACCCCAAAAACTTTAACCTTAGACTGTCTACTGTTGACCTCACCCCATTCCTAAGAGGTCTGTAAGGGGTGTGCATAAGCAATGTGCCTACTGTCCCTGTCCTAATGTTCCTTTTTATTCGTATCCATTTCATGTATTCATAATCATGTTTATCTTATACATGTTATCTAATACATGCTTGACAAATAAAATAAATAAATAAATCTGAAAAGAACAAGTGTTCTTCCTTTCCTGCTTTGCTACTAAAAAAACCCCCATCACCTTGCAATTGTTTTTATCCAGTTTTCCTTCTTTCCTCTACAAGAAAGCATAAAGGTATTTTTTTTCCTATCCATAATTTCACTGTCATTGACACTCATTTCCTTTAAAAACAATGCAGTCAACTATGGAAATTCCAAGTGGCATGATGTCTATTTACTTCAAATTAACCATCCTATCATATTGCCTGAAACCTGTCCATCAAATAACCTCTAAAAGCCTCTAAAAATGTGCACTATAAGTGAAAGCCAGCTGAGTGGAACTTCATGGAAAAGATTTGTTACTGAGTAGAGCATGAAACTGTCAGGGATGCAAACATACACACAAACTGTACTTGCCATCTTTATGATGGGGAGCGAAGATTCACACATTAGCCTATTGCTGCTTCATTGAAGATCACTTTGTGAAAGGAGTGCTAAATGAAAAGATTCTCTTTGCCTGCAAAATGTTCACATTTTTTTTAAAAAAAGAGAATATCACATGCCACAATCTATTTAAGAAGACAACAAAAAGATTTGGAATTGATACTTTTAAAATATAAATACCAATGCTAACTTCACTAAATTATGTTCCAAGAATTTCAGACAGGTTAAGCCAATGCATGGCTGGATAAAGAAATGGTATGGTGCTGAACTGTTGTAAAATACTAATTCAATCAGCTCCAACAAGCTGGTTTCTACTCTATAGCAAAAGGTTAAAATATGCAGGAGGTCTGTGACTTAAAATATACTTCGTCAATACCAGCTAACAGAAGAGTTCTCACTATTGATTGACTCCAGATGAAGTCCTCCATTTCTATACTTACAGACAGCTATCTCTATTGACTGATTCATACATTGTGTGGTCCCCTTTCTGCTTATGGATACTACCTTTTCAATCACCTTCTAGAACTGACCTCTTATAATATCCATACCCTTATCTCTTTCACTCCCACCGTTATATGATACTTCTATTTCTCCTTCACCTGCAATATTTCCAGTATAAATTTACATAGATTACATGAGCAATTATGGATGATTCTGGAGCATCAGAATGAGTATAATACAACATGCTCATTTATCATCATTTAAATTATTATATCTGGCTCAACACACACACATAACAATGTATGCAAAATATTATTGTAAAACTCATGGACAGCGCATTTAAACTCTGAAGTACCAAGAACCTCAAAGGCCCCCTCCAACACTATCTTGCTAAGATATGGTCCCCACACACTCTTCTAGTAAGACCAAAAGTCCAGGAGTCAACAAAGGGTCAGTGTTATTATCCCAGCTCTCAGAAAATGGAATATTGTTATAGGAGTTTTTAGCTGGCATGGAACTTGCCATCCTAATAGAAATGTGAACTCAGAGTGGCCCCCAAGATGCCAACCACAACAGTAAATGAACTTGTCAACCTTTACCAATTTGGTTCATTCCAGATATGTTAGGACTACAGTGGTACCTCAGTACTCATCATTAATTAGTTCTAGGAGGCATGATGAGTACTAAACAAATTTTTCCCATAAGGAGAAACATAAGTGAGTCACAAGGCAGCCAAAATCGACAACTTCTAGTATCAAACAATGAGTACTGGGACAAAATTTTCATGTGAAAATGCACTGAGTACCAAATTCTATGGGTTTCAAGCAGTTGAGTACAAAGTACTCAAATTCCTAGCCTTCATAGAAGATGCCAACTGTAGAAGGCACCAATGCAAAATAAACCAGATACAGTATGTAAAGTACAAAGGTACTTTGGAACTCAATTCACTTCTTTACATTTTTGCTTCTTTTATCTGTTCATTATGACCAGTTTGAGGATATTCCTGACATACCTGTATGCATTCTGCACAAAATGTCAGTGTTACAAGTCCTCTGAAAAGTTATTAATGTGTTTTTGAGCAAGCTACTGCTTGCTGAAATGACTACAAAACTGTGGTGACAAGTGACAAATGTTTTACATTAATCATTGTCACAATGTAAACAGCGATGTCTTTTTCTTGTAGAAGGAATCAAATTGCCCAATTTTACCAAAAATGACTAAGGCATCTTACTTCAAATTTAAGATACCACATAATGCCTGCAAAATTGAATTGCCTTGGGCTTAAACAGTGCATGTCAATTCCTGATCATTATAGTAGTTACATCTTCAAAATAGAAAGTGGGAGTAGGAAACAGAAGGGCAAATCTGTGTACTTATCTGCCCCTCTTTTTACGGAAAAGTCCAAATAAACTATTTCTTCTCCAGATGATAAAAAATACTATACACACTCAAAAGTGAATTGCAATTAATGGGTTTTTAAAAAATTTCTACAGGAAGAAAAAAAACAACTAGACCATGTTTGAATGAAAATGATAGAAAAAAGTATTAAGATCCCCCTCTCTTCAGCACTTGCTTCTTGCATTGCATCAGCAACAAAAATATATGAAACCAGAAGAGTCCCTTAGTTACAGTTCAACATTTCCCAAGGGTCAGCATTCCATTTCGTCATAATATAGGCTTACAATGTCTTGTTCAGGAACCCTTGATTCATGGATTTCTCTGCCCCATTCCTGCAAAAATTCCTCCCACAAAAGATTCTAGGTCATATACTGAGGCTACATGGCCACTGGACAGGTTTGTTTCATCTTGCCATCATTTAATACTCATGTTCCTAGAGTGCACAATGCTGTAATGTCATTTATTTGGTTTTGGCTCAAAGCATTGCACAAGCTCAGCATCTAAGATGGCTTTAGTATGATTTCTGAACCCAGTCACTGAACACTGAAGGCTCATGAAAATACCCCCTTCATCCAGGAAAGCTTATCTACCATTATTAATATGAAGTCTGCTGGATTGGTTTCCACATGATTCTCCATTATACCATTTGGAAAGCCCTGAGTTGGAGGATAATAGTTGAACTAGAACAGAGTTCCCCCAATCTTTCTGGCTTTGTGGACCAGCAGGGGAGGATGTGAAGAAGAGAGGAGATAGCTCCACACAAGCAACCAGCAAGCCTGCGTGTGCCCATTTGTCGGCTGCTCACACAAGTGGGAATGCATGTGCATGTGCACACGCTTGCTTGTTGCTTCCACAGTCCAGTTCCTAACCTCTCGCGGCCCAGTAGTAGGATGCAGACTGGGGATTGGGGACTCGTGAACTAGAAGATGAGAGGGATGCATTGATTTGGCTTTCTTTATGGTGGTCTATACAGGTAGCTCAATTTTCTGCTCTGAACTCCACAAATGTATCTATTTTAGTGAGTCACAAATCTAGAGCACTTTTTAAACCAGACTTCCCCAATCTCAAGCAATACAGATCTGTTGGGACTGTAACTTCCAACAATCCTACAAACTGAGAGCTAGTCTGTTGTAGTAGTTAAGGCACTAAGTGTGAACTCTACTTACACCTTGGATATGAAGGCCGGTTGAATGACTTTGGGCCAATCATTCTCAGCCCAACTCATAGAGTTATTATGGTGAGGAAAGTAGGAGGAGGAAGGGGTATTAGGTATGTTTGCTGCCTTGAGTTATTTATAAGAATAGCGAAGGCAGGATAAACAATCTAAAGAGTAAAAATAATAAATCTAAATTTCCATCTAGCACTGAAGAATGCAGCCAAACTATCCTGTGTCCTGGGCTGCTGATAAACAAAATCCGTTCCACAAATGTTACAGGCTATATGCTCGAGCTTCTAAGTGACATTTTCTCATCTTTGCTTTGCTAACATTTATCTTCATGAAAACAAGCTTATGAAGGGCCAGAGTCCAGAAGGGCTGAATGTCTGTAGGCAGCTGTTCTTCCTTTCTGTTACAGCCAAGTAATAGACTCTGCTTAGGTTTCAGCAAAAAGCCAGCATTAAAACCAAAATATATTTAAAGATATATGGCGTGATTACCAAAATATTATTGTTCTTTTCCATTGTCATCCATAGTTTATAAAAAGGCTTTCTTATACACTCCCCAGGCAGCCACAGACTTCTTCAGCAATTGCCTTGTTACTTATTTTCAATGTCACATTATTATGTTAAGCCCATGCTATTATGTCAAGCTTAACTCTACTCCAGTACATCCCCTTCAGCAACTCAGCTGCGTGTGTATATGATTTATCCGCATAGGATATGGCCTGGACAAAGCATCTGTATCTTTTTAACTACAAGAAAGTCCTAGCCACAAGATGCTATATACCTCTTAAGTACTGTTTCAATCACAAAATAATCAGCAGTTAAAACTAGGAGGGGACATCTCTCACACCCACAGATTTTTAAACTTCAGAATGGATATTTACAACACTGTGGATAGCATATTGTGTAGCTCTTGGCCACAAACACACACATACACAAGGAGGGGAACCCTACAAAGCTGTAGAGAACCTTATTCATTTTCCCCGCTGGCTGGCTGATCAACTAGCAGGAAGGAAAGCATACTGTTTTTCCATTGTTAATGTCACCAGAAAAATCATTCATCTTGAGCAGAATCAGTAAAGGGAGGAATCAAAGTAGCTGGAAAGAAGAAGGACTAGGTTTCACCCTCCATCCTTCTCTGGGTTTTGTAACCCTACAAGCCCACCATCAGTTAGAACAACCATTATATAAGGCTTTTATTATTATTCTTTAATGTTTTGTAGCAAACTTCCAGGGTAAAAAGTTTACTTATACTAACTTTTATATTCTCATGCTGGGTTGTTATGACTGATACCTGTTTCAAACAGCTCAAGTCATACAGCCACAAAGAGAGTTCGTCCACCTCCAACCCCAACTTGCTTCTAATTCTCCAGAGCAGGAGTCTCCAACCTTGGCAACTTTAATACTTGTGGACTTCAACTCCCAGAGTTCCTCAGCCAGCTGGCTGAGGAACTCCAGGAGTTGAAGTCCACAAGTCTTAAAGCTACCAAGCTTGGAGACCCCTGCTCCAGAGGACCCAACCCATACTTTGAGAATCCCAGCCTTTGGGAAACTGCATACACAAAAAAGCATATTTTACTAGCACGGTATACTCAAACGTATGCATTTTCCCTAATGGTTGCATTTTGTAAATATTAGGCTAAGCCACGTTCTTTTAAAAACATACCAGTCCTGACAAAATACATACCAAAATGGGTTTAAGTCCAAAACTTGCAGATGGATGGAGAAATAAAGTAATGGAGCTGTATAAAATGAAAGACGGATTCATCTATATCCTTACTGAGGCATGCTGCTTTTCATCCATGGATAGTTTGCCTTGTATTTTTCTTCCTGATGTTATTCTGACACCTTGCCCATAGAATCCATTTCATTTTGGAACAACCGGGCTTATAAAATTGTCAAGAATAAGAATCAATCACCAGAGGATACAAAGAGACAGAACCTCATTGTTTTATGCATTCCCGCATGGATTACTGTAAATGAGGGAGCTGTTCCTTCCAGGTAACAAACTATTGGCGAAATGTAGAATTTTGGTGGGGGGAAACTGCTCTATCCTAAAGTACAGGTAAAGGTAAAGATTCCCCTCGCGCATACGTGTTAGTCGTTTCCGGCTCTAGGGGGCAGTGCTCATCTCCACTACAAAGCCAAAGAGCCAATGCTGTCCGAAGATGTCTGTGTGGTCATGGCTAAACACTGAAGGTGCATGGAACGCTGTTACCTTCCCACCAAAGTGGTCCCTATTTTTCTACTTGCATTTTTACATGCTTTCGAACTGCTAGGTTGGCAGAAGCTGGGGCAAGTAACGGGAGCTCACTCCTTTACACGGCTAGGGATTCGAACCGCCAACCTGCCAACCTTTCTGATTGACAAGCTCAGTGTCTTAACCACTCAGCCACCTCATCCTTGACTTACAACCACAATTGAGCCCAACATTTCTGTGATTAAGTGAATTTTGCCCCATATTGCAACTTTAATTGCCACCATTGTTAAGTGAATCACTGCAGTTGTAACATAGTTCCTGTTAGTAACATGGTTCCTAAGTGAATCTGGCTTCCCCATTGACTTGGTTTGTCAGAAGGTTGCAAAAGGTGATCACATGACCCTGGGACACTGCAACCATCACAAATATGAACCAGTTGCCAAACATCCAAATTTTGATCATGAGGGATGCTGCAACAGTCATAACTCACAAATCACTTTTTCAGTGATGTTGTAACTTTGAACAATCACTAAATGAACTGTTGTAAGTCGGGGACTATCTTTATTCTGGGAGGGCGGGGTTTGAGTGGCCGTGGAAAACCGGCTTTCTTGGAGCTCCGGAGAAAGCTGCCGATACCCCTGCAGCTCGAACCGTCCCAGAGAGACGGTAAGTGAAGGGAGCACATCCTGTTGATCCCAGGGACATCGCAAAGTCCCTGGTTGATCCAGGAAAGCTCCTGCAGCCCGGCAATGGTGGGAAGCGGCCATTAAATCCCAAGCCGCTAAGAAGCTGTGCCAGCCCCGGAACGGAAGAAGATCAGAAGAAGAGGGTGTGTCGGTTCAGGTGAGAAATGTCTTTTTTATATAAAGATAGAAGGGAACCCTAAAGGGAAAGGATTACTAAAGAAGAAAGAAGACAGAAAAGTAAGGCAGCGGCGAAGGAAGTACATGGGGAACTGTCAAAATTTATTTGGATTTTTTTTATTTTTTTAAAGAATTTCTTTCTTTTTTTGTCTTTGACTAACTGGACTGGATTGGACTTTAAAACAATAATTTTAAGAAGAAATTGAACTCTTCTTTTCAAATTAAAAGCCTCTGGAATACTTTGTGTCCTTTTATTCTTTTTTATTTTTACTTTTTAAACTATATTGAGGACTACCTTTATTCCTGCATCCAAATTATGTAAAACAGGCACTCCTTATAATATCTTTTGTTTCACCCATCAGTAACTATTTGTTCCTCAATGTACTGATATTTAATTATTGCATCCAACAAATCTAAATTTATTTATTTATTTATTTATTTATTTATTTATTTTATTTTGACTTGTATGCTGCCCCCTCTCCAAAGGGACTCAGGGCAGCTAACAACTAAAAAAACAACAATAAATAATTACCTAAAAATAACATTAAACAATACAAGTCAAATAGAGCTAAAACCCACCGATTAACTAAAAATTTAAACCCTCCCCCTGGAGGTCAGCACAGCCCAGCCTGTTCGAAGAGCCAAGTTTTTAAATCATGGCAGAAGGTGCGGAGGTCAGGGGCCAAATGGAGTCCCAGAGGTAGTTGGTTCCATAGGGCAGGGGCCGCCACAGAATAGGCTCTTCCCCGGGGCACCACCAAGCGACATTGGGTTGCAGACAGCACCCCGAGGAGCCCCTGCCTGTGGGCCCACACAGGGCGGTTGGTTCTCGATGCCGGCAGGAGACGCTCCCGTAAATATCCCGGACCCATGCCTTGAAGGACTTTGTATGTCAGCACCAAAACCTTGAACTGTTTATTAAATGAAATAAACAGCTAGGAATCTCTTTGAGACTTCTGTTCATTTCTCTGGATGATACTATTGATGCCAGTGTCTTGCCCTTTCCTGAGTTTCCTTTAAAACCATTGAGTGGATTGGGCACTTTGGTTCATGCTTTGGGTGTGATGCCCTTCATCTTTATTCCCCTGTAGTTTACGATTTTGTTGTTGTTTGCCTGAATACCCATTATGCATAGCGTAGCTTTAAGACAGACCAACATTAATTTGTCTTCAAAACTGTCCCTTGTAAGTTTTATTTCTGCACTGTTTTGGTGCTTCCTGTTTTTGCAATCACAGTATCCCATTTCTCTCCCCAAATATCTTCATTGCCTGGCATGCCCAGAGAAAGCCACATGGTCTCTCTGCCCAAAGGAAAACTTATGCGTGATTGCATGGTGAGTCCACAGCTTGATTCTACTGCTTGAAATCCCAACACTTTGAACTTCCTGCTTCCATTTTTGGGAGTCTTATGGAGCCGAGTCTTCTATGAGCTGCTCTATTGCAGCAATCTTGTTACAGTCAAGCAGAGAAGGATACATTAACAGAGGGACATAATCAAGATCGCGTGAAGTATTAGTACTGTTTTATAATGCTTGGTAAGATCATGCTGGGAATATTGGATCCAGTTTTGATTGCCACAATATGAAAAAGGTGTTGAGACTCTGGAAAGAGTGCAGAGAAGAGCAACGAAGATGATTAGGGGGCTGGAGGCTAAAACATATGAAGAACGGTTGCAGGAATTGGGTATGACAAGTTTAATGAAAAGAAGCATTAGAGGTGACATGATAGCAGATATTTGAGAGGCTGCCATAAAGAAGAGGAGGTCAACTTATTTTCCAAAGCATCAGAAGGCAGGACAAAAAGCAATGCCTGGAAACTAATCAAGGTGACAAGCAACCTACAACTAAGGAGATTTTCTGACAGTGAAAATAATTAACTAGTGGAACAACTTGCCTCTAGAAATTGTGTGTGATCCCCCAATGGAGGTTTTTAAGAAGAGACTGGACAACCATTTGTCCAGAATGGCACAGGGTCTCCTGCTTGTACAGGGGGTTGGACAAGATGACCTCTAAGGTCCCTTCAAATTCTGTTATTCTGTGAAGTGAGCACAATTCAAGAATACCTCTCAAAGGTTCAGAGCTGAATGCAGTTATCATTTAGAGATATTTTGTTTCAAAATTGTTGCAGCTCAAGCTTTTTAAAACAATGGCTAAGTTTCTGTTCAGTCTACCTACTACTGTATACACTGCACTGACAATATGCCAACAAAGTTCTAGATGGGATACAACTCTCCTCTCTAAATCAGGAAAGAACCCATAACGGAGAGGGTAGCAGAGAAGGAGGGACTGCCAGTCAAATGATAAAGAAGCTGAACATTCCCAACACAGCAAAAAAAAGTCTTTGAATTTAGGACTAGGAGGCAAAATAAAATAAAATCAGTGGAACCATTTTGGTCTAGTGGTTTAAAGCACCTGGCTAGAATGTGAGAGACTGAGAGTTCTAGTCCCACCTTGGCCATAAAGTTGGCTGGATGACTTTGGGCCAGTCACTCTCTCTCAGCACAACAGGGTTGTTGTTGTGGGGACATTAGAAAGAGGAAGGTGTGCTGGATATACTTGCTGTCTTATTTGTAAAAAAGAATAGTAAAGGCAGGAAATAAATAAAGTGCTAATTAAAGCTGCCTCATGATTTGGAGGTTGCAATTTGCTTTTTAAAAAAATTAGCGATCAGGAGAAGCTTCCATTGTAGCAAGCGCTGCTTCAATCAACTCATTATTTTACAGTTACGGCACGACTGTCATCAGTGTGACCTGCAAGATTTATAAGGCCCTCCAAACTTTTCATAACTGATAAATATAATAACAGAATGACTGTGAAGTTATGCGTGACCTTATCAGGAAAATGGACTTTTGTGTCTGTCTTGTGTGTCTCGCTTCCTTGAATATAAAATAGACAGCCTGCTGGAATTTCTTCTGGGAATTTCACCTGTACACCAATTTTCTTAAGTACCTAAGGGGTTTCAAGCTTTATTTCTCTTTTAAACTTGTAACCTTGATTTGCAAGCTAGAAGGATCCTTTGCATATCTACTTTTTACCTATCTGTGACCAATTCAGAAGTAAATAAGTTTCCCTTACTTTAGAATAAATAAATAGCAACTTATACTCTATTTTCAATTTCTTTTCTTAGTCTCTGGTGTATTCTCCAGCTCATCTTCATCAATAACCAAAAGTATTTGTTGGTATATAATCTTTTTATTTTTCTATTTCTTATTTAACATATGCTATTTTTTCTCAAGTTTCACCACTGTAACAGCCATTACTGTTCCACTCACTAGCAATTGTTTTCAACCTACCATTTTCCGTATAAAAATAAGCTCTCTAACTCTCTCTAACTTCAAATTTGGCTAATAATTACTCATACCAGAAAGAATTGCACTCTAGAAAAAATCCCTCGGTGTACTTTTCATCTTAATATTATCCACATGATAATAAGTTTTCATCTGAATATGAACCAAGCGTACAGAATAATATCTTCCATCATGTTATGAAGCTGCTGCCAATTACTATTAGGCTGTGCCGTTGTCCTGGGGAAAAACTAAAGAGTTATAATTCTGGGCTCTCAAAAATTATTAAACCCATTCTGTTGCTCTTTCAACCAGATCTTTCTAGAGTGACTAGCAAACAATTATAACTTGAAATGTCACACCTTAAATGTTGAGTTTGCTCAGAGTTGTGCAGTACCTTAGGACCATCATTTTTGTGTCTCCAAACATATACTGGTATATAGAGTTGTTCTAATGTAAAGAAATTGATTATTGATTTCAGACAGAATAGAATAGAATGACAGAGTTGGAAGGGATCTAGGAGGTCTTGTAAGCTAGCCCTCTCTTCAGGCAGGAAACCAGGGGTGGGATTCTACCAGTTCGCACCTATTCGCTAGAACCAGTTGTTAACATTCTAAGCAGTTCAGAGAACCGGTTGTTAGAAGAAATTACTGGCCTAATCCTGTAAGGAAGGCAGGAAGGAAACATTCTGGTGTTGCTTACAGAAACTGCCTCTCCATTAACCCTTATTACAGTCTTGGCAGGACTAGACTTCCTGTCTCTGGAACTTCTCTGGAGTTTCCCCCCCCCCCATTTGCTGGTACTTTGCTCGTGTGGAGTGACCATTCAAAGTTACAATGGCACTGAAAAAAGTGACTTATGACCATTTTTCACACTTACGACTGTTGCAGCATCCCCACAGTCATGAGAGGCCAGGCGAGGAGATGCGTGCCTCGATGTGAGTGATATTGAGTTGGCCACACCCAGCCAATAACATGACCACCAAGCCATGTCCACTGAATCACATGACCACCAAGCCACGCCCAACACCTAAGCCACGCCCACAGTACCGGTTGTTAAAATATTTGAATCCCACCCCTGCAGGAAACCCATTCTTAAAAACTTCCAGTGTTGGAGCATTCATACTCCTGGAGACAAGTTGTTCCACTGATTAATTATTCTGTCACAAAACTTTTCCTTAGTTCTAGGTTGCTTCTCTCCTTGATTATTCTTGTCAGGTATTAGGTATTCTTGTAACTGAAACTGAAACTGTCCTGAACACTGCAGGAGAGTGACTTTTACCATCATCCAGCACAGAGGTGGGGAACTATTGCCTTTTTATGACATGTGGACTTCAACTCCCAGAATCCATGAGCCAGCTATCCTGGCTCAGGAATTCTGGGAGTTGAAGTCCACAAGTCATTAAGGGGCCATTGTTCCTCACCTCTGATAAAAATAGAGTCAGAAATGCTATTTTCGAAATCCAACAGGAATTATCACCATGAAGTCTGGGCATATCAATATTTATTTTCGCTGAACTTTCCAACTACAAATACCCTTCTGTTTTAGCAAGAAGACATTATACACAGATTTTATTTAATTCGCGCTAGGATTTTCTCAAGCTCTGACTATTAATGTTGCCTTCTAAAGCAAAGAATCTGCTCTAGAAATGAAAGAGACTTTAGCTCCGACTGGCTGCGCTTGATAAGAAGGTGTTTATTCAAAGCCTCCGTCAAAATCAACATATCACCAGCATATATACTAAACAGCACCCGAGAAGAACCTTTCCTTTTTCTGCCTGTCATGACAGGCAGCTTTACAAATGTTATAATGGTTCCTGCCAGAGGAGATGGTTTTGCCTGAAAAGAAAAGCTGGCACTTATGGATGTCTCAGATATCCAGCTGTCAAAAACCTCCCAGCCTTCTATTCATTCGAGAGCTGGTCGTTGCTGTCCCTGGCTAGCAGGACTCTGCACCCACCTGGCCAAGCCCTGGTGAATGGCTGAAGGGAAACATGGACACGGAACAGCTTAGTCACACTTTTAAATCGCTTTTGTGCACATGAAGTTCCCAAAGCCATGTGGCTTTTCCCCATTTTAAGTTAACACAATATGTCACTATACAGCAGGAAACTCAATAAGCAACCACTCCAAATTTTAGAATAAATAACCATAACGACTGGAAGCAGTTTTGCTCACCCCAAAAGTTTTTTTTTGAAATAAAAGTGCATGCTTAAAGATGGTCCTGCCTTTCCACCCTTGAAATAAAAAAAACAGGTTGTCATTTTTTATGCATTTCTAAATTCTAATTATCAACTGTTAGGCAGCAATAATGGCCTGTTAAACCATAGTTTGTTACATGACTTGTGTCATGTCAGCAATCAAAACAAAGTGTTTTCCCCACCTGAAAATTATTTCTTCATTCTATGTCTTCTACCTCCCTTTATAGTAGAGTAATGCATCATTATTGTTCAATTACTATGAAGTTTCTTGCAGAAATCAGACATTTGTATTCTCCCCTCAATAAGTTACCAGTAGGGCTCCTGAATGCAGCAATACCATCTGAGTTACGGAAGGAGAATTTGTTTTTCACATCTGTGTGTCTGAGAGAGAGGGGGAGAGAGAGAGAGAGAGGGAGGGAGGAGAGAGAGAGAGAGAGAGAGAGAGAGAGAGAGAGAGAGAGAGAGAGAAAGAACTGCCATGGTAACCTTGGATGTGCCTTTTAATTAGCAAGGATAGGGTTATGTCTCTGCTTCCTTTCTCTCCCACCTATCATCCTTCTACACCATGGATGTCAAACTCTATCACGTCACGTTATGCATTGTGACATTTTTTGCCTTTGCGGAGCTGCGTGTGATGTATCTGCCCCGTGGGCTTCCAGTTTGACACCCCTGTTCTACACAGTCCTCTCCCTCTGAATTGAACTGTACAGATTATGCCACGAAGGCCATCCAATGCCTTCATATCATGAACTCATGCTCTGAATCTCTGACACCCAGCTCTTGCCTTCATTCTCCGCCTGATTTCTGAGCTTGGGCTCCCTCTGCCTTCAGAAGGGGGACTGGAAAAACAGGGCATGTGTCATCTCTTTAACTCTGCGTTTGGGAAAACTATGTGAAAACCACCCACCCATCTGCTTCTGAAGTAAACAATGCAATTTACACTCATAGCCGAAACCCTTGCTGAGCCTCCAAATATATAGATCACAATGTTCTTGTCAGTTCAACACTTTGTCTGGGATCCCAAAACCTAGATTTTCTCAAGAGCAAACCACTGTGAGGCAGAAGTAATTCCTATGAGTTTATCTGGCAGTCTCTTAGATTTTCAGAGGCACTGCTCCACAAGTTGTGACCGGGAGACCCAGTTCCTTAAACTGAGCTCAAACAATCAGTTGGGACTATTGCTATTGTACTAGCCTCCCTGCTGCATAGCGACCTTCCCATCTGAGCTTTAAAACTCTGTTGACAGTGGAGTTCACAGGCTTATGGTCTTGGAGAACTTCAATCTGCCTTCCTGTGAGTGGGTCTGAAATGACTCAAGAGTTCATGGCCACCATGACATCTATCCAGGGATGGGATTCTACCGGTTCAGACTGGTTCAGGGGAACCGGTAGTTCTGGTAATCATTTGGCCCTGCCCACCCTCCCCTGCCCTTTTCCTGTGCTTTATTTCCTTGTTTTTGAGCACAGCTGATTTGCACGGCAGAGTGGTTTGCCATGCATCAGTTGTTTTACCCAGCGGGGCTGCAGCAGAAGATAAGCATTATACCGTAGGTAAAAATGGTCCTTTCTAAATGCTGTGCACGTGCTTTGCATGCACTCACCGAACCGATTGTTACATCGGCTGAATCGCACCACTGCATCTATCCCATGTAGCCCAGGGCCAACAGGACAGTGGTCACAATCCTGATCTGATTTTCTTATCAGAGCAGCAACAGGGTGATCTGGAATTGAGGGAGTTCTCTTTGGCTTCCCCATCATGGTCAGTTCTTGCCCTGATAACCATGAGACTTTTTGGTACTGCCCTTTGCCACAGGGAGATAGGATCTATTAGATCAGTCCACTCCCAGCAACTGAGGTATGAAAGATGGGTTCTAGGGGGAGCTGAGGGTTGTTCCTGATGATCCACTGCAGAATCTCACTGAATCTTGGATGTCGCTTGAGGTTAGTAGGCGACTGAGGTAGACTGCACCTATGTGACCTCTAGAAAGACCTCTGCTTCTGGGTCCAATTCAAAATGAACCTTGACCTTTAAAGCCCTACATGGCATGAGATCAGATTATCTTCCAGATTATATCTGCCTGTCCCAGTAGATCCAGCAGAAAGCATATGCTGTGGGTCCCATCTGCTAAAAAAATTCCATCTGGCAGGACCCAAAATATGTGCCTTTTCTGCTGTGATTCCTGCTCTCTGGAACATCATTCCCCACAAAGTGAAGTTGGCCCCATCTGTGATAGCTTTCCCAAAACCCTTTTCAACATAGTTTTTTCCAGCAACCATGGGGAACTCATGGAGAGCTTGCAAGATGGTTGTATGATATTAGGTGATTATTATTCTCCCATAATCTTGGCTTTTTCATAGAATAGAATAGAATAGAATAGAATAGAATAGAATAGAATAGAAGAGAAGAGAAGAGAAGAGAAGAGAACAGAACAGAACAGAACAGAACAGAACAGAATTCTTTATTGGTCAAGTGTGATTGGACACACAAGGGATTTGTCTTGGTGCAAATGTTCTCAGTATACATAAAAGAAAAGATACATTCATCAAGAGTCAAGAATCATAAGGTACGACACTTAATGATAGTCATAGGGTACAATAAACAATCAAATCATACTAGGAAACAGTCAATATAGATCGTAAGGATACAAGCGACAAAGTTACAGTCCTACAAGTGGGAGGGGATGGATGATAAGGAGTGATGAGAAGATTAATAGTAATAGTAGTGCAGACTTTGTAATAGTTGAACAGTGTTGAGGGAATTATTTGTTTAGCAGAGAGATGGCTTTTGGGGAAAAACTGTTCTTGTGTCTAGTTGTTCTGGTGTGCAGTGCTCTATAGCATCATTTTGAGGGTAGGAGTTGAAACAGTTTATGTCCAGGATGTGAGGGGTCTGTAAATATTTTCACAGCCCACTTTTTGACTCGTGCAGTATACAGGTCCTCGATTGAAGGCAGGTGGGTAGTAATTGTTTTTCTGCAGTCCTAATTATCCTATTCATGTTCTTATTTTGATTTTATTTTGATAAATCAGTGTTTTAAGATTTATGTTGTTTTAATTGTTGCTGTGTTTGTACACCACCCAGAGCAGTGGTGGTATTCAGCTGGTTTGCACCAGTTCAAGCGAACCGGTAGCAAGGATTTGGTATGGGTCGCTGAACCAGGAGTAACTTCTGCTGGCCACGTCCCCGACCTGGTCGCCCACCCACCACTCACTTGCTTGCCCCACCTGCCTGATGCTCACTCACCACGGCCCACCTGCCTGATGCTCGCCCGCCCAGTCACTCCTTAAGGTATTTCTTTTTTTCCCTCCCAACAATCAGCTGTT
Source organism: Naja naja (assembly GCA_009733165.1). Taxonomy (NCBI): domain Eukaryota; kingdom Metazoa; phylum Chordata; class Lepidosauria; order Squamata; family Elapidae; genus Naja; species Naja naja. The sequence continues at coordinate 260,337,109 of CM019148.1, read as the reverse complement.
CCTAAGACCAGCTGTGCCAGGATTCCCCTCGCTTACTTACTGCTTTGTCCAGGAGGCTTCCCTGAGGCCCAGGATGGGAAAAAATGGAGGGGGCACAGCCCCCCCGCTCCCCTCCATTTTTTGTCTTCCTGGGCCCCAGGGAGGCCCGAAAACAAAGTGTGGAGGAGTCCTGTGTGCCCCTCTTATCCTCCGTTTTCTGACTTCCTGAGCCCAAGGGAAGCATTCTGGGAGCAAAAACACCCTACCCAGAAGGCTCAGAATGCCCCAAAATGGAGCACATGCCCCCCCTATCCTCTGTTTTCTGCCTTTCTGAGAACCAGGGAAGTCTTCTGGGAGCAGAAGGCCCAAAAAATGGGAGGCTGCAAAAAGTTAAAAAAAACCATGCCCACCCAGTCACATGGCCATGCCCCCTAGCCACCCCCTCAGAACCAGTAGCAAAAAATTTGAATCCTACCACTGACCCAGAGTCATGTTATACGAGATGGGCAGCCATATAAATTTGTTAAATAAATAAACATTTAAGAGATGATCTCATCTTAGTCCCTTTAAGCAGATATGACCATTATAAGGAAAGAAACTTTAAATCAGGTGGAGAAAATTCCCAGTTAGGTTGAACAGCAACTTCCACCAACTGAAATTAATTTTGACAATTCTGTTGTTTTTAGTCCTTTAGTAAGTCTTAAAGCTAAGATCACTCTTGAATTGAGTTCAGCTCCTGGCAATACAGGGATATGTACAAATAGCAACGATATGAGATCCTTCTTCCAGAATTTCTTTTTAATTTCCCAATTAAGCTAGGAGATTTTCTCAATGTTATTTGGCTTTCCAAGATAACACTGAAAGTAAAGTTTAATTCAGGACAGGGGAGAAGTGTGACGTGTTTGGAGAGCATCTGATGTTATGAGGGTATTTATGATTAATACTTTGCAGGCATTTGTTATGAGCTTTATCTTATTGAACATGTATTTGAGAAGATTTGGACAGATATGCAATTCATGCTGATTTCAGGGTTTTTGTCAAGCAGGCAATCATTTAATTATCTTCAAGCCAAGATTAGCACCTTTGTAGGAAACATCTCTAGAAAATCTTTCCAGAAAGAAAGTAGTGCAACCAAAATGACTGCTCGCTCTTGAAAGCAAGAAGGAATGGATTGGTGTGCTGAGTGCTTTTTGATAGGTGGAAAACTATCATAGAGAAAAATCTCTATCAAGACTCTGGAACAGTATTTTTTTCAGATTTGGCAGCTTTAAGATGTGTGGACTTCAACTCCCACAATTCCCCAACTGACACAGTCTAAAGCAGAGGTCTCCAAACTTGGCAACTTTAAGACTTGTGGACTTCAACTCCCAGAATTCTCAAGCCAGCTGACTGGAGAATTCTGGGAATTGAAGTCCACAAGTCTTAAAGTTGCCAAGTTTGGAGACCTCTGGTCTAAAGCCAAGAGTGGTTCATGTCTCTCATCTGATTCCAAATGTCTGGCATCAACTGTGCATGGAAAATAATCAGGGACAATCTATGGGGCTTTATTATATTGATGTAACATCAGATTAGGAACATGTCATTAGCAAATTATGGTGTCAGATGGCAGTTTTTGAAATTATGGTTAGGGTTAGGATGGACCATGCACAACTTAGTTTTAGGATATGCAGGTAGACCTCAACTATAATAAGATCTGCCCATCATGATCATAAGTTATGAAGATTTTCTCTGGTAATATCACATTACTAACTAGAGCATACAAAACATTTGCTAGACCAATACTTGAATACAGCTCATCAGTCTGGAACCCACATTACGTATCTGATATTAACACCAAGGGGCCTTGGTGGTGCAGGCTGTTAATAGCCTAGCACTTAGTTCCAGCCGCCTGTAATTATTGCAGGCTCGAATCCCACCAGGCTCAAGTTGACTCAGCCTCCCATCCTCTCGGGGTAGGTAAACTGAGGACCCAAGATTGTTGCGGGCAATAAGCTGACTTTGTAAAAATGCCGCTTAGTAATAAGCAGGCATATACAATTGAAGGAAGGCTATTGCTGAGCGCATTGGGTTGTATCCCAAAAATTGTAAGCCGCCCTGAGTCTCCGAAAAGGCGGGATATAAATATGAATTTAAAAAAAAAACACAGTAGAGAAAGTCCAGAAATATTTCACAAGAAGAGTTCTCCACTCCTCTACTCGTTGTAGAATACCTTATGCCACCAGACTTGAAATTCTAGACCTAGAAAACCTAGAACTACGCCGCCTTCGGTCTGGTCTAAGTATAGTATATAAAATCATACATTGTAATGTCCTACCTGTCAATGAGTACTTCAGCTTCAACCATAACAATACAAGAACTCACAATAGATACAAACTCATGGTTAACCGCACCAAACTTGATTGCAGGAAATACAACTTCAGCAACAGAGTGGTCAATGTCTGGAATAGTCTACCTGACTCTATGGTTTCTTCCCCAAACCCCAAAAACTTTAACCTTAGACTGTCTACTATTGACCTCACCCTTTTCCTAAGAGGTCTGTAAGGGGCGTGCATAAGCGCACCAAAGTGCCTACTGTCCCTATCCTATTGTTTTTTTATTTTTCTTATATGTATCCATGTATTCATAACCATGTTTATACTTATACCTATTATCTTGTAAGCAATTGACAAATCAAATCAAATCAAACAAATAAAGATCATAAAATGGATTGGCCACATGACCAACCCAATTTTATAAAGTTTTTGCAGCAGTCATAAAGTGACCACGATGGTCATTATATGAACACTACTGTTGTTAAATGAACCAATGGTTTGCTATGGGCATGGTTTTGCTAGAAACCAGAAATAAATGTTGGATTTCAACAAAACCAATGTAAAACATTGGTCACATGATCGTGGGACACAGGAAATGTCCGTAAATGCATCACAACTGCCAAGCACCCAATGTTTGGGCATGACCATGGGGAGGGGGCACCCATAAATGTCAGAACTTTGAATCTGAGTTGTAAGCATCCCCAAGGTAAGTCCATTGTAACTGAACAGTTGTTAAATTACCAGTCATAACTTCGCAACTTTAAGACTTGTGGACTTCAACTCCCAGAATTCCTCAGCCAGCCATGCTGAGCTACTTCAACATGGTGGCTGGGGAATTCTCACAGTTGAAGTTCACAAGTCTTAAAGTTGCCAAATTCGGAGACCCCTGATTTAAGCCGTGCAAAGGTGTACATTTAAAATTCTCCTTGGTGGGATAATTGATCCAATATTTAGGTTTGGGGAGAACTGATGGTATAATGGGTGATTTAAAACTCTCTGTCCAAACACTCAAAAACTGGGCCAGAAATAGCCCACTAAATATGAAGTGTTCCACCCCAAATCATACATCCAACACTTCCTAATGTTGATTTCAAGGTGCGAGAGCAACAGAGAAAGCACTTGAGACTTATATGCTGTTTTCATAGTGCTTTACAGCCCTCTCTAAGCGTTTTACAGAGTCAGCCTATTGCCCCCAACAAGCTGGGTCCTCATTTTACCCACCTCAGAAGGATGGAAGGCTGAGTCAATCTTGAGCCATTCAGGATCAAACTCCTGGAGTGAGCAGTGAGTTAGCCTGGAGTACTACATTCTAACACTATGCCACCACGGTATATAATTCTATCTAGCCTAATATGCATCCGGTAAAAAAACAACTTTTACTGTTGGCTGCACCTATGTTATTTTTGGTATGCTTTGTTTAATTTCTAAAATATAAAGCTTAACTCTGAATATTAAATATCTTAAGATGGTGGGGGGGTTTAATATCAGTGTACTGATGTAAAACAAATTATCATATTAAAAGATTAAATGACTAAACAAGGCATTCCTATGCCATTTCAGGAACCTTTGATATCACACTGATTGAATTCAAAAGAACATCAGTTTAATTCTGGCGAGGCAGAAATGAGAATGGAAAGATGTGTTAAATTCAACTTCACTTTCCTGACAGGAAGTTCTTTTAAAAAAATATTCTAATGTAAAGAATATTTTGAATATTCTCTTGATGGGGAAGGGGACATGATAGAAGGCTCAGAAGTTTTGCCTCATTTAGACTCAAATTCTTTCCTAGCTGAGTCAATAGTTCCTTTTCGACTAATTCCTGGGAACTAACACTAAAAGTTCCATCCAGTTTTCTTCAACATTATCCATTCTCCTTCTTCAGTTCTAAATCAGACTGATTTCCCTTTTTGCACTAAAATATCTCTAAATTCAGAGAAGACAACTGCTGCTATCAGATTTGCATTGCTCACATTCTGCCATCTTTCAAATATATTTCTCAATTGCTTGGTTAATCGTTTCTTGTTAGAATCTACCCACGCATCTCTAATGAAAACAAATGCTTTCAGTGATTTACTGTTACAAAATGTGCTTTCATAATGACCATAAAAACATAATTTCAAGTTGTTCAGCATTGCTCAGTATCTGCCATGAAATTCAGAGGAATAATCAGTATGTTATCAAAGCACAGGACATATTGAAGACATCTTTATGCAAGACAGACACACTTACATTATCACACACTTCTGCCAGCCTGGAAGGGCAGAACAGAATTCAAACCTGTTAGAACCACAATTGATTTCAAGAGAAAACGACAGGCCTTTCCTATGCAGTGGTCCTAATGTAATAAAGCACAGGAAAGCTCAAGTGCTTTGCATTCAACAGGCTAAATTTCTCTGCTGAATTATTTCATTGACATAATAGTGTAATGAGGCAAATTGCATTTCTGCATTTCCATCCATTTACGTTAGCTACCTAATTGATGCCATTACACAGATTATGCAATTTACAATATTGCAATGATGCAAACAGCATGATGTTGTAAAATTGTGAATGATGCACTTTGCATGACATCATCACACAAATAACATCAATTGCTATTGTGACATTTCTTGTTTAACAGATTTTTATGAAAATGCACGCACACACACACACACACACAACATTACTTAATCAAAACAAGTTTTCACTGTTAGAATAAAATGAAAGGAACCAAATTTTATCCTCTGTATATGAAAAAAAAAGATCAGAATTTAATATTGATTCCCAAGATATACGCATCTATAGTTAGAACTTCTCTTCACTCACAATCATCTTCCAAATTGAGGAATCTCCTTTAGGTTATCCATTATACTAAGTTTCTCCCTGAATTCAAGCATCTACTTCTTTTCCAGTTGTACAAAACAGCTGGCGAGGCATTTTATAGGGCATACCAAATTTTTCAACTTTCAATTTCCAAACATTAGGGATGCTCAAAAGTGTGACAAGCCTTGGGGATTGTAAAGGTATCTTGATTATTTTAATATAATTTAGATGTGCTTGGTAAGTAACTACATAAATATCATAACTTTTAACATTTTGTTTGTTTCACTTGCCATGGGCCACAGATAAACCTCTAGGTGGCCTCAACAACTCTCTAAAAAGAATGCAAATGACCAGCTATCTGCAAGGAGTATAAATCCTTCTTCCATTCCCCACCATCCACTCAAAGCTGAAGAAGCTTCTTGGATGAGAAGTGAAATGTCTTCAAAGGAAAAACAACAACAGAAAGTCCAGTTGCCTCTTGAAAAAGCACCTTTGGAATGCAGAAGAACAGCATCTGTTTTCATAAGTCAACCCTGGATACCTACCAACACCAGCCCCCATACAAAGATATATTCTTGTAATCCCCTATTAACCATAACAGTGTGCTCCCCTGTAAGTTAAAATCTGATTTACTTCTGTTATAAACACCAAGTCCACTCAAGTATATCATCCAGTCTTTGCTATCTATCATGCTTTTTTTTATATATAGCTGATACTTCCCCTCATACAAATACTTCTTTTTTGATGTTCTGGAAGATAGTAAACCACTTCATTTCTCACTTCATGGTTCATAAAGCATGTATCCCAACTTTTTCTTTCTCTTCACTGTGTTAGAAGTAAATAAGCTTGCTCTCAATGGTTGCATCAACGAACAGATAAAACTGCATGGACAGAACAGAAATCATCATGTGTGGCTTGACTTTAGTCTTTGAAACAGGTGCTCCTAGTTACGTACAAGGTGTCTCTTAAGAACATAGTTCCTTGTTTTGACACATCCCCACAGAATGAAATGCAGTAATCATGGGGTGGGTTCATGCATCACTGTAAGACAAATGTAATTTATTATTTGGTTGGTTGGTTATTAATTGTATGAGACTGCCCAACTATTCTCAAACTCTGGACAGCAAATAGTTCTGGTAGTCCTTGACTTACAACAAATCACTTAGCAATTGTTTAAATTATGAGAGGCCTAACTTGGAACTATTTATTACCTGTTCCAAAATTCCAACAGTCAAGGCCAGGGGTGTCAAACTCACATTGTCACAGCATTGTCACGTGACATATCGTGACTTTTTTCCCCTTCGCTAAACGGGGTATGGGCATGGCCAGCACCTGATGCATCCGGCCCACAGGCTGTGAGTTTGACAGCCCTGACCAAGGCCCTCTCAGAGTCACATGATCGAACTTTGGGCACTCAGCAACACAACTGTATTTACAGCCATATGTAGCATTCTGCAGTCACATTTTTCAGCATTTATTCCTGGTTTTCAGAAAACTGCCCCATAGCAAATCATGGGTTAACTTAACAGCTGCAGCTTTTGCTTAATGAGTATGGCAGCCACTTTACAACTGCTGTAAAAAAAAGGTCAGAACAACCAACATGACTTACAATTGTGATGGTCAGGCTTTTTTATGGTCATAAGTTTTTTAATTACATTTATATGCCGCCCTTCTCTGAAGACTCAGGGCGACTTACAATCTTCTGGGATACAACCCAGTGTGCTCAGCAATAGCCTTCATTCCATTGTATATGCCTGCTTATTACTAAGCATTTTACAAGGTCAGCTAATTGCCCCCAACAATCTTGGGTCCTCAATTTACCTACCCTGAGAGGATGGAAGGCTGAGTCAACCTTGAGCCTGGTGGGATTCGAGCCTACAGTACAGCTGGATCTTAAGAGCAGGCATTTAACAGCCTGAGCCACCAAGGCTCTTTTGAAGTTGAGGACTAGCTGTACTTTAAAAATGGAAAAAGGTAAACAAAACAAAAAAATAGGCATCCAGAAAAAACCCCCAAAAGCTCTAAGAGGAAGCATATAACATGCAAAATGCCTATATCCAGTATAGCCCAAACCGCTTGGAAAAGCTAGGTTTTAAGAACTCTTTTTTATTCACATTTATATGCCGCCCTTCTCTGGAGACTCAGGGCATCTTACAATCTTTAGAGCACAATCCAATGTGCTCAGTAATAGCCTTCATTCTATTGTATATGTCTGCTTATTACTAGGGCTTTTTGGCCCTCCCAAGCGGCATTTTTTACAAAGTCAACCTATTGCCCCCAACAATCTTGGGTCCTCAATCTACCTACCCCGGGAGGATGGAAGCTGAGTCAACCTTGAGGCTGGTGGGATTCGAGCCTGCACTAATTGCAGGCAGCTGGAGCTAAGTGCTAGGTGTTTAACAGCCTGCACCACCAAGGCTCTTCTGAAGTAGTTCTTGGGGCCCATCTAAAAGTTGGATAGGGGCAGGCACTGCAACAGAGAAGACTCTTCCTGGGACCAATCTGATGATACTGCCTAATCAATGGGACCCAGAACATACCAACCCGGATAGACAGAAACTAAAGAAGTTTTTCTCAAATAATCATGCCATGAAAGTTTGTATAAGGGATAACTGGCACAGTGGTGATATTCTACTGATTTGGCCCGGTTCGCGTGAACTGGTAGTAAAAAATGCTACCATTTGGCCAAACCGGTAGTAAAAAACAGCTACCGGTTCAGCCAAATTGGTATTTCTTTTTTTTTCCTCCCAACAATCAACTGCGGGTGAGATTCAAGGTGCTGGTAATTACCTATAAAGCCCTACATGGCTTGGGGCCGGGGTACTTGCGGGAACGTCTCTTGCCAGCATCGACTGCCCATCGCCCTGTGCGCTCCCACAGGCAGGGCCTCCTTGGGGTGCCGTCAGCTAGACAGTGTCGGCTGGTGACCCCCCCAGGGGTAAGGCCTTCTCTGTGGGAGCGCCCACCCTGTGGAACCAGTTGCCCTTGGAGCTGCAGTTGGTCCCTGACCTCCGTTCCTTCCGCCGCGACCTGAAGACGTGGCTTTTCCAGCAAGCTGGCCTGGACTGAGGGCGGGGGGGTTATACGTTTTAGGTTTAGTGTTCTAGTGGGTTTTAGATATTGTTTGGCTTTTGGTTTAATAATTTTTTAAATAACTTTTAAATTTTGTACTGTGTGCTTTTATGATGTGAGCTGCCCTGAGTCCTTCGGGAGATAGGGTGGCATATAAGTCCAAACAATTAAATAAATAAATAAATAAATAAATAAATAAACTGTTTCAACAATCAGCTGTGCCAGGTTCCCCCTCACTGTCTTACTGCTTCGCCCAGGAGGGTTCCCTGAGGGCCAGGAGGCAAAAAGGGGCATGCAGAGGGGGTGTTGCGTGGCCCCACCACACTCCGTTTTTTGCCTCCTGGGCCTCAGGGAAGCCTCCTGGGAGCAAAAACAGCTCCTAGGAGGCTTCCCTGAGGCCCAGGAGGCAAAAAAGCAGAGCGCGGGTTGGGTGCTGCAAAACCAGAGAAGCCACGCCTACCCAGTCACATGGCCACACCCACCTAGTCACAACCACCTAACCATGCCCATAGAAATGGTAGTAAAAATATTTGCATCTCACCCCTGAACTGGCACCTTGAATTGCACTCAGAAGCCCACAAGGAAGTAGTGTAGTTACTTGGACATAATTGCCTATGCTGTTGCATTCTGGTTCAGCTGAGACTTCTAAGTGACCTTCAAGAATTGCTCCATGTAGAGTGTGTTGCAGTGATAAACTTGTAAAATAGATGATTTTAAGCTTAGTGTAATCCATACAATAGCACCAATTTTGGCACAATCCAGGCCATTGCAATGGGCTCCACAAACATGGTTAAAAAATTGGGGTTGAGCATTATTATGCATATGGATTCAGTCAATGACTTGATTGAGCCGATTTGTCTCATGGTTAAGGCATCAGGCTACAAACCGGGAATTCAAGTTCAGCCTTAGCCATGAAAGCCAGCTAGGTGACCTGGGACTAGTCCAGGGGTCCCCAAACTTAGCAACTTTAAGACTTAAGCTGGCTGGAGAATTCTGGGAGTTGAAGTCAACAAGTCTTAAAGTTGTCAAGTTTGGGGACCCCTGGACTAGTCATTATCTGTCAGCCCCATTCATCTCCCAGGAGGAGGAAGGAGTATTAGATACATTCGCTGCCTTGAGTTGTTTATACAAATAATAAAGGCAGTACATAAATTAAATTTGATTAATTAAATTACATTGAATTAAATTAATAAATAAGTAAATAAATATTCTCTATTCATTGATATAGCAGGGTTAAAACAGCTTCTCCATATGTGTGCCTAGCACAATCAAAGGTAGCCAAGTTGAAAACTCCACAATGCAACAGGAACAGGTCAGCACAATGCATGTACATTTTTGGCATTTCACATGGATTGTATCAATTGTAAATAAGAGTTTGCTTTACTGTAACAAAAACTATAGCTTGAGAAAAGTTCAAAAAAACATGTAGGGTTTTTTAAAACAATTTCTTGATAGCTCTATATAACAGACCGTATAAAGTACCAGAGAGTAGCCACAATGCTTCCTGACATTTTCCTTCCACTCCCCTTTTTCTTTCCTACATATTTTTTGGGGGAGCAAATTCAGCCTTTTCACACTGGAATTTGCAACTGACCTACTAGTTTACTTTTAAGTAAATATAAAGAGGGAGATTTATAAGTGCTGCTAGTACTTGCTTCTAAATTGGCTCCTTGCATTTTTTTTTTAAGCATGCTCTGGATTTGGGTGTGGTTTCCTTGGTTTAACTTTTTAAATTATATAAGCTTTTCTGTAGATAAACAGAACCACTCAGGCACTTTTGGAAAGAGGTGAATAACTTTTTTTTATTTGCCTTTTTCCATTCCATGCATGTTTTTCTGTCTCTGTCATGCCAGTTTTCTTTCCAAATGAAATAACTCCAAAGAGGCTGTTGTCTTCTTTGTTCAGAGCCAGATAATCTAAACTTGAGCTTTTTGTAAGCAGTTATAAAGCAAAGCACATTGTCTCACACCTAAGCACTCAAGCCAGTAACTCGTAGATTTGAAATGTTCCTTATTGTGCTTCTGAAAGGCTCCAGTAAATTTCACAAGATCTGGGCAGTAAATACATAGATACGGGGAAATATATTTTTAAAAAACGTATTGTCAAGTTTTATACGGTATTTATTTAGGTTTAAGATGTATTTGCACATAGATGTTTGCACCCTGGATATACCTATCTACACATCATAAAGGATCTTTATTTCAAAAACACTAGCAGGTCAAACTACTCCTCAGTTTACACATTTAAACTGGCAAATAATTAGTTCACCTCTTTTCTGATTTTTTCACTAGGTATCTCCTAAATCTCTGTCTCTCTTTCATCCTCTCTGATTCCCTAAACACTTACATAGCTCATTTGAACATCTCAGGGTGTTTTTAATAAGTAACGCAGACAACAAGAAATAAATGAGAGATTATAATCAGTAAAAAATGAAATTGTCTTAAATGCATTTTGGGAAATCCGGATGGAATCAGAAAATGTAAGTAATATTCTACTGTAGTGGGCGCCTGAAACTACAATCAATGTAATTAAATACATTTTCTCAAGAAATATCACTACAGTGATCTATGTGGTACAAAAGTTAAACTGGGGGATTTTTTTTTATAAAAGTTGTTGAAATAATGTTCTGCAAACTCATATACTGTAGATGGAAAAAAAAGAACTCTGAGAAGGATGTACATTTGCCAGTAGATAAAATCTGTAACAGGATAGATGTTTTCTAAAGGTAAGAAAAATCAGACCTATTAATGCTTGGATGGAATTGTCAAGGCTTGAAAAAACCTTTTGTCAGGGAGTAAAAAAATCTTCCAAACATCCATGCTAATTAAAGGTGATAGAACGTGCTTTTCTTTGCTGTCAACGCTGAGACAATTAGACCTGGAAAGTAATCTAAGAAACATTTTTATTTATAAAAATAAGAAAACCTAACAAAGCTCCATACCGGCAGCTTAATCTCATATCAAGGCATATAGGAAAAGAAAAAATTACCAAGGAAGTTACAAAGGAAAATGAAGTAAAAACTTTTTACACATGCGCAGTAAACTCAGACATCACAAGACTTTCTTATCTCATTACTGTGGAGACAAGATAACACAGTGCTGGCTAGCAGACACCTGCTTGCTATAATATTAGCTTAGGAGCTTGGCAGACAAACCTCAAAAAAACTGAGTGACAGGAATATCATCAAGAAATCCCAGGACTCTACGCCAGGGGTGGGATTCTATCAGTTCTGTCCACTTCTGTAGAACCGGTTGCTATGGAAAGCAGCAAACAGAGAGCATACATAGAACTGTTTCAATGTCTGCTGCTGTTTTGGCCCACCCGCCCGCCCGGGCTCTTACCTGACCTTTGTTTCCTCTATTTTCAATCACAGCTGCTTTGCGCAACACAGCTGCGGTTGAAAAAGCAGGAAAAAAGTGCTTTTTCAACCGCTGCACACTTGCACGCAGCGCTGCTCAGCTGTCCAAACAGCTCAGCAGGTCATAAATTGCACTCACATGACTCTCTTGCCCACATGCGCACACAACACAGAGCGACAGAACCAGTAGTTATACCAGTCGGATCCCATCCCTGCTCTACACTAGTCTGGAAATATTTTTTTAAAGTATTAATCCTACAAAAAGCAAATAATGTCCATATGGTTAGCAAAAAAAAAAATCCATGGACACATCTATATAGTCACAATAAGTGAGTTGAGTCCAACTCAACTCAAGGTAGATGTTACTTACAAGGATAACTACAATTACTATTACCATTATCTAAAGCAGGGGTGTCAAACTAAATTTCATTGAGGGCCGCATCAGGGTTGTGTTTGACCACAGAGGGGGCAGGTGGACATGGCCAGGGTCGATGTCACTTGTGTCAGGGGTGCCTGTGGCAGCCTGATCACGTGCGGCCCTCCAAGCTCCGATTTTGCTGGCAGAGGCCCCATGGGCCGGTCCTTTGCTGTTTTCAGGATGGCCCCACAGCCCAGAACTAAGCATCCCATAGCCAGATCTGACCCGCAGGCCTTGAGTTTGACACCCCTGATCTAAAGGGATTAGTCCAACTGATCTGGGGAAATGTGCCCAAAGATAGATATGAACAAATAAACAACAGGGAGGAACACGCCAGACCTGCCATAGCGTGATATGATCCTGTTCAGGTTTTCAACCAACTCATTCAGGCAATTACATGATCCTGGATATGCCCAATTCAGACACAATTTCTGACATTCCAAAGCATCCGTGCCAAGTGGAATCTGAAGCATTGCACAGGCCTAGTAAGCATGATCGATCTTCACTGAGCACTGGGAAAAAGGGACTGCCCCAAGTATTTCCCCTAAAGTTGAAGCAAACTTTTGGAACATCTGCAAACTTCTGAGGTTCCCCAGAGTGCTTTGAAAAACAAGCTTCCGTTTATTTTTCAATGGGCCCTCTTGGCTCTGTTGTTTGAGCTCTTGCCAGTTAAACTCACTGTTAAAGAAGGCAATGCTAGGGATCAGAGCAGGCTTGGGAATTTTAGCATATGATTGGATTTCTCTGTGGTGAACTAGAGGGAAGGAATCAGGGGGATGATTTGGGCTACAAGCTGCCGGTTAAGTCAAGCAGTGGAATACAAATCCACACTATTTGCCACTGGCATCTTGCTGCAATGGAACTTGGGAGGTATTGTGAAGATGGATAGCTCCCTTTGTCTTTGGAACTGACAAGGAAGTGCTCTTTGCATTTCTTCATCATGTAATGAGATGACTTAAATGCGGCCTCAGATGCTTTGTGTTGAACAAAACAATTCAACACAAATAGGGAGGGAATACTCAAAGGCATGTTTTAAAAACATATCATGTGTGCAAACAGCCAATCCCATGCCTGCTCCTTAGAAGTGAGATCAATTGAATTAATTGCAACATTGTCAACACTACTGATTTTTACTCCACCTTGGATATTCTGCAGGGAAATGAGGATATCATTAAAGGGAATCTTAAGCTGACACCTTTAAAGGCCGGACAAATCAATGCAATGCTAATACACATGCATTTTGTCAATCATGCCTTTATAATTTGCATGATTAATTGAGCTGCTTGGTTTTTGCATCTATGGAGCCAAAAACCAACTAGCTCCATTTTAGCATAACACTTAGAGGAAACCAATCTTACACTTCATCAGAGGAACAGTGATAGAATGGTTACTGCCCTCACCTGTCTTTGAAATTCTGCTTATACTATGAATTTTAGAATGTAATCAGGTCATAACCAAGAAACTGCAGGAGGAGAAAAATAGAAATAATCAAGGAAAAAATAATGGAAATCTGATTGACCTTGAGTGAAAACACACAGATTACTCACACACTATAGCACTATTAACAAAGTAGAGCAAGAAACAGTGAAGGACAGTAGAAGCATGATTTCATGAAATTCTGAAATGGGAGAGATTATAGGCAACCTGATCCATATGGTCATCTTTGAAAGCTCTGATGGGTCTCGTGTTATTATCCCCCCTCTAAAGAGCTTTCTTATGTGAAAACCACTTTAAATGACAAAGCCATCCTCTTCTAATGGTCGTTCTTGACTATTGATAAGGATAGCACTAGTGTCCCTAATTCCCTCCACAGTATGGAAACTTCATGCAAGGTGTGAAACCTACAGCCAGTAAAACTTAAGACATCATCTTTAATCTGACATGTCTAGAGAAACTATAGATCCATGTAGCTCAAAACTGAGGGGAAAACTTAACATCCAGTTGCCCAGCCTTCAGGATAGTTTACAAATCCAGTTAAAAGAATTTTGCAGGAAATCTGTCCATGTAGTATGGACAACTACCCATGTTGATCAAAAGAGTATGATAACTATGCATTAAAAAGTTCAAAACTCAACTCCTAATCATTCTCCTTTAAAAACAGCTAATGAGAAAATCTCTTTCTACTTGAGACTGTTGATAAATGTTACAGATCTACATATGGGGCAGGCAATCTTTGGCCCACAAGGCTGCATGTAGTCTCAAGGCCTAAAAACTATACCATTTTTTCTCTTCTGGTAAGAGGCAAAATGGCAGCCTTTAGCATTGCACAAGCCTTTTTGAATCCCCCAAAATATAAAATATTCTGAAAAGTTCAATCTCCCCAATCCAGCTCCAGGATAAAGGTGGCTGAATTAACAGGGGATAATTAATAATTCTCCTACTGAAGTAATGTGATTATTTTCATCCCAATAGCAACAGGTTTAGAAGGGCTTTGTAAAAAGGCTGACAAACATGCTATGAGATGAAAGGGGCCCAGTTATTGGCTGGTAGCCAGATCAATAACTTTACTTCTTGGACCTCATGCCTCCATCGTTTTTCTGATATTCCAGTAGGCGATGAAAGAGATGTATAAACCAGATTATCCTTCTTTATAATGGACTACTAAGTAAGTGCTTATTTGTCCAGCTCAAATTCAGAAAGGGAAAAAAAGAGATGAAATTAATCCTTTCACATTGTCACTATAACTATTAGCTTTCCTCCACTTAGTTACATTCTGTTTTCCACAACTTATCACTCACTCTTCTTGGCAGATCTTACTATCTATCCTCACTATATTGAATCTATCAGTTCTCTTCAAACAATGCTGCTTGAAGAGACAAGCAAGATGAAGTTACAGGCTACCTTGAATCATTGCTATGCAATATCAACTTGAAGAATTTTATTGATTGGAATGGGTATGGCTCAGAATAGCAATTGTGGTAAAAATATGTAGATAGTCCTGAACTTCTCTACTGCTTCCATCATATACAGCAGACTACATCAGATCCATTAACTGAATAACAAAGTTGGAAGGGACCTTGGAGGTTGTCTAGTCCACCCTCCTGCTCCAGTAGGAAACTGTATGGCATTTCAGACAAACAGTTGTCCAATCTGGCACCTTCTGGAAGCAAGTCATTCCATAGATTAATTGTTAAAACTGTCAGGAGGTTTAACTCAGAAAATCCTGAGAGGTCCAGGAAATTATTCCTTAAGCCCTTCGGATACAAACATCTCTTTGACTGGCAAGGAAAGGTTTACGGAAAACCATCCATTCTCTTATTCATATTCAGAATATGAGAAGCACATTATGAGGAAGATATTGTGATGTCCAGATCTGACCCAGAAGTGGGGGAAAAATATGTCTGGATGCACAAAAGAAGAGCCTGAAGAATCTCCTATCCCCTCTGAGCTCGTAGGACTCAGTATATGCCTAATCTCAAATCCATTTTTCCATCTACCCTCAACAAAATATGGACTTCATGTGGAAGACATAAATCCACAAGAGGAATGCCAGTATTGTGTGCAAATCCAGTAACTGAATGGCACTAGACTTTGAAGCTATAAGGCCAGGTTTTTTTTTGCGGAATAATGGGTGGAGATGTGAATTACGTGCATGCAAACTTGTTTCTGGCATGGTAAAATACTGCTGGGTATAATCTTCAGACAGGACTTGGTTTACTCTCTTGTTCATTGTATCTTGCCCTGATTTCTGTGCTCTAAATTCAGGACTATGTCTCATTAGCATTCCCAAAGTAGAAGACTATAAATGATTGAAAGTATTGAAAGATTTAAAAATGAAATAACACATTTTTTGCAAGGATACACAATAATCAAAACGGATGCATTAGTATTCAGCTTTTCAGTCCTTTGCAACCACTCTGGAACCTCTTTTACAAGGCAGCCAAAACACCTTCTTTTTCTGATTAATCTTCTCTCTCTCTCCTGTTAACACCTCCTGTATGTGAGATCAATACATGTGGTCCCAGTCAATTCAAAATTACCTTTTTTCCACTAGAGACCACAACGGCCTTTCAAAGGGCATAACAGATTTTATCTTTGGAAGCCCTTTTAACTGCACCAGTGGTTCTCAGATTTCAAGTATATTACAATATAAATCTGCTGGTCATCAGCAGGGAAAGTCAGTCTCCTCGCTGCCCCCTTTCCAGTAAGTAGTTTAAAGGAGGGGGGGAAATCCCAAGGAGAACCAGTTTACTAAGTAGTTTTGTGATTACAGTACAGGTAGTCCTTGACTTACAACAGTTTTGTGACTATTCAAAGTTACAACATCACTGGAAAAGTTACTTATGACCATTTTTTACACTTAATAACTGTTACAGCATCCCCATGGGCACAAGATCAAAATTCAGAAGTTTGGCAACTGATTCACGTTTACGACAATTGTAGTGTCCCAGGATCATGTGATCCCCTTTTGTGACCTTCTGACAAGCAAAGTCAATGGGGGAAACCAGATTCACTTACCAACCGTGTTACTAATTTAACAGGTGCAGTGATTCACTTAACAAAGGCGGCAAGAAATGTCATAAAATGGGGCAAAATTCACTTAACCACAGAAATGTTGGGCTCAGTTGTGGTTGTAAGTCAAGGATGCAGTGGCTCAGTGGCTAAGATGCTGAGCTTGTTGATCAGAAAGGTTGGCAAATCGGCGGTTCGAATCCCTAGTGCCGCATAATGGAGTGAGCTCCCATTACTTGTCCCATCTTCTGCCAGCCCAGCAGTTCAAAAGCATGTAAAAATGCAAGTAGAAAAATAGGGACCACTTTGGTGGGAAGGTAACAGCATTCTGTGCACTCAATTTAGGCTCAATTGTGGTTGACGACAACCTGTACTACTAACTTTAGTATTATGTCAAAAGCACAATTTTTTACAGATAGTCCTCAACTTACAATCACAATGGAGATCGGATTCATTATAAATCACTATGGTGTTAAGTCAGACCTGATTTTACAATCACTTTTTACAACAGTCATGAAGTGAATCATTACTTATTAAGTAAATATGTGGTCATTAAATAAACACTGTAAGCGCAAACGCATTCTTCTGAATAGGCAATTTTTACCTGAAACCAGCAAAAGTAGTCAGAAATTGTGCTCATGTGATTGCAGGACAATGCAATTGGTTATAAATGTGTGCTGGTTACCAAGCACCCACACTCTAATCACATCATTATGGGGATGCTGCAAAAGTCATAAGTGTGAGGACCAGTCAAAAGTGCAAGAACTGGACTTTTTTCAGCAACCTTGTAATTTTGAAGAATCATTAAATGAAGGGATGTAAGCCAAACACAGTTACCTTGCAAGTTTTCCATCATAGGGAAAAAGCCTGAAAAACATTTCGACAAAATTCTGTTAACAGTTTCTCATTGCGCAAATACCTTGGTCTTACTTTTAAAAGGGATGCCATGATAGCCCATCCTCAAGATGGGCCACAGTAGAGAAGCAGGGGTGGGATTCTACCAGTTCGCACCTATTCTCTAGAACCGGTTGTTAACATTCTAAGCAGTTCAGAGAACCGGTTGTTAGAAGAAATTACTGGCCTAATCCTGTAAGGAAGGCAGGAAGGAAACATTCTGGTGTTGCTTACAGAAACTGCCTCTCCGTTAACCCTTATTATATTCTTGCAGGACTAGACTTCCTGTCTCAGTTTTTCCCCTCCTCTGCTGGTACTTTGCTTGTGTGGAGTGACCATCCAAAGTTACAATGGCACTGAAAAAAGTGACTTATGGCCATTCTTCACACTCACGACTGTTGCAGCATCCCCACAGTCATGAGAGGCCAGGCGAGTAGATGCGTGCCTCGATGTGAATATTGAGTTGGCCACGCCCAGCCAATAACATGAGTACCAAGCCACGCCCACTCAGCCACATGACCAAGCCACACCCACCACCTAAGCCACGCCCACAGAACCGGTTGTTAAAAATTTGAATCCCAACCCTGTAGAGAAGGAAAATTTTTTAAAGCTGATTTGGCAAAATTTATGCATTCAGAAAATAAGAGTTCAGTGACAAAAACTTTAGCAGTGACTCTACCCTTACTTTTCCAGAACCAGCTGCCTGGTTTCTTGAAAAAAAGAAAAGAAAAAACAACAACAGACAGATGGTTATTCTCTTGGTGACAGTTGTTTTTCTAGTCAGAAGAACATCAAGACAATCTGGAGTATTTCCTTCATCTGCTCGCCTTCTCATGACCATCTGCATCTTCTGTTCTGATTCCTGTTTTACTAATAGAATTTCTGTAAACAAATCCAGAACTGGCATCAGCAGATTGTTTTATTTCTAATCTTATTCATTGTCTCCCCTGCATTATTTATTTTTATTTGCAATTTTGGTGCACTGTCCTTCCAAACCAAGTTTACTCAGGGCAACCTACAAAACATCAACTGAACTATATGCACAAATGCAAAATACCTTTTTTTCCCTTTACAACTGTGCACAACTGTGAACAATTATCTGGTGTATTCTCCTACCTTCCTATTCTTCTCAAATTGAATCCCTACTACTGTATTTTCAGATGAAGTAAATACCCCACTACATAAATTATCTCTCCCTTCCTAGATTCAAATAAATACTTTGAATTATACCCTGAAATGAAGCCAAGGAATGAGAGAAACTAGTATTCTTTGGCAAGAAGCATTGTTCCAAACCTACCCACTTCCTGTAAGAATCCTTAAGAATAATCTCACATGAGAAAATACACATGACATCATGGACAGATTTAGAATTCTCAGAAAGGTGGGTAGAAATTAATCCTTGCCCTAATCAAATTTTATCAATAGCCTATTTGTCTTTAACTATCAGTATAAAATAAAACAACATTTCATCTTCAAGATCATACTGTATCCTCTATTGCTAAGCAATGACCTTTTTGCCATTGTCATTAGCTGAATCATCTCAACTGTTTATTTATTTTTATTTATTTATTTTGTCAAGCAATTATAAGATAACAGGTATAAGTATAAACATAGTTATGAATACATGAAATGGATACATATAAGAAAAATAAAAAAGAAACAATAGGACAGGGACGGTAGGTACATTGGTGCACTTATGCAGGCCCCCTACAGACCTCTTAGGAAGGGGGTGAGGTCAATAGTAGATAGTCTAAGGTTAAAGTTTTTGGGGTTTGAGGAAGAAACCACAGAGTCAGGTAGAGTATTCCAGACATTGACCACTCTGTTGCTGAAGTTGTATTTCCTGCAATCGAGTTTGGTGTGGTTTACCTTGAGTTTGTATCTATTGTGTGCTCTTGTATTCTTGTGGTTAAAGCTGAAGTATTCATTGACAGGTAGGACATTGCAATGTATCATTGTATGTACTATACTTAGATCGGACAGAAGATGGCGTAGTTCTAGATTTTCTAGGTCTAGAATTTCAAGTCTGGTGGTATAAGGTATTCTGCAATGAGTAGAGGAGTGGAGAACTCTTCTTGTGAAATATTTCTGGACTTTCTCAACTGTATTAATATCAGATACATAATGTTAAGCAAATCATGTGGTTATCCAGCTGCATCCACCTTTCCCCATTGACTCCGTTTGTCAAAAATCATTAGTGGCCTTGGTGGCTCAGGCTGTTAATTGCCTGCACTTAAGTTCCAGCTGCCTCCAACTGCTGTAGGCTCGAATCCCACCAGGCTCAAGGTTGACTCAGCCTTCCATCCTCTCGGGGTAGGTAAATTGAGGACCCAAGATTGTTGGGGGCAATTAGCTGACCTTGTAAAAATGCCACTTAGTAATAAGCAGGCATATACAATGGAATGAAGGCTATTACTGAGCACACTGGTTTGTATCCCAAAAATTGTAAGCCGCCCTGAGTCTCCAGAGAAGGGCGGCATATAAATGTAATTTTTTAAAAAATCCCTCTAGGAAGATCAGAAATGGCATTCACATGACTCCAGGGTGCTATGATTTTTGTAAATACTATATATCCCAGTTGCCAAGCACCTGAATTTTGATTGTGTGACCACAGAGATGCTGCAAATGTCATAAATGTGAGACCAGCCATCAGTCTACTACTAACTTTAGTATTATGTCAAAAGCACAATTTTTTCAGATAGTCCTCAACTTACAACCACAATGGAGATCGGATTCATTATAAGTCATTTTTTACAAAGCAGTCACTTTTTACAACACTGTCATAACTTCAAATAGACAAATAGTCATTAAACAAATGGTGATAAGTCAAAAATTACCTGCATTAACTTGATACTTAGCATTTCAGGATATGTTCATATTGTTCTGAATCCATTTGTATAGGAATTTTCCTTTGCATTTAGTGTTAATGTATCAATTAGTAACTATTATTTATTTAATGGAAGAATGTCTTGGTGTAAAGCAAAAAGCAAACACGCTTTTTTGCCATTCTGAATTTGTTTCTCTAAACCAAAAACATCAACAAAGACCACTCATTTGTTAAAACTCCTATATAATTTTCAACAAAGTAAAGGAAAGTTAGATTAACTTTATTATTAAAATCAGTAACCATATCTGTATATAATTTTAACAAAATCTGAACTTAAAATTATAAAATTTTGTAAAAATAAAATGGGGACATTATAAAAATCTAAAATACCCCAAACCCAGAATTAACTTATTAAATTAAAAATCATTAAATCTTACCAATCACTAAAAACAAAGCCAATAAAACATTTAAATTTTAACTCAGCAGTGATTAAAACTGTCAGTTACTTAAGCAATAATTCTAGGATGCTATTAACTGAGTGTTACTTAATATTGTAAATTATTAAAATGATACAAGAACCATGAGGATTACAAACAGGGAAAACTGAATTATTTTGCAGTGAATAGCGGGGAATGAAGCAAAATGTAACTATTCTCTAGTTATTCATCCCTGGAGAGAGAAATAAAATCAGTCCCTGTTCTGCTATAACTGGTTTATTTCTGATTTCTGTCTGATTTGCTGCAAATAATTCTACACAGTACATCAATTTAAGGAAAAGGACAAGCAAGGACATATGCTGTTGATTCAAATTCCTCAAAAGGACATAGGAATAAACAATATTGTATAAATGTGTCATTGCACTTCCCTTCCAGAATAACTGAAGTATTATATTGGTATTGAATCCAGCTAATGGCAAAACTCTGCTGAGTTGGACTCCAAATATCAGTAAGATATTTGGCTACTAACTGTCTCCCTAGCATCCCTAAGTCATACAGAATGTTTTAGAGTAAAGCTTAGTACATTTTGTTATTCTAAGTTGAGATACGATTGTATTATTTATGTCAAAGCGTTCTCATTGCCAGTGGGTTAAATATTGCAGGGAAAATTCATAGAGCCTTAAATCAGACTTTATTTCAAAAAACCATATTGGTGTAAAGTGGAAAACATATAACAAACCAAAGTCACAAACCTCTGCAATCTTCTGAATATTTTCTCCATCAGAGAAAAACCAACTAAAAATGTAGCTTTAAAGTAATATAGAAGACCCAACTGGGGAGATAAAGCTTGTCTAGCAAAAGGTACCAGATTATAAGTATTTTTAATACTTGTTTCTCCCTCTCTCTCCCTCTCCCTCCCTCCCTCCCTCCGTGTAAGAACTTGCTTTAAAATTATACTTTACTTTTCTCTTTTTTCCCTGTTGAATCAGTTAAAATGAATATTTCATGGGAAGTCTGGGATATATTTGTGGACAGTTTCCACAAAGCTATTCAGACTGAAAGCATTTGAATCATCAGCCAGCAGTTGACTTAAATCTTTCTCTTGCTCTCAAAGTTAGTTCAAATCTTCAAATTCCTACATAATAATAATGTGTATATACAGTTAATGGTACTCCTATGTAAATTACACAAAAGACACTTGTCAGTCCTTCTCATCTCAAAATGAAGATCGGAAGCAGCATGTATCCTTTTCATCATATATCTTATTTGCAAGCAGCATTGGAGAGATTTTCCTCAGAATTAAGTTAATCAATCCAATCAAAGTTAATATTTTCACTGCATAGATCTAGCAGTTTTTGCAGGGGTTTCTTTTCTTTTCTTTTACTTTAATTTAGACTCTAGGGAAGGAGTGAATTAAAAGGAATTACTGACAAGCCCAATAAAATATGAAAATACTGGGAGATGTAGAACATCCATTCCCATGATTAGGACAATAGGGATATAGGTGCAGTAGAAATAAAAGAAAGAACAGGAGGAACAATTGCCGTCTCCAGGCAGGGAGCGAAAGCTACACATGCTGCCTCAAAAAGTTATTTCTTTGCTTGCTGGCTGCTGAGAAGAGGAGGACCCCTCCTTTCCTTGAGGGCTCACAAGAGGCAAAGGAATGGACCACATTAAGCACATGGCCATGGTACAGGGGTGAACTCCAGCTGTCACTGATATAGCACGAAGCTTTCTTGGAAATGGGATGACAGCTTCTAGAACTGAAGGGAAAGGTCAAAGAGGAGAATGACAGCCCCAGGGGTGGAAGAATAGTTGCTGGGACTGCAGCAATGCACTCACAGATGGAATGATGTGTCTTTTATGTTATTTCAAACAGCACACAACAACCACTGTAGAAGGACTTCGAAAAACTCTTCTCAAGATTCACTTGATCAGAGAAGTAGCAAGTCAAGAAGACAGCGTCAGAAATGCCTGTGCTGAAGTTCCATCCACCTACAAGCGCCAGAGAAAAAGAATCATTGAAATGTTCGATACAGTACAATTTAGTATGAGAGGAAGCACTGGCTATGTAGAAATGCCACAAAAGATGCTTTGTTCTATTTCTCTCTTTTTTTGCTTTTTAGAAGTAAAATGGCAGATAGGAGTCAGGAAGCATGAGATCTGAAAGATTTAGATGGAGGTATGTGTATGTCAACTAAAAAGATACTCCTTTGGTCTTAGCTGCCAGAAAAAGAGAGTGGGGGAAAACAGTGCATTCCTTAAGTGCCTAGATAATCACCTGGAGCGCAAGAAAATTACTGGAGAGCATGATTAATGACTCTTAGGAATGGATGTGTCCCATTGCAGAATACACATCCAGGAGCTGGGGGGAAGATCAGGGTCAAGGGGGAAATGAATGATGTAATTTAGTATCGGCTGCATCCAGCCAACACCAACATGTCCACTTCTAATAAATCCATTTTCTTTTCTCTGAGATGCGGCTAGAGACTTATGGTTTGAATGAGGGTGGATTTGTTGGAGTCCTGACAGTGTACAGCTGAGAGCCAGTTTGGTGTAGTGGTTAAGGCATCAGGCTAAAAACTAGAAGACCATGAGTTCTAATCCTGCCTTAAGCCCAAAGACAGCTGGGTGACTTTGCGCCGGTTACTTTCTCTCAGCCCTTGGAAGGAGGCAATGGCAAACCACTTCTGAAAAATGTTTTGAACAACTATAGGGTTCAGGTAGTCTCCAAATGGGACTGAAAGGAGGAAAAACAAAATGTATTCAGCTGTATCAACATTGGACAGAATTAACATAGCATAGAAAATGAATAAAGGCTATCATACGCATATAAGAAAGTACAATCAAGATGGTAAAAAAATAATACTTATATCCTGTCCAGTGTAATTGGCTTTATATAGTTCTTTTGGAACCTAGGAGCTTTTAGAGAACTATTTGACTCTGTGGCATCCATCAACTTACCAATGGACTTTGACTTGAAGAATGCCACCATGCTTATAGGTCTCTCAAGAATAATTCAGAATTAATTGCTTACTTACAAGTTGAACCTTTCACACCACTTCTCTTTTGTGTCCTATAATGCAAGCTATTTGGACCCCTTTCATGCAGGAGGACTGACTTCTAAACAGTTTTTCCTGATTTTTGCAAACAATCAAGTTTGTTGTCATGGTGGGCATTTTACTGACCATGTGAGAGCCCATTTTTGCAGAAAGTTAGATTAAAGGCAGTGTTTTCCCTATCACATAGCAGATAAGATATACCTGTACTTGCAAGGATATAACTGCATTCCAGAGTTTTCTTCTGGGAAGTCATCTGGACTCAACTTTGGAGCAACACTGACATTGCTAAGAGTTCTAATCACCATTCCAGTGTCAACAGTAGAAGCAGAGCCGGCATTCTTAGTTTTAAAAACAATTTAAAATTTTATTTGGAATGCCAGGTCAGAGTACAGGCTCAATGCCTTAGCAAAGCTATGGCCTGAAAAACAAATGAGGAGGGAAATTCCAGACATAATCACAGAACATTTGAAGTGTTTGTCAGAGAGAAAGAATATCAGGGAAATTTCCTATACAAAGGATAAAATGAGAAGAAACAAAAGGATTGAGGTGACTCTGAGGGGTTGGAGGCTACAAACTTTTCTTCCCAGGATACAGTCCTTCTGAACCCAGGTCAAATATCCCTACATTTATTTAGAAAATAAATAATTATAATATATAAGGGTTAAATATCCTTGGTACCCTGCAAGGGAGGAAGATGGGACTAAAACCCAAGGCATTTGTCTACCATATGTCCATCTTCTGCTCCACTAGCCCCAATTTGCTCTAAAATTTCTTCATAAATTCAACTGTGGTTTTATAAAGAACATTTGCTAACCTATCCCTTAAGTTGAATATGTAAAATGCACACCCCATATTTCTAATGATCATTACACATGTTTGCTTGCATGTTTGCTAAGACTATAAGCGGTCATCAAGGAAGTCACTTGCTCCAGAAAAGGTTGGAGGTGACTAAATAAGCCTCCAGCTCGTCCATCATAAACTTCATTCCCTTGTCTGAAAAAAATGCAGATTGTGAAAAGGCCAACCTTCAAGCACTTCTCTGAGGCATCCTTTCTGGCATGGTTTGAGCTCCTGGACAGGGATGATACAGCAGAAGGCACCCAAGTTCTCCAACTCACCAAAAAGTATTTATGGAGGTCCTGACTCCAATTTAGCCATCTCCCCCTTGGCAACTTTGGGCACATCAGATTGTAAACCAAACAGGGGTGGGATTCAATTTTGTTAACAACTGATTCTGTGGGTGTGGCTTAATTTGTGGGTGTGACTAGGTGGATGTGGCTTGCTGTCTGGATGTGGCTTGGTGGTCACATGACTGGGTGGACATCGTTTGGTCACGTGACCGGCTGGATGTGGCTTGGTGGTCATGTGACTGGGTGGGTGTGGTCAGGTGGTCATGTGACTGGCAAACCAAATACAAGTGGTCCTCGCTTAATGGCCGGTTGCTTAGCAAGTGTTCTAATTTATGACTGACCTCCCCAGAGCTACTTGACCTGCTTTTGGAGTTTTGACAGCCACGCGCACAAACACACACACACACTCCCTTCTAATCCTGCTGGAGCAGGGGGTTGGACTAGAAGATGACCTCCGAGATCCCTTGCAGGCCAGCCCTAGATTGCTATGCTGTTTCAAAGAGTCTTCTGGAGCCAGAGTTTGTGTCCTTCCTTCCTCTCCTTTTTTTTCTCTCGCCCTCCCTCCCACCTTCCATGTATCTATCTATCCATCCATATATTTCATTCACTTTCTCCTCCCTCTTTCTTTTTTCTCTTTTTTCTTCCTTCCTCTTTCTTTCTTTCCCTTCCTTTGAACCCCCCTTTCTTTGTCTATCCCTTTTCTTCCTTTCTCTTCCTTTCTCTCTCTCTCTCTTTCTGTTTCTTTCTCTCTCTTTCCCTCTTTCTTTTTCTCTCTCTCTTTCCCTCTCTCTTTCTCTCTCTCTTTTCTTTCTTTCTTTCTCTCTCTTTCTTTCTCTCTTTCTTTTTTCTCTTTTTCTCTCTCTCTCTCTTTCCCTTCCTCTCTCTCTCTCCCTTCCCTTCCTCCTTCCATCTCTCCTTCTAAAGCTCGAGAGCCACCTGAAACAAACAAACACACACATATACACACATACTTCCAACAAAGTATTTACCCAGCAGCATCGCTCATGACAAGGGTTCTTCCTGGCCAGTCTCCCAGTCAGAGTCCCAGGGACCAGACATGGTTGTCCGTTCACACTCGGTCCTGGTTGCCCAGAAAAACTGGCAGGCAAGGCTTCCAGGTCCAACAAAGGGGCTGCGGGCAGGACTTCCTCCCCTCCTTCTTTTGGGGAAAGGGGTGGGAACTTCAAGTGAAATGAGCATGAGCTGTAGCCTCGCCCACCCCAGCAGCTGCAGGAGAGGTGAGCTGCAGGAAAGATGAGCCAGCCCACCCTGGCTGGCTCACCTTTCCCTCTGCCACCAGCCATGGGAGGAAGGAGGCCTTGCCCACCCCTCTGGCAGCTCTGGGATAGGCAGCAGTTTGGGCTTTCCTAACTGCCTGCAAACTTACCTTCCACCTGTGGCTGGTGGCAGAGGGAAAGGTGAGCCAGCCAGGGCAGAGCAGTTGCCACTCGGGGCCCCACCAGCCCGCATCTCATCCCCTGCTTGGATTCTCCGCAGCTGCTGAGGCTCGCAGCTGCCTGGGGTGTGTGGGAGGCAACCAGGCAACCTTGGTTGTGGGAGGCAACCAAGACTACGCCATCTGCATTGCCCCTGGCAGAGGGAAGGGGCATCAGGCAAAGGGCAATGCGGGCATGGGTGGCATAGTGTTGTGCTCCCTGGTTGCCTCCCCCTGTCCCTAGCAGTCAAGGCCCAGTAGCTGCAGGAGAATCCAGGTGGGGGCAAGATGCAGACTGGTGGGGACCCGAGTGGTGACAGGTCAGCCCTGGCTCACCTTCCTCTCTGCCACCAGCAAGCCAGGTAAGCTGGAGTCTGGGGACAGTGGGGGGAAAGCTTGCTAGGCTGCAAGTGCCGCATGCTGCGATGCTGATCGCTAAGCAAGCCAGACAGCCAGGACAGTTGGGGGGGAAGCTTGCTAGGCTGCAAGTGCTACATGGGATGGTGGTGGTGGCTAAGCAAGCCAGACAGGGACAGGGGGAAAGCTAGCTAGGCCACGAGTGCTGAGGGCAGTGACCAGGGGACTCAACTGGGACTCATGGCAGCAGAGGCGGCAAGGGCGAGGGTGGCAGAGGTAGTATGGTGGTGGCCAGGAGTCAGTATTCAACTGGAGCTGGTGGCAGCAGCAGCATGTCGGCGACTGGGGCTTGCAGAGCCTCACTCGCCTAGGGAGATCATGATGGTGGAAGGCAGACAGCGATGGCTGGTGGGCAGTGGACAGACTGCAGGCAGCGATGGTGCATGGCCGAGATAAGGAGGGATGGGACAGGGCAGGCAGGGGAAGAATGCAATCAGTGATTGTCTCGCATGAGCGCAATGTCACACATGCGCAATAAGGACTGACTGGTCAGGGAGCAGAGAAGTAGGCAGAGAGGGACGGGGCCAGCCAGGGTCCTGATTTACCAGTTCTCCAAACTACCAGGAATTATAACCGGTTCTACCAAACCAGTCCAAACCGGTAGAATCCCACCATGAAACCAACCTCTCCCAACTTGACACCTCCCAAAACAGTGGGGAATTCCAACACTTAGAGCCCCAACACATCTGGAAGGTGCCAGATTGGGGAGAGTTGCTCTAGAATCGGCTTGAATGAAACTGTTTAGAAATATTGCAAACAGACAATATTTGCAAATAGACAAATTTGTGAATAAATCATCAGGCACTTTATGATAGGCTTTTACCAGTTCTGGGGGGAGAAATCTCCTCTGAGACTTAGTCTCCTACTTGTCTCATTTAGAGCTTAAAATCTAAAGCCAATATACTTGTCTAAACTAAAAGACCACCATTTGTTATTTATCTAATTACAGAACCTTATTCTTCATTTAAAACTAAAGAGTGCCAGAAAGATAAAGTACTTTCCACTATCATTTCTGTGTCAATCCTCCATTTCCACTACAATTTCTCTAATCTTTCGACCTACTATAGTTACCCATTAATCTTCAGCTTCATTTATTTGATAGCGTTATATCCATTTCCTAGGTTTAACATTCTTAGCCATTGTTGCAGATCTGCAGAACATTTACTAGAAGGATGTTGGAAAAGGACGAAGTGGAAAATGTAGCACTTGGAATGACGCAAAATACAGGTAGTCCTCGAATTATAACCATTTGTTTAGTTACTGTTCAAAGTTACAATGGCACCGAAAAAATGACTCATGACTGTTTTTCACATTTAGGACAATTGCAGCATCCCCATGGTCATGTGATCAAAATTGGATTGCTTGGCAACTGGTGTGTATTTGTGGCAGTTGCAATATCTCAGAGTCATGTGATCACATTTGGGACCTCCTGACAAGCAAAGTCAATGGGGAAGTCAGATTCACTTAAAAACTATACTCTTAACTTAACAACTGTAGTGATTCACAGCAACGGTGACAAGAAAGATCATAAAATGGAGCAAAACTCATTGAACTGTCTCACTTAGCAACAGAAATGTTAAGGTCCATTGTGATCGTAAGTCAAGGACCTATACCTTTACTTAAGCAGTTTTCCTGCACCAAAATTCCACATTAGGCCAATGCTTGGTTAGCGGCAGGTACAGCTCCCTTTCATTTACAGTAATCCACATGGGAATGCATAAGCAATGCTTACAATGGAAATTTTGGGCTCAATTGTCATCGTAAGTCGAGGACTACCTATAAATGCATCTTAGCTCTTCTCAAACTTTTTATAGTTATCTCATCTCCGTTGGTTAAGCTAATTTCAATTATTTTATTCTCTGAACTGCTATAATAAATCCCCTTGAAGTTACTGAATATTTCTTCCTTTAAAAAAATACTCGTAACAAGATCAAGTAATTAATTCACTGAGGGCCAACTGTTCGCCTTCACAGCCATCCTGATATATTTCAGCATCCTCGGTGGCCCCTCATAAATGCTGACCTATTGAGAAATCTTTAATAAAAACTAAATTCTTTTGGCAATCTTATCTTTCAAAACGAAAAAGCCTAAAAGCAACTGTGTTGCAATCTTAATAAAGCATGGGTGGTGTGTTATTTATTCAATTGTACCTTACAATAAACAAGAACAAATGGAGAACTACATTTCAAAAACAGGATTTTTAGGATTAATACAAATCTTGTAATGGTAAAAGAACTCATCTGAAATAATAATTATTAATAATTATTTTAATAATTATTAATAATAATTATTAATAATAATTTTTCTTGCTCTATATTGGCTAGTTCTACCATAAGACGCAAGTCTTGCTCTCTGCTACTTTGATTATGCCTGCACAGTGGCTTAATACTGCTTAGTATTTGAATTACAAGTTATTTACACCTCCATTAAATTTCCTGTTTATCTCTCATCCATGGAGATTCTCAGTCATCCAAGTCATAGTTGTCCCAAAGGTGCTTTTTCAAGAGGTAACTGAACTTTCTGGTTTTTCTTTGAAGATGATTCATTTCTTATACAAGAAGCTTCTTCAGCTTTGACTGGATGGTGGGGAATGGAAGGATTTATACTGTCTGCAAGGAGTATGAAAAGGCACTTTTGGGACTCTTTATCTCTTATTAACATTGGGTTGTATTTTTGCATATTCTTATTCATATGAATTTATCTACAACACCATTAAGTTTGGAATATTTCCCCTTAATAATAAATTTGAATCAATAGTGCGGTAAAAGAATCAAAAGGCATATAAGTTCAAATAAATAAATAAATAAATAAAAGGCTTAACTGAAGACTCAATGGCATAGCAATTTTTATTTTTTTAGTAGAACAAATCACCAGAGTAAGCATTTAAAGTGTTTACAGTATGTTCTAATAGAAATCTAATATAATTAGATTTATCGACTTAGACCATAACTGAAGCCTGTTGCCAAGCACCTGAATCTTAATCACATGACTGTGTAGATGCTGCAATGGTTGTAAATGTAGGGACCAGTAGTCAGTCACTTTTTTCAGTGCCTCTGTAATTTCAAAAGGTCACTAAACAAATGGTTGTAAATCAAGGACCTCTAAACAGCCATCGAACTACGCTGAACTAACGAGAGGCTGAATGTGGACAGAGGTAATGGTTCAGGAACAATTATCTGATTTTCAATATATTTGAGGACATCACATTAGAAAATTTGGACAATAACTTTAAGACACATATCTACAGATAAAACCCTAGACTTCAGCACACAGAGACTTCCTCTTGCTATTTATCAATAGCAGATATCTGCCTGATTATGAATAAAATCCATCCAAATTTAGGAGCTGATAGATACATTCTGGTTGGAAAAAACACCATGGCCTCCTCTGACACACTTTCTCTAGGTCAGCTCTAATTCTTCTGAAATATTCTTCCCTGCAACCATATTCTCACAACTTGGAAATATGAAGCACCAGATGTTCAAACCAAATCTCATATAATTGATGCTCACTGGCAAATAACATTGATCTGACTGCTGCAGCTTAATTCTTCTATTTGGCAGGCAGTTCTGGCAGTAAATATATATTCTGATGCCAACAATAGGTTTGGTTTAAGTTTCACAAGAATAATTAGAGTGAAAAGAATTTCAGAAAATCATTTGCAGAACTCAACATCAGGCATATTTAACACTTAAGTAAAACACAATGTTCACACGCTGTAGACCTTCGTGTAGTATCACTGCATGGGAGCACTATACCTTCATAATTTTAATGGCTACTAATGTGTAATATTGTGATTATTATGCATTAGTATTTCAGTCTTCCTCTTCTGCATTAGGAATAAAAAAATTAATTCAAATCAAATTCTTTCTTCTCCATCCAGAAGGATAGTGAAGAGGCAGAGGCGTACAAGGATAATAGAAGCAATCCAGGACTACGTGAAATTGAAGAAGATTGGGTGTGTTTTTGCTGTAGCTGGAAGCAAAACGTGGTGGGATTGGAAAACAGTCCAATAGTTAGTTATCCAGATTCTGAGATGATCATGTAAAGAGGAGAATTATGCTTTGCAACAATGGTCAGCAGAATTTAGGAGTTTATAATCATGAACCTTGTTGATGATCCAAACTCTGTCAAGGACCTTGGAGTACTCATCTCTAATGATCTAAGTGCTAGAGCCCACTGTAACTACATAGCCAAAAAGGCATTAAGAGTTGTTAACCTAATCCTGTGTAGCTTTTTCTCCGGTAATATCATACTACTAACTAGAGCATACAAAACATTTGCTAGACCAATACTTGAATACAGTTCATCAGTCTGGAACCCGCATTACATATCTGATATTAATACAGTTGAGAAAGTCCAGAAATATTTCACAAGAAGAGTTTTCCACTCCTCTACTCATAGCAAAATACCTTATGCCACCAGACTCGAAATTTTAGACCTAGAAAACCTAGAACTACGCCACCTTTGGTCCGATCTAATTATAGTACATAAAATTATATATTGCAATGTCCTACCTGTCAATGAATACTTCATCTTCAACCACAACAATACAAGAGCACACAATAGATACAAACTCAAGGTAAACCGCACCAAACTTGATTGCAGGAAATACGACTTCAGCAACAGAGTTGTCAATGTCTGAAATACTCTACCTGACTCTGTGGTTTCTTCCCCAAACCCCAAAAACTTTAACCTTAGACTATCTACTATTGACCTCACCCCTTTCCTAAGAGGTCTGTGCATAAGCACACCAACGTGCCTACCATCCCTGTCCTATTCTTTTTTTCCTTATATGTATCCATTTCATGTATTCATAACTATGTTTATACTTATACCTATTATCTAATAATCACTTGACAAAATAAAATAAATAAAATAAAAAATAAATCTTCTCCTACACAGTATCTCATTTTCCATTGACTTCAAAACAGAGTTGAATTTATCTAAGGTGAGATATTTAAATTGGTCAATTAAATCAGTATGGGATTAGCCATGATTAATGCTGGAGCTTACAGTGTGTGTTTTTCCTCCCATGAGATTTTGAGTAAACTTTCAAGAAAATTAGTGCAGTTCAATGATGAATCAGACCAACAGTGGCAACAATTCAGACTGGACATCTGTATGCATGTTCTGAAATATCCAGACAAGATACACTACTTGACATGAGAGCTCACAAAGAGTGGGGGAAATGTACTGGCTAAATCATGGTAAGGTTGATTATAGGAGGACTTTAAACTCAGTTCCGTGGGAGACTGAAATGAAAACCCTAAGGTAACTCTAAAGATTTATGCGCTGTGTGAAGTAGAATGTTCTTACACAAAAGGACTTCTTAAACCATTTAAAGAAAATGCAGAACACACAAAGCTTATGGCCTTTATTATCTATACATTGAAGTTCAAAATATAAAAAAATAAGATGATCTTGTCCTCTTACTACAGAAAGTCAAAATGGTTTAACAGATATAACAGAAACCTACCGGGATTAGTATTATAGCTGGAAAATCAAAGAACACAACTTGTTCAAAAGTAACAAAAGCAATAGAAAAAGAGGGGAGTTACACTGTTTAGAATATCCAGCCCCGCTCAGAAATCCAAATGAATGAACAACGGGGCCATGTTAAGAGAAAGCATCTGAATTAAACGAAGTGGAAGAGCAAAGGAAACGAGACCATTGTCATTGTCTACCATAGTATCATCCTGCCAATCAAGAAGAAGTGGAAGCTGCCTTTCAAAGGCCATCGGCAGATCTTTCAAAATGGTGTTAATGTCATAATGATGGCAGACTTTTATTATGCCAGCATCTGTCGGGAGACAAACTCTGCCAGATATGATTGCTTCAGAAAGTTCCTGACTTGTTTTGCTGACAGCTTTCTGCTTCAGAAGGTAGAAGAAGGTATAACAGATTCAGCTATAATTGACTTGATACAAATCAGTTGGGAATATTTGATTGAGGAAGCAGCAGGAACTCCAGGGAGGGGAGGACCCTGTAATTCAGGACTTCTGACTTTAAGAGAAACAATATCCAAACAGTCAGTCATGCACCCTGAATGTTAAAAAAAGAAAAGATGTTGATAAACATAGAGAAACTGTAAACAGGATCCACTGGCAGAGGAAGTTAATGGGAAAAGAAGTTTAACTGAGTGTTATGTAAAAGGGAAATATCAAAAGCTCAACTGGGAATTATTCCAATGGGAAAAAAAAGCAAGACAGAAAAAGAAGCTAAATGAACAAAAACCTTAATGAAATTTTGAAGAAAAAAAAGGCAAGAACACAAAAGGAAGAGTTAAAACCACTCCAAAACTACCTCACAAAAATACTCAGGAAATTGGAAAGCGCTCTAGAGCAGGGATGTCAAACTCAAGGCCCGCAGGCCAGATCCAGCCTCTGGGGTATTTAGATGTGTCACGCAGCACCATCCAGGAAACAACTAAGGACCGTCCCACGGTGCCTCTGCGAGTGAAAACGGGGGTCAGTGCAGCCCTCCCAAGCCCTATCTTCAGCTGCGACAGCCTCCTGCAGTGCTGCAGCACTCTGCCAACAAAAATGGGGCCCTAACCTGAGTGACACTGAGCTGGGCATGCCCACCACAGCCATGCCTACCTCAGCCATGCCCCCATGCCTCCCCTGAGGCCAAACACAACCCTGATGTGACACTCAATGAAATCGAGTTTGACACCCCTGCTCTCTAGAGCCTTTCTCACCTTGGCTAAAGTCAGTATTTATGACTCCATATTTTTTATTTATCATAAATATTATCAGAATTGTCATATTTAGTAGCACATATACTGACAAATTAAGACAAACCGAGAGGAGATTTATACTTTGACCTGTAAAAATAATGTCCATCTGCAGGCTGACTTCATAAATTCAAAGCTCATGATAAACATCTCTGTCCAAACTATAAAACTGAAAGATTTAGGCATCATATCCAACTTCTTTTAATACTACTTGTTTCCACTCAAAGGGCCACTGTGTATTACAAATGCCAAAAAGGCATCTGTAACATTAATGGTTACACAGGAGTCAGCCTTGTCATATGGAATAATCATCCACTGATATTTTATCCCTATCTGCTACATTAAAGTTTAATGCAAACCAAGCCTCAGAGGTTAAACCAGGTCCAGTGACATGAAGAGTCTGCCACAAAGAGTAAGTTCACAGTCCTAATCATTCAGTGGGCCTAAATTAGGTGCAGGCTTTAAGGGGAAAGATCTGGTTGTGCAAAATTGTTTTTGCCAATTAACTGGACATGTTTGATTCAAAGGACAACCTCAAGACACACAACTATTTATTGCAGTAAGTCCAAAAAGTGAATGGGCATATGTAAGAAGAGATGCTATTTGAATGAGCTGCTAGAAGAAATTCACATCAAAACACACCTGAAAGGATTTAGCCTCACCTGCTCAAAAATGTAGCTGCTTTAGTACTTCTGAGAGCACAAAAAGTTGACCTTTTAACATGCATAATATAAGCATTTATGGAAATGTGAGAACTGCAACATGGAAAAATAGCTTTAAAGGCAACTAGGAAAAAAACAATTGTCTTCAAAAATGTGTTTGTGTCATTTTATTTTATTGCCAGGTGTGTTTCAAAAGTACTCTTTCTCAAGGGCTTCTACTCTTTCCATTCTCCCAACAACCTCCTTCCTTGAAATGATGTCCAAAATGCATTAGGAATTGCAATCAAGTTTTGTCAATGGACATTCAAAGACTATTTCTTTTCCTTTTTATTTTGCTGAATTGTGCCCCTCTACTTCACGTCTGATCTTGCAAAAGCAGCAACCATGGGGGGTATTTTTGCTCTAAAATACAACATCTTACTGGTTTTCATTTAAAAATGCATTTACCTAAAAACCGTGAGTGAAAATTACTGACCTTTTTCAGGAATTGTGCTGAATGAAGTTTAAGAAAGAGAAAGAATAGAGAATAAACAAAAAGTATAGTAAAATGAAAGAGACATACACAGCTTTTCCTACCAAATGGTAGAATCAGAAGAGCTGCCTGCCTCCCTTACCTGAAAATCCTGTGGGGAATTCTGGGAATTGAAGTCCACTAGTCTTAAATTTACCAGGATTGAACACCCCTGCTTTAAGGCAGCTTTCTTCATCCTAATTAGGGATGGTGAGAACTGTACTCCCATGTATCTGGCAAGTATCAGTGCTCAAGAGCAGCCATATTCTCATTTAGAAGGTGATTGTCCAACTGAATCCAAATTACAAGAGAGAGGGGAGACGGAGAGACAGAGACTGGAATTCTCCAGCTGCCACTTGATTTTAACATGGATTAGAATGCCATGAGTCTTTCAAAAGTACTAACATGATTTCGTTGTTCTACTTTTATCTGAACAGCTGTGACAACCTTCACTTCCATGAAGGTAGCATTTTCACAGAATATAGGGAGAAAGCTGTTTTTACTTTCTGAAGGAAGAGTGCTTAAAAGCTCAGTTGGACAATGCAATAAACCACACTGGGACAGGAGGACCTGATAGGGACAAAAGTCATGTTTAAAAAAAATCAGACACACAAATGGAAAGAGATGCAGTTAATTCAAGCCTTCCAAAACTTACAGCATAACTTCTTAGTGGACCTGTAATAGTTTTTTTTTACCCAAGAAGCCTAGCTTTCTTTCAGATGTCATTAAAACAGAATGCTCAACTGGGTAATTACCCATCCACTATCTTCATCTGAAAAGTTGACCTTTAAGAATGCCAATTGCACAATATTTCAAACCACTGTACATGGATCATGAACAAAACTCTGAACACAAAAACATTATTCTCTGATGCCTTCTATTACTTTGTGCATGTAAGATTTAGGGGCTGTGGAAATGCATCAAACATAGCTGATTATAATAGTAAATTATAATGTTTTGTTTGCTTAGGGTGTTATTAGCTAGTCTTGCATTTCAGTGTCTTATGGGAGTCTGAGAGCACTTTTTAAAGACATAGTAAAAGCAAAAACAGCAGAAAGTCAGGCAATCTATAAAAAGCTGAAATATATATGTGTTCATACAAATATAAAGGTTTTATCTGGTGCCAAAAATACAGACATTGCTCTGGAAAAATGTTTTAAGAATCAGCAAATCAAAGTTGATCTGCTGCTATTCACCATACACTTTCTCTACTTGTGTCTGTAGATTTTAAGAAACTGTCCTGGCAAACCCTTTATTCTTCCGTGTTCCTATGTCACTGCCTTCATCTTACTCTTGGATCATGGTTAGGAAAGCAATTTTCAGCTTAGGAGGAAAGAAACTAGAGGGAATTTAGAAGTGGGGACATTCGAATCATTTTGGGATGATGTTGTCCTGGAGTTACTGACTGCTTTGTATCTACGGCTCTCCATGGCACCAAACAGCTGATCAAGGAGGTGAGAGAGCTGCAGAATAGAGGGCATTAGCCTCAACAAAAAACAGGCACTCAACGGGTGCTGCATGGGATAGGGGTAGGGCTGTCATGCAAATAATGATTTATTGCCTCATCCCGTCCTAGCAACTGCCAGGCATCTTGCTTTGAGTGTAGGGCAGCTGATCCAAGGGGCAGCAGAGATGCCCAGGAAAGCAGGGAAAGCTGCTTTGTTGTGCAGAACCTGGCTCAGGCTGCAAAATTGTCTTGTTAGCAAATTTTGAGATATGGCTGAAACAATGGATCTGGCCATCTGTCAAAGCCATCTGCCAATCACAGCAGTCTCGTGACTGGCAGACAGTTTTTGACTGGCTGATGACCCCTAAGAAAAAGAAAAGGTTAATAAGTTTGGAAGTACAACCCAATCGATTTGCATCCCATGGTTATTCTTACAATCCGGCCTGGACTGACAGGGGATCGGGGTTTTAATTTGAAATGTTTATTTGGCCGTAATTTAATATTTTTTAAATTTGTTTTAATTTTTGTATTGCCTGTTTTTTATGTACGCCGCCCTGACTCCTTCGGGAGAGGGGGCGGCTTATAAGTCCAAATAAACTAAACTAACTAAACTTGAACACTCAAAATCAGGGCACCATCCTTTAGCAGTAAGCCAGAACTGAGGCTATAAAGGCAGGATAGGCATTGACAGTAGAGGCAGCCAATTTTATCTTGATTTAGTATTCTTCCAGCTCAAGATGAAGACTATTTTAACTCTGCCATGGGGGGAAAATCGCACAAATAAAATTTTAATATAAGGGCAGATGATGATCCATTCCCAAAACAGTTTTATGGCTTAACATTTAAGAATGGAATCTTAAATTGTGCTTAGAATTCAAACACGCATGCCCTCCATATTAGCTTTCTCCAACATGAACAATCTGCAGACACCTGAACTTCAACTCCCAGAATTTCCTGAGACCATAACCCCTGCAGTACCGGGAACTTAAATCTATGTATCAGGTTGGGGAAGATTGGTGTAGCTAATATACTTTGAACTATCTGAAGCTCCCAAGTAGTCTTTAAAGGATACTCCGTGTGCAACAACTCAACACAGATCATCCCAGTGCCCAAATCATGACTGCCCAAGGAAAGATGAAGCTGATACTCCTGTTTTATTTAATTACAGGTGTTGCCAATGATTACTGAAGACCCAAGCACAAGGCCAAGCCCAACAGCATCCCAAACTGCTTGTTTAGATCAGTCATGAGGACATCTTCCCCAGTGGTGGGATTCGAATTGTTTTACCACTGGTTTGGTAGTGTGGCTTAGTGGGTGTGCTTTGCACACACACATGCATTTGCGCGCACGCATGCCAAATGTGCACTTCGCACGTGCACAAAGGCCTCCTGCAATCCTGCACTCTCCCTGTGTCTTCAGCAGCTAACGCGTGGCAATCTGTTGTGCCATGAGATGCAGCAGAGCTTCAAAAACAGGAAATAAAGGTCAGTATGGAGTCGGGGTGGGTGGTCTCAGCAGCTGATCGTCAGAGCAAACCGATTCACTCCCAGATGATCTTCAGAGCTACTGGTTCAGCCAAAGCAGGCCGAACCGGCAAAATACCACCAACGATCTTCCTCCCATCCCACGAATTGTTCAAATTCCTACTGGCCTCATCCCACATCAATTGTCTTTGTACTCTTTGCCAGGGTGTCAGATGATCCATAATGTCACCTAGTCTTGCAAGTCTTTGCTGCAGAACAAATGAGACCACATGCCAGATCACTTCTTCTTGTGACATGCTCCACTCATCTCTTCTTCTTTCTACAGCTTGGAAGCAGCCATCAGTCACAAGAAATCTGTGTTGCAGGAGACCAGATGGAAAACAGGCAATGAGAGGAAGCAGGGGAATGAGAAACTGAATGGGGATATTTTTGCACCAGGATGGCTGCTCTCCAGTTAATTCCAACCTCTTAAGGGGAGCTACAGCTTCTCCCTCATTAGGCACCAACTCTCTGTGACCCCTTCATTTAGTACCTAAACTTTGTTGCAAAATGAGAAGACAGCTATGAGAGACTGTAGTGTAATGGTTTTGGTTCAGGCTAGAATGATGAGTTACTGGTAGTTACTCCCCCTCAGCCCAGCCAATTATCTTCCATTACAGAACCACTATGACTGGGATAAAATGGAGGTCCCCATTTAACTTGCCTTGCCCTTCTGAAGGAAAGATGACATATAAATCTAGTACATAAAATAAATAAGATAGTTGAGCCAAAACACAAAAGTACACAAATATTCTTCCTTTTCTTCACCACAGAACTTTCTTTTTCCCAAGAGAGCCGCAGAGTGCCCTGCTCCATTGTCTGGTTTTTCCTTTTGTGCAGGGAGGGTTTTTGAGTGGATGAGGGGGGAACTACTCTCTTTATAGATAAGACTACATAATGGCCAATTCTCTCTCCTCTCCCCCCCAATTTATATCATATTTTTTGAAATCTTTGTTCCAACAACTGACAATAGCTACTCACAGAGTGTATAGGAATACCTATAAGTCCAATAATATGGATGTCCCACCTTTCTGTGGCTAGACCCATTGGAAAATCAAAGTTCTCCATGCCAGTCACCTTTTGAAAAAGTCAGAAGTGGCTTCGTTTTTCACTGGGTTCCTCCTGTCTAAATAAAGGGGGAAGAAATTATTGCAATCTGAAGAAAGGAGCCAGTTAGACTACAGCAGTTTGGTTAAAGTCCTGTGGGTGATAACAAGAATGGGCTATATATGTTGTTTTGGTCCTGCCTGACAATGCATCTAGAGATTCATTACTAAATTTAAAAAAAGAGCTTTTTCTGCTTTTGGCAAAAAGCAACCTTACTTGACAAGCTAAGGAAATGGAATAATAATGAACAAGATACGAACCAACTTGACATCTCCTTTATCTACTGTATATACGTAAAGGAAAACGCTTGTTTAAGCTCCTTTAAAACATTAACATTTTTTAAAGCTTTATCAAAGTCCTCGAACCCCTCTGGTTGTTCTTTGATATCCATCCTACAAACTGTACATTAAGTGTCAACTAGCAGATTAATGAAAGCAATAAGCTCTGTTATACAGTAAATATATGTGTTTTCGCACATGCACACAGACACTCCCATTCATAAACAGACCCAGAGTAATTTACCAATTTCCAAAGAACACAGAAGCCACCTGTGGCCAAACTTTCACCAGCAAGAAACTGGATAAAGGAGATCAAAACAAAGCACAATGTTTGTAAATCTTCAAAAGGTCAAAATTAAGAGGGAGAGATAAGAGATAAAGAAAATAAATGTCACACTGTCTGCATAAGTCCAGATAGACTCATATGATAGGAAGAATAAAATCAAAAGTATTAAGAACTGCAATTTAGGAAAGGTTAAGGATTGTAGAATAAGATGGGAAATGAAAGAAGTTGTTTTAGGAAAAGATTTGTTGCAGTAAAAAAAAATAACGGTTTCAAGAATAGGTAAAAGGATATGCAATAAAATGATGGGGGAAGTATTACTCCAGTGCTGCTGTTAAGAAGAGAGAGAACAAATGGAGAGAAGATCTAATGAACATATAGTATATTCCTGCATTCTTCCCTCAAAGGACTGTGCCTATTCTATAACCATTTATTGAGATTAGAACATCTATTAACTTATGAAATACCCCTTCTTATAGGAACACATTGCTATATGGTCATTCCACACTTCCAACAAATGGCCCCTCACTGCCTGTAAACCTCTCCCTAAGATTTAGGAAGACACAATGTAGTAATTGGATTTGGACAACAAAAAAGTAATCTACCATGTGAACACATAAGCCTCAGAGAAGGAACAGTTTTAGCTCCAGAGAGGCTGATCTAGAAAAAGCAAAGCAAGGTCAGATCTGTTAGAAAAAAACTAAAAGGAATCATTCCAGAAGACATTGGCAAACTACTTCCACATTGTTACCAAGAAAACCAGAAAAACATGCCCATTTTTTTTATTCATATTTATATGCCGCCCTTCTCCGGAGACTCAGGGCGGCCTACAATGTTTGGAGCACAACCCAATGTGCTCAGCAATAGAAGCCATTTGAAGGTTGCTTTACCTTTTTAACCTCCTCAGTGATTATGTGCTGTACTGCACTGCACTGCACTGCACTGCACTATAACCCCAAAAGAAAAGGCTGATCTTCCACCAGCCTCTCTTTCTGCTGCCAATAGTAATAGCACTTTGACTTATATACTGCTTCATGGTGCTTTACAGCCCTCTCTAAGAGGTTTTACAGAGTCATCATATTGCCCCCAACATTCTGGGTCCTCATTTTATCAACCTTGAAAAGATGGAAGGCTGAGTCAACCCTGAACTGGTAAGAATTGAACGTCAAACTGTTCGCAGCCTGCAGTAAGCAGAATTAGCTGCAGTACTGCATTCTAACCACAGCGCCACCACGGGTCAATGCAGAGTCATATCTCACAGCTCTTCTCTGGGAACTCCATCTTTCTGTCCACTTTGCCCTTCATCCTTGTATAAGGGAAGGGAGAGAAAAAAGCAAATTAAGCTTCCTTAAACTCTCTCTATGGAAATGTCATTGCTGCATTTTTCTCTCTCTCCAAAAGTTAAAAAACAAATCAGCAGGAACTGAGAGTGTCTCAGTCACATTTACAGTAGCTGGAAGACCATAACCAATGCTTGCTTCCCTTCTGATCAAGGAATTTGTGACTGGGCATGGCAACAGAAGGGGTTGCAAGTTTCTGTAAGTCACAATTTCCCAATCTTAGCAAGTTTTAAGATGTGTGGACTTCAACTCTCAGAACTCCCCAGCTGCATGTCTCAAAGTTGCCAAAGTTGGGAAACGCTTTTGCCAGGGGATAGCAGATATTTGGGTCATCTATGTTGTCAAAACACAGCAACATAATTCAGTTCTCTGATTTGAAAGAAGATTTAATACTCCGTCCTCAATGGGATGCATGCAAGTCCCAAAAGATTTACAGGAATAGGATCCTATATGAACAGAGCCACTTAGATTTAACAATGCTTATTTTAAAGGTCAACCAGCTGAACAAACACATGCTTTGCAATGTTATCCACATTCTTACATCTTTTAGTAAATCTGTAGCAAACTGACTATAGCAGTCTCTAGACTAAAGCAGTTCTAAAGTCCTAAGCAGCATCTCCTCCCTCTTTATACCAACTCCTGCTACTAAACCTAGTAAGAGAAGATCCCATGACTACTCACTTGTTCAAGAACCAAAATAAAAAGAAGCCATCTTCAAACCTGCTGCACTCCTATCATGAGGAGGGATCTTCTACACAGCTTCCATTAATGGATTGGCTGCCCTTTATTCGTGACTGTAACCTTCCAAAACTCACATTGTCAACCCAACTTTAATGCAGGAATGGAACTTGATGAGATGTTCCAGCAGATTGGAGATGATATCTGGCTCAATTCCCATTCTTCTGTGATGCTGAAAGAAGCAAATAATCACACCGAAAATATGTCCAGTCTCACTGATGAGCAGGAGCATCACAAATCAAAGACAATACTGGGTCCATTCGAAATGCTGCTACTGCTGTGCACTGGACAAACTTGGAAGAGTAAGATCAACATACAAAGACAGAGGTGGTATTCAGCAGGTTCTGACCATTTTTGGAGAACCAGTAGCAGAAATTTTGAGTAGTTCAGAGAACCAGCAAATACCACCTCTGACTGGAGATTTTACAGTATACTTCCCCTGCCACACCCACTAAAAGCCACACCCACAGAACCGGTAGTAAAAAAATTTGAATCCCATCACTGTACAAAGAGTTTCAGTTTCAAGTGCAAGTAGTTTTTATCTTTAAACTGTTTTTAAATAATCACTTTTGGCATGATGTAGCACCTAGTTTGAAAGCACTAGCATTCTTTGCCTTGGGAGGAAGGCAAAAATGCTACTGTCCAATCATAACTTTATGATTTTATGATAAAATTATGATTTCTATATTGTTTATACAATCAGCTAATTCAGCCCCAGATAACATTTTGAAACCTGCCTTCAAAATGAATGGCAAATTTTCTTATCCAGACCACAGTGGTTATCTTTTTATATTTCTGTGATACCTCCAGATCTCAAAATGTTATGCATATCAATGGAAAGGACCAAATGGTTTCTGTACATTATGGTACATACATATCTACAACAGCTAGAAATTTCAATAAAGCTAGCAGCCCCTAGGAAACTATGTGTTGGTAGCGTTTCTTGAATTTGTGAGGAAAAACAACAATAATAGTAATGTGACAGACCACCATATTGTAAAGGCCCCATGTGTTTAAACCTTCAGAGCAAAAACACACCAAGGGGGCTGGCATTACAATCACCTTATTCATATTGGCTGGATAGATTTGTTTTCATGTTCCGAATATAGCCTCTAAAGATTGACTTAAAAGCATTACAGTTCTTGCAAATTTAATAATATCCTGTGGGTCAGCAAGTGAGGTGTAGTTGCCTTGCCTCATTGCCCCAATTTGTCCACAAGCACAAGAATTTTCACCTCATTTCTTTCATGGATTGGAACTGGAAGAGAGATATTAAGAAATGCTTGTCACTTATCTGATTTACTTCTTATGCAGGCCAAAAAACTTCGTAAGTGTTATTAATCAAACTGAAGGAGGCTTGAAAACAAAACACACATTAATAATTCTTGGAGGAAAAAAACCACAACTGACAGTTGACTAGAACTGTGACACAGTTCGCTACCCACAAGTGAAATAAGCTTTTCAACAACTGGTAGGCATAGTTAGTGGACAGCCCTGTTCATCTATTGATCTAGAATCTTCCATCAAACATCAGCAAAAGGAACCTGTAATAAATCACAGGGAAGCTATTTCTTTGCTAAAACAAGTTTCTTACACCATTAGGGAGACTGAATGCAGATAGGTTGCAAAAATATTTGAATACTTAAGCAATGAGTAAAAGGAAACCAAATATACTAAATATAACACTGTGATGAAGGGAGTGTTTCCTAAGTTTTTAAATATATATACCGTGTTTCCCCGAAAATAAGACACTGTCTTATTTTTTTTTTTGGCTCCCAAAAACACACTAGGTCTTATTTTCAGGGTAGGTCTCATATATATACATACATACATACATACATACATACATACATACATACATATATATATATATATGTAGGTCTTGGTGTATTCGGGTCTTGTCCCGTGTAAGATTGAGAATACCTTGGCAACGTTTCGACGAAATCTCATCCGTCATCTTCAGGCTGGTGTCTTCAGCTTCGTTCTCCTGGGAGAAGTGTGTGATTGTGGCTGTTTTCCCTTTTAAACTCTAGAGTTGGCTGTGTTGTTACTTCTTGATTGGTTTGTGGAGTTGATGTATGCAGATTGGATGGCTTTTCCTGAGACCCTGTGTGGCTGAGGTGCTGGCTGTGTGTCTCTCAGCCTTTTGTGTTGTGACGACCTGGGTAATGGGCTGTGTGATGACCTTCTGAGTTCTATTGTTGTGATGTCCTGGGTGTGGTGCTGTAATCTCCTGGGTCGTTGTCTGTGCTGCAACCTCCTGATGTTTTGTGTTGTGATCTCCTGAGTTCTGTGATGTAGTATCCTGGGTGGAAGGCTGTGATGTGGCATTCTGGGCCTTGGTTTGGCTCTGAGTTTGAGGTCTGGCTATGTGTTTATAGCGTGTGTCAGTTTGCTTAGTTTGGGGTTGGAGGGGGTGTAGCAGCTGGTGTTGCAGCCATGGTCTGGTTTCTGGATGGTGGTTGCCTTTCATCTGTGGCGTGGGCTTGGGTTTGAGTCTGGTGAAGGAGATTGGTGGTGGCATCATGTGTTATTTTGGGTCCGGTGTTGGTTTTTGTGGCTGGGACTCGTTTGTTGATTAGGGCTAGTTTCCAGATGTCTGGTAGGCGGGAAGTATCATCCCGTTTATTCATGTTATGGGGGTGTTTCTCTATTTTGATGGCTTCCCTAATTATTCTCTGGTTGAAGTGTTCAGTATTGGAGATAGCCCTAAAACTTTCTTTGTATTTTAACATCTCTACCCAAACACCATTTTTTTCTCTTCAGCCCTTCCATTGTTATTCCTCTTATTGAACTCTGATTAACACCTTTTTAACACATACTATTTCTCAACTTAACTCTTGTTCTCTTTTATTTCCTGTCTTCTCTCTACCCCTCTCCTTTTCGTAACCACTTCTCTTGTTTCTTCTATTGTACATCTTTCTTCAGGGGTTTGGTTTGGTTTGAAGGTAGTAAGAAGACAGGAGGCCAGGAAAATATTGTCTCTTCTGTTAAATCAAGGCCATCCCTACCCTTTCTCTGTCTTCATCCTTCTCCCAACAGTCTCTGTGGAAACTTTCTTCTGTGGAAAAGAGGACTCTTTCTTTTGCAG
The DNA here is from genome assembly GCA_009733165.1 of Naja naja. Taxonomy (NCBI): domain Eukaryota; kingdom Metazoa; phylum Chordata; class Lepidosauria; order Squamata; family Elapidae; genus Naja; species Naja naja. The sequence goes on along the minus strand of CM019148.1, from coordinate 260,292,795 downwards.
GCCTCCTTTTCTGAGCTTGGTTGTTCATTTGCAGACGTTTCATTATCCCTCAAGATAACTTCATCGGTACTAGGTAAAGCACTAGGTAGCTGCACTGATTGTGTTCCTGGCAGTGGTGGGTTTCAAAAAATGTTCCTACCGGTTTGGTGAGCGTGCATGCAGAGCGTTTGCTAATGACCTTTTATTTATTTATTTATTTATTTGATGTGTCAATCGCTTACAAGATAATAGATATAAGTATAAACATGAGTAAGAATATAGGAAATAAGTATGAATAAATGGGGACAATAGGAATGGGATGGTAGGCACGATGGTGCACTTATGCATGCACCTTCTTCAGCAATCCCTGTGTGTGAAACAGCTGATGCACTCCAATCTGCTGTGCCACGCCAATCAGCTGAGCTTGAAAAACAAAGTATAAAGCACAGCCTAGAGCCCAGGTGGGCGGGCGGGCGTAACAGCTGATCATCGGAGCAAACCAAACCGGTTCACTCTCAACTGATCCTTAGAGCTACCGGAGCATCCAAACCAGGCCCAACCAGTAGCATACCACCCCCAGTTCCTGGTCAGGTAATGAAAAGTCTACAAATGAGCAAATGAGCCAAGGTCAGACAGCACCAAGTCCCATAATTCAAACTTGAGCTAGGTATTCCCTTCTATCAGTAGCTTCTCCTTTTTCTGTATTAATAGGCTCTGTGTAACAAATAGGAAAGTGACTTGACTACATTCCTCCCACTCCCAAGCAAATCTTCTCTCCCAGGTTTCGAAGGCTTTCCATCTGTTGGATTTCTGGCTGCTGAAAGCTTTCCTGCTTTTGTGTCACCTACGCACACCTACGGTTCCAAAAGCAATTTCCCCTTCCACAGCTCACCACTCTATCCTTTTTCTCTTTAGACTGTCTTTTGAACTTAGAGATGCTTACTCTGAATGAAATTTGTGTCTTCTGTTTCCCATCTTCTTTATCCTTTTCTTTCTTTTTTTCCCCCTCACCAGCTCACCGCCGTCTCCAATTTGCCACATTGACATTCTTTTGGCCCACAGTCCTTTTTCTAGCCGATGGAGCTAGTACTCAGCTATCTCTATTTAGTGCTTCTCATCTCTGCTTCCCTGCTTCCCCAGAAGCTGTTTTTTTCCTGCTGTAGGAAATGCGCTCTGTGGGTAGCACTAATGGGTGACTTAATTAATTAATTAAACCAGTGAAGGTGACCTTGGTGAGGGGAAGGCAAAACTACCCTCTCTCAGAGAGAGAATTAATTTGCATAAGATAGCATTTTATAGCATTGAGGAACCATATCTTTCGCATCACCAAATTCCCGGCCAATAAAGCATTGTCATGTGGTTTACCTATGCATCACTCACCCTGCAACAAATACAGGTAGCCCTCGAGTTACAACAGTTCATTTAGTGACTGTTCAAGGTTACAACAGCACTGAAAAGCGTAACTTATAACCATTTTTCACATTTACAACCGCTGCAGCATCCCCATGGTTACTTGATCAAAATTCAGAAGCTTGGCAACTGACTCATATTTATGACAGTTGCAATGTCCCAGGGTCATGTGGTCAACTTCTGTGACCTTCTGACATTTAGCAAAGTTAATGGGGAAGCCAGATTCATTTAACAACTGCAGTGATTTACTTAACGATTGTGGCAAGCAAGGTCATAAAATTGGGTAAAACTCACTTAACAAATAACACTTAGCAACCAAAATTTGGGGCTCAATTATGGTCACAAATTGAGGATTACCTGTATATAAATATTGCAGTCTCAGTGTCTCTACAGAAAAGAAATGTTTATAAAGTAGCCAGATTTGTAATAGTCCTAAGCTTTGTAGGTTGAAAGTATCATGTTAGGAGCTAGAATAGAATAGAATAGAATAGAATAGAATAGAATAGAATAGAATAGAATAGAATAGAATAGAATTCTTTATTGGCCAAGTGTGATTGGACACACAAGGGATTTGTCTTGGTGCAAATGCTCTCAGTATACATACAAGAAAAGATACATTCATCAAGAGTCAAGAATCATAAGGTGCGACACTTAATGATAGTCGTAGGGTACAATAAGCAATCAAATCATACTAGGAAACAGTCAATATAAATCGTAAGGATACAAGCGACAAAGTTACAGTCCTACAGTCACAAGTGGGAGGGGATGAGTGATAAGGAGTGATGAGAAGATTAACAGTAAATAGTAGTGCAGACTTTGTAATAGTTGAACAGGGATGAGGAAATTATTTGTTTAGCAGTGATGGCTTTCGGGGGAAAACTGTTCTTGTGTCTAGTTGTTCTGGTGTGCAGTGTCCTATCAGTGCAGTGCGCTATCACCTGATGTCAAATCACAAGCTAAAATTTAGATTTTCTGTTACATATCAGCCAAAATCAAGACTGGCCTTCACCTTCAATAGTCAAAGTGGCAACTGAGATGTGGCACTATAATAGACAACAGGGATTCTGGGGAGTGTTTCCAAAGTATTTGTGAATACTGCACTTTAACCACTGCACCACCAGGGTTGCAATGTAGATTAGCCTCCTCGTGGTGCACCTCAGGCAATGTGACTTTGTCACAGCTAAATAGTCTACACCAGTGATGGCTAACCTTTTCCTCATCGTGTGCCAAAAGTGTATGTACGCATGCTTCCACCCATAATGCAATGTGTGTGACCCACCCCCTGCATATGCCCGCATGACCCCTTGTGCCCATACCACATGCCTCTGCACATGCGTGCACGACCCCTCCCACATGCCCTGCCCCCTGCACATGTGCACACATATCCCCCCATGCATGTGCAGCAGATACCCCACAATCAGCTGGCTGGCGGGGGGGTGCGTGTGCATGTGCAGTGGGGCTGTTCCGTAAGACCTCTTGCATGCTGGCAGAAATGGTTCTGCATGCCACTTCTGGCACGCTTGCCATAGATTCGCCATCACGGGTCTACACCAATGGTATCTTTTAGGTACCAGAGACCAGTTTCGTGGAGAGGGGTTTTTCCATGGCCCAGAGGAGGCGTGGTTTCATATGCTGCCTGCATCCTGTGGATGGGGCTTTGTTTGTTTTCATGGCCTGGTTGCTAGCATGCTGCAGACTGGTGCCGGACCACAAAACAGGGGTTGGGGACCCCCCTGGTCTACACATTCTGGCTGCTAGACCTCCCAATGACCTCCCAGCAAGAAGCAGTAGCATGAGTACCAAAATAAAAACAATAGTTAACACTGTATTTTGTTATACCATATGAAATAAAAAATATAAGTATTTATATTTTGAATGGCCTATTCATGTTTCCCAAATACAGGCTTTTTCAACAGATGTTTAATTTTTAACTATGCTGGCTAGGAATTATGGGAACTGTAAGTCCACCCATCTTCTTGGTCACCAAGTCAGGAGAGGATGCCACAATATTGGCAACAATGCCAAGAACAATGGAGATCGGCCAAATGCAGTTGGAAAAAGAGATCTAGACATATAATGAAAGGATATCCCAAAACTCAAAACATTACTTAAAGAAAGCATGATCTTTCTAAGAATAGGCTGGCTAACAATAGCAGGAAAACAGTACATTTTGGTTGTAGCAAAATACATAGTTTTCAAAGCTATTCAGCAGAAAACAATATTCATTATGGCAACAATTTCCATATTTTTACAAGTGGAGAAGTATTAGCTCTCTGTTTTAGGTGGCTTGCAATTTAGAATTCAATATAAATGAGATACCAGAAATTGAATGTAAATGGAGGCAGGAATAAACAAGTGAAAAATATCTATTTATTTTAGTTATACATCCTGGAGACTGAGGCACTAGGCCAAAGATTTTATAGATCTGAAGAAAAACAACATTTTTCACATTCAGGAGCTCTGGAAATACTGATTTTCCCTGTCAATTTTTTTTAATCTCTCTGCTCCTCAATGTTTAATTTCAATTGTTCCAGAAATGGATGTACATTTTGACAAAATTAAAACAATTTTTTCATCATGTTTATAAAAATGGTGGTTGTTGCAAATTTCCCAGAGTCAACAAATGGGACAACATATAAGTGTGATAGATGAAAGGAGGGAGGGAGGGAATAACACAGAGAATTGAATGTATAAAAATTATTTTAATGGGACAACATATAAGTGTGATAGATGGAAGGAGGGAGGGAGGGAATTACACTAGAGAAATGAATGCATGAAAACTATTTTAAAACATTTTGAAAAGAAATACATCTTAATAACAATACAGATGGTTTCCACAAGAAGATTCAGTGGTGGATTTAAGATAACATGATTAGATCTGTTTGACTGTGAGGTCAAACTATATTATTAGTTTTCTCCCAGCTGGAACTCTCTTCAAATTTCAGAATGTATAGATTCCATCATAAATGTTTTGCTGGAAAAGATCATTGTACAGGCAGTCCTTGACTTACGACCATAATTTAGCCCAAAATTTCTGTTGTGAGATATTTGTTAAGTGAGTTTTGTCCTGTTTTACAACATTACTTGCCCCAGTTGTTAAGTGAAGCGCTGCAGTTGATAAATTAGTAACCTGGTTGTTAAGTGAATCTGGCTTCCCCACTGACTTTGCTTATCAGAAGTTTGCAAAAGTTGATCACATGACCCCGGGATGCTGCAGTGGTCATAAGTATGAAACAGTTCCCAAGCATCTGAATTTTGATCACATGACCATGGGGAGGCTGCAAAGGCCATAACTGTGAAAAATTGTCATAAATTACTTTTTTCAGTGCCATTGTAACTTGGAATGGTCACTAAATGAAGTGTTGGAAGTCAAACTCTACCTATATAAGACGCTGCGTCAGTGGGTTTTTCCATTATGGCTGTAATCTTAAGTAAAATTTAAAATCTGGCTGGGGAGCAGGCTGATTATTTGCTTGCTTGTAATTCAAATTTAAAGACCGGCCAACTAGTAACAACTCTGATTGACCTCTGACCTTTTCTATTCAAAATGCCAACAGACACACCAGAATTTGCTCTGTGGAGAAAAGATCTGGGTAGCTATGACTATCCAGAGGGAGGAAAGATTTAATATTGAGCAAAAGCTGCTAAAAAGGGTTGATGAATCTTAAATAAATACAAGGGGAAGAATTAAGTAATCCTTTCCATCTGTAGGATTGTTCCTAAGAATATACAGGCCTAAATCAAATAAACCAGTAATCTGAGCCAATACAAAGCAGCTTAATATGACCAAAATATTTTGCTGCACCATTAAAGGGTAAAGATTCCTGTAACTCTAGTGCAGGAGTGTCAAACTGGATTTCTTCAAGGGCCAGATCAGCATTGTAATTTTCCTCTGCAGGCCAGCAGGGGGGAGGGGGGAGATGGGACGGACCTCCTGCAGCATTCTGCCACCCATCCTGTCCCACATGTGTCCCCCCCCCCAATAGCCTGTTTTGGGTGGCAGAGTACTGCAGGAAGCCATCCAGGCTGAAGATGGGGCGCGGGGGGCCACGCACACCTCCCCATGCCCTGTTTTGGCTGCAAGAGGCACCAAGGACCTGTCCTTTGCTATTTCCAGGCTAGCCCCATGGGCCAGGTTTAAGCACACACACCCCGGGCTGAATCCAACCTGCGGGCCTTGAGTCTGACACCCCTGGTCCAGCTCAATGTCTCAATGGAGCAGGAAAATACAATATGGAAATAATTGCCATTTCATTCTCCCATGATGTTTTTCATCTTCACAATGTGAAACCAATCCTATATTTTTTTAATTATCATCTGGGTATTAACTAGATCAAATTCTCCTTAGCTATTTAAGATCCGCCAAGGTTTGATGGATTGATGTTACCACCATGCAAGGATCTTTACCATTAGGAATAGTCCTTGTTCAGCAACTACAATTGGTACAAGTGACTCAGTTGTTACTCAGTTGGGGGAGAGGTGAGAATCCCATGACTGTGCTAATTTTGCTTCAGCTTTCCTTTCCTTTCCTTTCCTTTATACACCCAGAAGAATATGACTGCAAACAACTGGGTGAGGCCAAACACCAGGGAAGGTTTCTGGAATTCTGCTGCTCATGAGGAAGGCTGGTGAAAGGGCAAATCTCATAGCCCTTCCCCACTAGGTACTGGGATAATTAGCAAGAAGAGAATTGATGTTTGCATGTATATTCATTGGAGAGGAAGGGATTACCAGAGAGTAATCAGGCACACAATGGACATCAAATACATTAAAAATAATCCACCAGCACTGGCTGCTTGCCAGGTGGGTTTGTAACTGTCAGCCACAAGCCATTTAAAAGCCAAACAATAGGCTTCAGGGTGAAAGTGACTAGGGTCTTTCAGTTTCAGATTACAGCACAGAGTTGAGTTGTTAACTTGCAGGTAACACTTTTGAGGAAATGCTACACTACACCAGGGAATAAAGCAGCTCAGGAAGATACAGTTTGTTTTTCCACCAGGGAGGGTGGGGGTGGGATAAGTCAGGTATAGACAGTTTGTAAAAGTGTGTATTGGTCACAAAAAAGTCTTTTTCATCACTGTTGTAATTTCAAACTGTCTGAGGCAGGTTCTAAATGAGAACTACTTGTATTTTTGTTAACTTCTAAAAAATTATTTATTTATTTATTTATTTATTTATTTATTTATTTATTTGGCTTGTATGCCGCCCCAGCTCACAGCTAAAAACATACATTCATAATAAATAAATAGTTAAAAAAAGAATTAAACCGAAACAAGCCCAATATCGATATTAAAATTAAATAAAAAGCCACCCCCTGAGAAGGTTATCACAGCCCAGCTTGGTTGAATAACCAGGTTTTCAGGTCGTGGCGGAAGGTGTGGAGGTCAGGGGCCAGATGGAGCCCCAGGGGAAGCTGGTTCCACAGGGCGGGAGCCGCCACAGAGTAGGCCCATCCCCGGGGGACCGCCAGCCGACACTGGCTTGCCGACGGAACCCCAAGAAGCCCCTGCCTGTGTGCTCGCACAGGGCGGTTGGTACTCAATATCGGCAGGAGTCGCTCCCTTAGATATTCTGGACCCATGTTGTGTAGGACTTTGAATGTTAAAACTAAGACCTTGAATCTCACCCGGAGGGCAACCGGCAACCAATGCAGATGCAGGAGGGGGGTAATATGGGAGAATCGGGAAACTCCCATCACCATCCGCGCAGCCACATTCTGAACCAGCTGCAGTCTCCGGATGGTATGCAAGGGCAGTCCTAGATAGAGAGCGTTGCAGTAGTCGAGTCGAGAGGTGACAAGGGCAACTGTACGCAAGTGACTGTACGCAGGGCATCTTGGTCCAGAAACAGGCAGAGCTGGTGAACCAGCCGGACCTGGGCAAAGGCCCCTCTGGCCACGGCCCCCACCTGTTCCTCCAACCAGAGCAGCATCCAGGGAGGACCCCAGTTCCATGCCCTATCCACAGGGGGCAACACCTCTCCCCCTATGGTCAACGATGGACATTCCTGACTGGCCCGAGATGCCGGTATGTACAGCCACTCAGTCTTGGCCAGGTTGAGTCGAAGCATGTTTCCGTCCATCCAAATCTGCGCATCCAGGCAGCGGGTCATCACGGAGAGGGCATCACTGACCTGGTTTGGGGTGGAGATGTATAACTGGGTATCATCAGCATATTGATGATACCTCACCTCAAAACCGTGAATGATCTCACTGAGCGGTTTCATGTAGATATTAAACAAGAGGGGCGAGAGGACCGACCCCTGAGGAACCCCACAAGTGAGTGCCCTGAGGTCAACCTCTGCCCCCTGACAACACCGATTGTGAGCCCCGTGAGGTAGGAGGAGAACCACCGTAAAACAGTGCCCCCACTCCCAACCCCTTGGGATGCAAAAGGATACCATGGTCGATGGTATCAAAAGCCGCTGAGAGGTCTAATAGGACTAGGACAGAGGAGAATCCCTGTCCGCCCTCAGAGATCATCAGAGATCATCCATCAGTGCACCAATGCCGTCTCCATGCTAAAACCAGGCGGAAGCCCGATTGGTATGGATCCAGGTAGTCCGCTTCATCCAGGAAAAGTGGAAACTGCTGAGCCACCACACTCTCAATAACTTTCACCAGGAAATGAAGGTTGGAGACTGGACGGAAGTTGTCTAACATGGTCGGGTCCAGGGCAGGCTTCTTCAGGAGGGGTCTCACCACCGCCTCCTTCAAGGTGGCGGGAAAGACACCCTCCCTTAACGAAGCATTGACCACTGCCCGGAGCCAACCGCAGGTGACCTCCCTGGAGGCATACACCAACCAGGAGGGGCAAGGGTCCAACAAACATGTGGTGGAACTCAGACACCACATAATCATGTCCACTTCATCCTCAGAGACAGGATCGAACTCAGCCCAGATCGTATTGGCCAGACCATCAGTTAGAGCACAACCCGCCCCGAATCCGCGCGATCTTATCCGACAGATACTGACCAAATTCCTCAGCCCTTCCCCGCAATGGATCCACCGCCTCCCCTGAACGTAGGAGAGAGCGGGTGACCCTAAACAGGGAGGCTGGGCGATTATCTGTGGACGCTATGAGGGCGGAGAGATAAGATCTTCTTGCCGCTCTCATAGCTACCAGGTAAGTCCTAATGTGGGCTCTTAACTGGGCTCGATCGGACTGGGAGCAGGTGGACCTCCATCTGCTCTCTAAACCCCTCCGACGGCGCTTCATCTCCCAGAGGTCCTCGGTATACCAAGGAACCATCCGGGATCCACGCGTGAGGCATGGGGACAACTCTGTCAAGGGAAGCCATAGCAGCCTGTTGCCAAGCCGCTGCCAGGTCCTCGGCAGAGTTGTGGGCAAGGGAAGTGGGAAGAAACCCCAGTTCTTCCCGGAACCTCTCAGGGTCCATTAGGCGTCTGGGGCGGAACCATCTAAGTGGCTTCTCATCCCAGTGGTGAGGGGCAGCTTGTTGGAAGACCAGCCGCAGGAGATAGTGATCAGACCATGGAACGGGTAAGGCCATAAAACTGGCCTCCCCTCGATCACTCCGCCACTGTTCCGAGACAAAAACTAGGTCGAGGGTGTTCCCCCCCTCATGGGTCGAGCCTTGAATCAATTGGGTCAGACCCATGGCCCCCATGGAGGCCATGAATTCCTAGGCCAAACCCGATGCCCCCCCCCCAGGGAAGGCATTAATCTCATCATTTTTAAATCACTTTTACTTTTCTGATTTCTGTTGGAAATATCAGAAGAAATTAACCTTTTTATTTTCAAGAATCAAATTTGGGGAGGGGAGAGACACTATCTTTGAACAGACAATCCAAAATACAATGAGTAAGAATGTCATTTATTCTGTTCTACTTCTACACAGTGTAGCAAATGGTCTTTGGAACAATCAATCTGATGGATATATCAAATTTGATGATTGTTACAGTAAAGATATAATTATGCAAATGTGCTTATGTTGTAAGTAGTCTCATAGATTTCAGTCTTATCTTCTCCATCTGGGCTGTATCATCATCACCCAAGCAATGGAAAAGCTTTTCATAGATATAAAACGACCACCTGTAAAATACAGCTGGCAGACTGAATGCTGCTGCATCATTTGGAAAAATAATTACATCTAAAAGTCGACTGACTAACCAACACCCTACTCAGAATTAAGCATTTTGCTGATAACTGTTCATCTAAAGTAAAGGGAGCAAACCCAAATGGAACAGGGAGATTTTATAAAGTGATTTCACAACAAAATTGCAGAAAAGTTGTATTGCTAATTACAGATGGGATAATTTTCACACTACATTGTGTCTATAAACCTCTAGCTGGTTTGCTCCACATATTATGCACATATAGGCAAACGAAACTTATTCTTCTCATAATCTCCTCATCTAACAATTATATTTAACTAAATAGGATGTTATTAAAGGTCTTTCTACAACAGCTGCAGTAAATAGTTTGCAATTGCTTGTGCAGAAAAAAAAGACTGCAAAGATTTGGACAGCAAGGGGCAAAATCTGGCCTACAAGACTGTTATATAGATGTGGAGATTTGATCACAATGGCCAGAACTACTTCAATAATACTTATCTGAATGCCTCAGTTTATTTCATCTACTGGAAAATAAGGTAATCTTTAATAATCTAGACTCTAGAATATTAGCATGACCAGCACAGAAGCTGACTAATCAGCTGGAATTAAAATTCCACTTCCAAGTACTGATTCATTTTCCAGGAAGGAAAAAAAGCAATGTTTGCAACTTCAATTAGGACTACCATCTGCCCATCATGTTCATTTGATGGGACACTGCAATTGCTCTATTTTAGAACATCAAAGCCAAAATCTAAGAGGAAACCAAGAGTTTCATGTAAGAAGCTAGTGGCAAACTTGCCATCCTGCTGCCAAGAAAATTATATATGGTAATAATAAGGATGGAAATCTGCTTCAAAAACAGTGATTTGCATTTTGTTCCATATATTTTTTACATAATCATTAGACCACAAAGCCTCACCTTTAATTAAGATAATTCACAGCTAAATCAGTTTGTTTAGGCTGAGTAAAACACAACTGGCTGTATTCACACAACACACTAATCTAAGAACAGACAAACTACATTCTATTTTACAGCAATGTGTGAACACAACACTGTTACACACAAGTTTTCAACTTTCTCAAAAAACATTCTTCCAGAAACCAAGTGACTATACCTAACTTAAAAATAAATGTGAGCTTCCCATCTCTTGGAATTTTAGCCAAACACTAAAAACAGAAAAATAAAATTCAAGAACCAATTCCATTATAACATGCCAGTATTACTGAAAACTGATAGGCCTTGTTTATTTTGCGTTTATATCCATTTTTATGGTTCATAATTCCATCAATTGCTAAACTAAATTTTAACAGATTATTAAGGGAGATAAATTCAACACAAAGAATAGCTATTATAGGATATACCAAATAGGACAGCAGATTTATGGAAAATTCAGGGTTTTTTAATCAGAGACTTGATCAAAATGGATCAAATAATATTAAAATAGAAAGGGCAATCTGAAAGCCCTTAATCTTCAATATGCCCTAATCTTAAAGCAACTGATAAACCCTAAACTAGTACTTTCTTCAGGAAGATTATTATTTGTTTAGCTAGTCTGGGTGTTTTTTTGGAACTCTGGTGTAGTTACTGTCATTCACTGTTTTCCTATATCTCCCTTCCCCAAGAAACTTTTTATATTTGGATATTTTGCTTCATTAGTTTAATAAGGATATTTATCTTTCAAATGCTCATGTGTAATGTTGCATGGTTACCTCTTGTCATTTGTGATGGGCATATTTGATTATTTTGTTATTTCTAGACTTTGGACAAGAACAGTACCTGTACCTACTGTGAAATACTTTTCTGGACATTGATAAATGAACCCAAAAGAAAAGGCCTCTGTCTTCTAGCTAAAAAACAGAGCTGAAGACTTTTTCCTATTCTATTGAATAATTTTCCTGCAGTCATTGCATCAACTTTAACTGAATGTAGTTCAGCTCTTCCTTTATTGTATATTCTACTATAACGATCAACTTGGAAGTGTTAAAACATATGGGATCAGAAAAACCATGTCTTATTTTTAGCATACAGTAACATCATCTCAATCCTTGGGACATTTAATTTTTCCATTAATATTCTGCCCTTTTTGAATCAGATTGGATTGTTCACCCTATCTTCTGATGTTTAGAAAAGCACTCGTGCTAAGTTCAACTACCATTCTCAGTTCCAGAGATGAAGCTATAAGAAAGAAATGTATTCATTCCCAGGGTACTAATCAGTGTGATCCAGTAATCCAATGCTCTTTGTAACCCAATGTGAAGAAATCCAGATGTGAGATGGTAAACAGATATATTGTATACGATATTATATTGCCTACATAACTGTTCTACTAGTGTTCATCAGCAGTAACTCCTGGTGTTCATCAGTATATGAGTATGCTGTGAGAAGAAAAGGGACTGCCTCTTGCTGGCTATGTAGACAAGATTATGCATTTTCCAACCCACCTCATTGCAGGAAACTTGTCTTCCCTAATTTCTTGTTTTCCTAATTGGACTCACCTTCTGGCTAATTAACTAAGTTCCTCACTGGTACTTCTTCAGCCAGTCCCTCCCTGCAAAGCCATGTTGTCATATCAGCAGCACTGGCGAACCAATTGGAAGAACAAAAATGATTCTTCAAGAAGACAGAACTTAAGCTGGAAGGAAGGAAGATTTATTTCATAAAAGAGGAAGGAGTCTTAAGCTGTGCCTACTCTGGTTATTTATAAACATCACCATTAAAATTATTCAGTTTTGATTTAGTTAATTTTTTCCGTATCATCCACATTATCTTTTCTTGCTGTATTGGAATGTAGTGTGGATTCCCAGGAGGGAAGGGCTACATTCCAGAGGGCAAAGAGGCAGCAAAGCTTAAATAGTCTGGTTGGGAGAAAGATGGTAAGAAGGCTCCTCCTTTATTCTGTAAATAAGGTAAAATGTACATAATGTTATACTTTCATATAGTGGAATAATTTAAAAACTCCATTAAATAAACCCTTAACTATAAGAAGGTGCAAGATTCATACTTCAAAGTTCTGCTGAAAAACATCCTTTTTTGAACCTAGCAGAATTGGGGCCCTACTGATAAAAACAAGCAGATAAATTTCTGGAAAAGTCTATACAAATGCTCTTCTATTATTCTCACTCAATGCATTAAATTAGATAAACAACTCAAAGAACAGAACAAAATAGTCCCCCAAATCCTATTTCTCCAGGATTACTTCTTTAGAAATTGAGTTCATGCCCAAAATTATATGATTAGAAATCTGAAAGATTTACAGGGACAGCCTTTCATTTCACCAATAAGAAAGACATCACTATAAATTCTAATAAATAAAATTAGATGTCAACTTAGAAAGGAATATGGGAAGAAAGACACTGTGATTTTAAATGTCTCTGATATTATAAAAGGTTATAAGGGATTGCTGGCTTGGCATTTTTTAATACACTTCAGGATTATAACTATGCCTTCCTTTTTTTAATTTCTTTTGCCTACAGACGGACCATTTTACATATCTTGTCAGTTTCAAAATGGGACATACATTTTAAAGCATCACAATTCTAAAAGCTAACCATTAACAAATAAATAAACCCTTCCAGAAAGTATTAATTTCTGTTATGTTTTGGAAGTGCGGAAAGAGAGGAGGGACTTTTGTGAAAAGGCAAAAGAAATATGGGTACAAATCCATACAGCAATGCAAAAAAAAATAAGGATTGTTATACTGAAACCAGAACTACTCCTATTAGGTTTTATGGACAAGGCATTAGAAAAGAAATATGGGAAATTAAAATTGTATATACTAACTGTGGCAGGATTATTGTTTGCAAAAAAATATATAAAAATGATGAAATGCATACCATGGAAAACTGAATTATTAAATTAATTGAACTTGTCCGGTTTGGTCAAAATAAAAACAAGAATGTTTTAAAAGACTGGAATTCATATATGAACTTTTGGATGAAAGAACAGAAAAAATGAATAGATAATTTGGATATTAAAAATGACACAAAGAGCTTGGAAAAAAATGTCAGATAATTAGTTGATAGAAGGGCAGAAGGCACAATTATAACAAAAAAAACCCTTTTTTGTTTTCTTTTTCAGTTTCTTGTTTCTGCATCTAACTCTTTGTTCTTATTTGTGTATGTCTGTAAAAATACTTTTCTCACCTCTATGTTGTGTTACATGTTGTCTTCTTCAATTTTGAGTCCTCTATGTCTATGGAAATTCTCTATCATCCAGGTCATGGTTGTCCCAAAGGTGCTTTTTCAAAAGGCAACTGGACTTTCTTTGTTTCTTCTCTTGAAGAAGTTTCCCTTCTCATCCAAGAAGCATCTTCAGTTCTGACAGAATGGTGGGGATGGAAGGATTTATATTTGGATCCTCTACCAGAGGCTGGGAAATTTGAGGATTCTGCACACATATCTTCTGTCATTTATATATATGGTTTGTAATAATTCCTTGGTTTGTACTAACTCCCCCAAAAAAAACTTCTTTTTTTACCCATTTGTCTCTACGGATATTTTAAAATCTTTTTAGCATTTTTTGCCTTTGATGCCTTCTTCAATTTCAGTCTGTTTGTTCTTTGTTTTTTTAATTGCTATTTGATTTCATCTGTTTAATTTAGCCACAGGGCAATTTATAAACCAAATATTTTAACCTCTTAAGCTCACAGAAATCCTCATAGGGACATATTAAGGATTTTCTCTACAATTCTAAATTTATCTAATCTTATCAAATCTTTATTTAATTTCATGGGATTTACAACCAAGTAAAAATACATTAGTATTGCCGCCTCCACAGAAATTCCAAATGCTTCTTTTTTCCAGGATAATCCTGGAAATCACTATCTTTAGAAAAACTTGGAGGAAGTACGTCATAAAATCCCTGCATGCTTTGTATTTTGGGTATAGCTGATCCAAATCTGGATTGAACAAGTAAGTCCCACTACTGATCTCAAGAAGTACATTTTGGTAGCTATACACATCGACAATAAAGTTATAATTCTTTCCAGGTTTCATCCAATAAGCAGGGCCATGGATTCAGGAATTTCTGATGAATAATATTTACTGAAGAAAGTTAGGAAATCATAACTAAAGTGTTGCGATTAAAGGATAAGTCCTACAAAAATGTGGTTGAACCTTCTTCCATTACTTTATTTTTCCTTGGTTGACATAACCAAATGCTTAACTCCTTCTTTTAACAGATAACAGATAATCAGAGTTGGAAGGGACGTTGTAGGTCATCTAGTCCAATCCCCACACCCGCCTAAGCAGGAGACCCTACACCATTTCTGACAGATGGGAGTCCAATCTCTTCTTGAAAGTCTGAAGTGATGGCGCTCCCACAACTTCCAAGGGCAAGATGTTCCATTGGTTGATTGTTCTGTCAGAAAGTTTCTCCTTATTTCCAGGTTAAATCTCTCCTTGTTCAGTTTCCATCCATTATTTGTTTTGTTTGTTTGTTTGTTTGTTTTATTTGGACTTATAAGCCACCCTCTCTCCTGAAGGACTTAGGGCGGCGTACATAAAAGACAGAAAGTACAAAAGTTAAAAGAAATTTAAAAGATATTAAATTATGCCAAATAAACAATCAAATTAAAAACCCCGATCCCCTGTCAGTCCAGGCCGGATTGCAAAAATAGCCATGTTTTGAGGTCACGGTGGAAGGAGCGGAGATCAGGGCCAAGCGCAACTCAAGGGGTAGTTGATTCCAGAGGGTGGGCACCCCCACAGAGAAGGGCCTACCCTTAAGGGCGCCAGCCTACACTGTTTAGCTGATGGTAACCCCAGGAGGCCCGTCTGTGGGAGCGCACAGGGCGATTGGTGTTTGTCAGCGGAAGGAGACGTTCTTGCAAGTACCCCGGACCCAAGCCATACAGGGCTTTATAAGTTGTTACCAAAACATTGAATCCCACACGGAGTGCAAGCAGGCGCAGGAGGTGTAATATGGGAGTATTATTATTAGATAGAAGATGGCTTACAATTGTTTTGTAATTCTCAGGTTATGTGATCTCCATATTTCATTTTCCATCACATGTTCACTAAAAAAAATTCTTAATATTGAACTAGATCTTTTCTGGAAATATGTTTGTCCTCTGAAGTTTTGTTTGTAGCAATTAACAAAAAACAAGCCTTCCCTCAAATCATCTTCAAATAAAATCTCTGGAACATTGGCGGGGAGCAGAGTGGGATATGACTGTAATATATGGGCACGATGCAGACTACTGAACACCACATGTTTCATTGTGTGTTTATTTTTCTGCTTACCTTCAACATTCACTATATTTATAAGCCAACAGAAAGCAAAAACTTGGAGATATGTGTTATCACTAATGCAGAAGGTGATTCTATTAAATCTTCACACAAAGTTTCCAATGAATGGCAGTAAACTTTATTTAAATGAGCGGTCTAAAGCAAAGCTTCCAAAAACAAGATGAACTTGGGAGAACAAACACACGCTATACCACAACCTTAAGGCTGAGCTAGAACTTTTCTGGCATTTCCACCACTAGCCCACTGACAACTTTCCAGGTCAAGAATAGACTTTTTGTATCCTAGTAGGTTTCTCTGAGGAGGAAGGATATGCTTGTTCCACTCACTATCACTCTCCACATTAGCCAACCCTTTGCTATTTAAATGTGGAACAGCACATTTATTTATGTTTTTTAAGTTACAGTTACACTTGTACATGCCCATGTCATTCATTAGTTCAGTTCAATTCAAGAGTATCTTTATTTTAGTTTATTTTTTTCACTTAGCAGTTCAAGATGGAAATTGAGTTGGTCATTTCACCTCCAGCATTTTATTTCCATGCCAGAAAAGGCTTCACTACCTTATTTGAAGCAAGGCCAGGACAAACAACACCAAGCTGCTCCAACTTTTTAGTAACGTGGATGTCTCACAGGACTGATAGTCTGGGGAGCTATTTGCTTAGAAGGGAATATAGTTTCCCTGAAGACTTCTGTTGACTGCAAGATTGGGAAAGAATATAAATATAAATATCCTGCTGCTCTTTCAATCTCTTTTGCACATTGCCTCAAGCACCTAATTTGGTAGGTAGGCAATTAAGACATATATATATATATATATATATATATATATATATATATATATATATATATTTTCGTATATATATATATATATACACACACACACACATACACACACATTCTTATACCGGTGACCAGAAATATTTGTCTTGATCCTGAATCTCTTCTTTCTTCTCCCACTCCCTTTTATTAAATCCATCTTTACTTCTACGCTCCACGTCTCATCACTCTTAGCCTTGCACTCATGCCTCAAGTCAGATGAAATACAATAAATCTTAGAAATTTGATGACATTTTAGATCATATCTTCATGTAATAGGTTTTCCATGTAAGCCAGGATTTTCAGCTGATCTTTCAAGTGAAAATCCTTAAGCCAGGCAGTTTTAAAATGTTATTAAAATGAGAAATGTACCATTTCTAGTGCTGAATGTAAAGGAAATAAAATTCATTTTTGTAGCGCAAATAGGCCCATCTGTTTTAAGAACTGCAGTACAAAAGAAGTAACAGTTATGAGCACTAAATATTAATGCTGCCTGATCTGCAGTCCTTGAATAAGTAACCATTCAATGTAGAATTCCTGTGTGTGACACAAGCTAATAGGCAATTGATAAGATTATGTTAAATCACTATTTTATATTTTGACCTTATGTGTTAAAGTAATTACACAGATAAGCTAGCTGGTTGATTGATGCACACTACGTATTTACACAAAGTAAATCTGTTATTCTTAGAGTTCACTCCCAGATAACTAGATATCAGTTACAACTACCAAACAGCTAAAAAAAATTTTGTAAGAATTATAATAAATTATTGGGGATCTTTTGTGGTATTGTGGTATTGTACTATTAGACTGTATTCAAATATACTATATACATTACACCTCATTCATTATTCATACACACCTAAGCCATCTTGCTTATTTGTCAAATTGACGAAAAGGATGAGGGTATGTAGGAAAAGTGTCCTAAAGTATATCTTCACTTTGGAATACAGTGAATTTTATATCTGCATTTCACCCAATCAGAGAAAGTTCTGCCCAGCTTCTACACCATTATCTACCCAATCAAGGCTAAGTCCATCATGTTTAATTGTTCAATCAGTATTGTGTTTCTCAAATATATCATGTATCCATGGCTATGGCATCTTTGCTATGGCAGTTATATAATAACATGTTCAATATTCCATTTTGTTTTGATGTATTTCATCTTGTTTGCTGTACAAGGTTTTGACCAGTTGTCTGATTTTCATTACTCCTTTATCAATGTTGGACAAAGTCCAAAACATCATTAAATGCTACCTGGCCTTAACACCCAAGGATATAAAATGATATCAGGAAAACATGATATTGTTATAATCGTTGATCGGCACTGTCCAGTCAAAATCAAAAATATCTCTCTCTTCTACCTCTCTTTTAAAATCCATTCTACCCTTTTGACTTGCAAATCCTTAAAATAATATATTTCTTTGGTTTGGCTGTATGTACTATATGAAAATTATATTATTCCCAAATGTAGATATTTTTGAAATGACATTTTCTACTAACTCTCCCTTCCCCAAATCATCACAAAGAAGATACTGATTCCAAATACTTCAAGGGAAGTTTAAAGCAAAAGTCAACCATGGATCAGAATCGAATGCTTTTCTGGTCTGCAACATGCTACATCAAGGGTAATAAAATTCTTAATTTCTATACTATATAACCTGTTCACTAGAGCACAAACCTGGAAGACCGCGGTTTTTTTCCCCCAGCAAGTCAAATAACTGTGGCCGAAGACAGAATCACTTTGGATTTACATACCGAAGGGACTGCCACAGTCAGCCTTCCAAGGTCAAAGGGTTTGCAATATTTGGTACAGTTGCTGGGCCAGACCGTCTCAGTCTGAAATCTCCAAATATCTTAGTTATGATTCCCACCTTCTCCAGTCAGCAATCTGGGGGTCTTGAAGAAGACTCCTTGAAAGCTTGTCTTCCTTTTCATTTACTTAAATACACTGGTAAGCAAGAGGAGTGATCTTGGAAGGGAAAACTACAACTAGATAGAAGATTAAACTACAGTTTGTTTCTGACTGGAAGACTCCCAAGAGGAAATATTCAATTCCTGTTTATCGTAGATCTTGTAAACTGTTGCTTTCATGGGGACTGATGGAAGGAAGATTTGGCAGATGAAGAGATGAAGGAATGGTCTTGTAGAGGTTTTTCATTCAAGGCAGCATTTGTATATCCTGGATTCATGCAGCCCAGGCAGAAGCTTGCAAGAGCCATTCTGAAACGGTATGGGCAACACCCACTGAATCAATAAATCAGACATACAGAAAGATTTCTGTCATGCCTATCTGGTCTTGTGCTGTATTACATGCTTTAAAATAAATGCCATCCATCAAACCAGATGCTGATTTTCAAATTTCATCAAGTCTATTCTAAGATGCTTGGGGCCCATGCTTTTCAACTAACAAATGCTATGGATATTTCCACACGATGAACCCTAAAGTAACTTTGTGTAGAACTTAGTCTGGAAAAAACATGTTGTCAAGTCAGTAATACAACTTCTGTTCTGTCAGGTTCAGTCCTCTAATCGTGATCATTCATAGGAAACAAGAGAGATTGGGGGGGGGAGGATTGGAGAAAAGAGAGAATATTACAAGTGCCCTCTCTCAGGTGAAATTCCACAATACTGAGTATGTAGAATCAAAAATTATTATGAAAAATGAAATACATTTTTGACTGCAAAATTATTTGCCACATGATATCAATACTTCCTTATGCTTTTTATCCAGTTATGTCTGGAATGTAGAACATGCAAATAACTTCTTCTGAGAGTTTCAATCAAATGATCACACTTTTCTCAGATCAAAATCTCTGTCCACCTGATCCCTCAATTTCTCTTATCAATCGATTGTTTGATTATGTGCCATCAAACAGGTGTCAGCTCCCAGCAAGTATATACTGAAGTTCGTTTCTTTATTAGATTTTTATCCCACATTTATTACTTTATAAGTAACTTAAGGTGGCAAACACACATTTTATTTTAGAGAGATTAAGAAAGATTATCTTGATGGAGATATACAAGCTCCAAAACAAGGGGGAAAACATATCTTAAGTTCATGACAAAAATAAATAAAAATTAATAGTCAGAAAATATGCAGAAGAGGCTTAGACAGACATATCCCTAATTCACGTCTATAAGGGGGATGAGGTATAATATAACATAATCAGAATCATGCAAGATGTGTTATTATAGCCACTCTCAATAAAAAATATAAACTTTTTGTAGAATTGTCTTATGTGATCAATCTGACGAAATTGAGAAATTTGCTCAAATTCTTCCAATACAATCTAAATAAGTCACCAATCCCCTTACGTGAGTTCTTCTATTTTGAAAAAAAAAATTTGGATGTGATTCATTCAGTTGCCTTTCTCGCCCCCATTATTAAGAACAGCACTATATTCAACTTCCTTGGTTTAGTTATCCCCATTTAATTGGCTGTTATCGCAGCTGAGGGAAGTGCAAAATACCATTTGTAAAAGCATGAGCAATAACCAACTGCTTTAACTTCTCAGTCAACACCATGTATTTTCATCCTTCCCCTTGCATGCACGTATTGCTCAAGCCACACTCTATCGCCTCCATAGCATCATCATTATGGCGAGCCATATCCTCCTCTATCATCCTTAAGGGAGAGGAGACACCTGTGCCAATTTACCTTCTGAATGCTGAGAAGCTGCCACTGTTCCTGGCTTCCTCATCAAGAAGCAACAGCGCATGGCTCTGAGTGCAAGAACATCAATGGTTAACTAGCAGACTATCATATTCAAGATTCTTCTTTTCCTTTTAGAAGGAGGCTTGGTGTGATTTTCCAGCCCCTGGAAAATAAGAGAAGGGCCTAGTTGAAAAAGTGGAGAATGGCTGAGAAGGATTTCCTAGGTGATCAAATCTATAACTTCACTTCTCCCCACAGAGGCCTTCTCTGCTTTTATGGCCTGTATAATCCAGCTAACTTTTACATTTCCTCTTACCAAAACTCACACATGTGTACAGATCCCCACAAAAAAGCACACTCCACCAAGTAAGCAAACATATGAAAGTTGGAAGGGGGAAAATAAAAAAAAAACTGCAGTAAGACTTCCAACTTCCCACAGTAGAGTACCAAGCTCAAAAGGTGTTTGGTTTTGTTTGTTTTTTTGCTGGGGACATAAAAAGAAGCCCTCTGGGCAAAATAGAAAATGCCCCAAAGAAGTCAAAAAGGAGTCAGGTGGAGTGAATGTTGCTCTGAGCAATATCTCCTGCTCAGAAATGATACACAAAGAAACATACTCTGATGCCAAGACTTCACACCCTCCTCATGTCATCTCGCCGAAGACACAAATAAAATCACAACTCGCTCCAACTGGGTATCAGACTTACTGAAAAGAATTAGCATTGGTTCCTAGATATGCAACCTGGAATAGCTTGACAAAGCTCTTAGACCAGTACTTTGCTGCAGACTATCATAATACGGCACAACTAGATAAGAAACTTTATTGCACACTAGGATAGAGCCATATAAAACAGTTGGCTGCTTCCTTTTGATAGGAAGGTGCAATTCTCCTTATACCTACACTAGTTTAATTCTGGCATGTTCCTATCTTTCCTATGGTTTAACACAGTTTTTGCTTTGTGATTTTGGCCTTGAACCTGGGAAGTTGTTGTTGTTACTGATATCTCCTTCCTGAGAAATTTGGCCTCTCAATTTCCACACAATTAAAAAAAATAAACAAATAAAACAATAAAGTTATCCAGTCTTTGGTTTTGTACAAAGTGCTTTGCTCCTGAAATGAGAAAGCCTGAAACTCTTTTCTGATGAAGCAATCCGTATTCGGATATCCATAGCAACCATAATTTTAGGGAGGAATCATAAAAGACCTGACCTCTGACAGAAGAAGCCAAAAGGGTGGCTCTTGCAGGTACTTTTTGTCCAAGTGATTAATTTTGACCATGTCTAAGACCTATTTATTCAAAGGGCTAGTTTCTATAGGCTTTTTGCCATATTGTTTTTTTCCAGATCAAAGAGTGATGCTTGACAACTGAATTGGTACACAATATCCAGAATTTACATTCCCAGAATTGTGGACATAGAAGTTTCAAAGACTTCTCCAAAAGCTCAAGCTGGGGACTTCCATATATGTACCATTCTGACAAAATGGGAAGTTGCTTTAAAAAGCAAGCTATTATTCAGACCTTGCTGGAAAAGACCAGTCTCAAGAAAATGAATTGTCTTATGAATATCCATTCACTGGGGTTAAAACAAAAGAAGCCAATACCATCAATCTCATTCATCAAAGTAGCCTCTGAATAGAATATATCAAAAGACAGTTCACTTGTGACTTTATTAAGAACAAAGAATATTTCCTTTTCTCTTACAGAAGACAGATTTACTTCAGAGTTCATTTGGAACAAAGAATATTTCCCTTTTTCTAGCCTGCAGTGCTGCATTAAGCCTTTCTTCGGAACTGCTATCCTTTGTCAAAGAAACAGCCAGCTAAATCTAAATGGAAATGTCATTTAAACATTGACAACTCAAAAGAAATGGGAACTTGAAGGTGCGTGTTCTGGGTCTCAGAGCTGCTGCTGTCAGACAATTGATGATGCCACCATTCGCTTTTGGACCTCACTAAACAAGGTGGTAGTAAAACAATGGCAATGCAGAAGTGAGAATGGAGACTAATTGGGTGCCACTCAAGAATGCAGAACATTTTTGCCAGTGGAAGTCCATTGCTAAGCAAAATTGGACCTTGACCGGGCTCCAATGGGAAGGTTTAGGAACTGTTACTTGATTCTCATGGAAGGAAGTATGCAGAATAACAGCTGTAAGATAATCATTGGGGCCTTCTATGGAGAAAAAGTGACAGTAAAAAAGAAATGCAGGGTAGTAGAGGGACACAGTTAAACCCATCCTCCAATGCAAGGTATTTTGCTACAAACAGAAATGGAATCCTTAAAGAAGATCAAAAAAACTCTTGCTGAAGTCTGGGTGGACAAAACAAAACCTCTCCTTAAAAACAGTATTACCCCATCACTCTTAGCTGAATTTTTTCTATCTTAGCCTATGTTTCTATGGTGAGATATATGTTTTAATGTTTTAGGGAAGTTTTATTTCTTTAAAAATGGAAACACAGCAACAATTGTTTATTTGGAAACTAGGAGGGGAGAAGGTGTTTTGAAATGATGTTCCCTATTTGCTCAGCAATGTCTCTCCAAGAAAGGCCTAGGCCAGGGGTGGGCAAACTTTTTGACTTGAGGGCCACAATGGGTTCTTAAACTGGACCGGAGGGACGGAACAAAAGCATGGATGGAGTGTTTGTGTGAACTAATATAAATTCAAAGTTAGCCTTCTGGGAGAGCAAGAGAACCCTCTGCTCTTTCGGCTCCGCGGGCCGGATAGAACAGCCGAACGGGCCGGATCCGGCCATAGTTTGCCCACGGCTGGCCTAGGCCCATGATGGCGAACCTATGGCACGCATGCCGGAAGTGGCACATGAGAGCCACTTCTGCCGGCACACGAGAGGACGCCTGGAAGAGCACCACTGTGCATGCACGTGTGCCCCCACCAGCCGACTGTCCGGTATCTGCCACACATGCACAGGGGGAGACGCACGTATGGGAGATGTGCACACATGCGCAGAGGCATGCAGCATGTGGGGGGTTGTGTGCACATGCACAGAGGCATGCGGTGTGCATGCAGGGGGTCATGCATGCATGCGTGGGGAGGAGTCGCGTGTATTACATCATGGATGCAGGCATGCGAGCGAGTGCACGCACGCGCACTTTTGGCCTAGGCTTTCTATATCCACCAGGCTACTGGTAATCTGAAATGCCCAAGGCTCTCTCCAACCTTGACTGCTGAAAATCAACAGTGTGAATTCTCTCCATGTTCAGGCAACTGTGGCCTTAAAAGCTTAATGCAGTATGAAAACAAAAATAGAAAAACTGCTAATGAGATCTTTTTAAAAATAGAAAAATACAATCGTGCTGTATCATATAGTCTTGCCCACCTATCATGCCTCTTCCACAATCTCCCAAAATATTACTTGGAACTCCAGTCCTGCAAAGAAGAATCTAACCCAACCCCAAAATAAAGAAGGATGGATGGATGGATGGATGGATGGATGGATGGATGGACGGACAATCTGGTAACTTCAAGTCTGTGTTGACTCCTGGCAACAGCCTGGATTGGTCTCCCCAATTTTTTGGCAAGGTTATTCAATAGTAGTTCATCCTTGTGTTTTTCTTAGGGCTGAGAGAGAGAATAACTGGCCTATGTAACCCAGCTAGCTGGGACTAGAACTCACAATCTCCCAGCTTCTAACCTGATACTTTAACCACTGTACCAAACTGGCTCTCAAGAATAAGATACTGTCATGTTTACTTTAAAATGATAAATTCTAACTATTATGTTCAATTATATAATTTGTTAAATTAAGCACCAGAGAAATTACATCATATGATTATAAAGTAACATTTTTATTAAAATCGAGCGGGGGGGAAGCAAAAAGGCATCAGGATAAGTAGAAAATAGACAGCATTGTGTCTCTTGCCAAGCACTCATCTTCATTGTGTCACTGATGGCTGATTCACGGTGTAAATTTAGAGATAAGACTCGCTCAGAAAGCTGGGAAATAGTTTAAATCATTTCTAAGCAAAACTAAAGCCAATTAAGTCTTGTCCCCCTTCCTTCTCCCTTTCCCAAGTTTCAACACTTTCATTTTAAAGGCACAATTTCTGATTAGGCAGGTGGCAAAATTGATGGATCTCCTGCTGTATTTTATTTATTTATTTTATTTGGATTTATATGCCACCCCATCTCCGGAGGGACTCGGGGCGGCTCACAAAAAGATATAAAATACATAGAAATATAAAAATATTAGTCCAATCCAAATAAGCAATAAAATTTCCCACTAAAATATCCAATTAAAATATCCAATTAAAGCTTGAGGAATGGAGGTGTTTTCTGCATTTGACATAAAGCATAAGCTCTGGCAGCCTTCTTTGTGGGGAAGACCAAAGAAGACCTACCCAGCATGCCAGCTGGGTAACCACACCAATTGAGACCTACCCAGCATGCCAGCTGCAGTAACCACACCATAGGATGACAAAGAGACCTCTCTCCTTTTGAAGAAGGCTGTGGCTGCTACTTTCACACAAACATTACTGCAGTTTAAAAGGTTAGAGATGAGGAGCTGTCTGGAAAGACTTAGGGTTCATTCACTAAGAACAAGCAACAAAAATTGCTCCTACAGCTCTACAGGTCTTAAGAAGCAAAGGGTGTTTTTTTTTTCATTCCCAGTTCATGCAAAAGACAAAGTGAAAGAAATGATAAAATTTGCTTGCACATACATACATTCCAATCCACTTCATGATGTGTGTTTATTTTTCTGGCCATATAAACTAATATTCCACTGTGTCATGTGAAGATGAATTTAAAAGGTACCAAGCTGTCTTCAAAGATCTGTGGCCCAGAAACCAGGAGGTATGGTGGAGGCAGGGAGTCACAAATGGAGAAACAGGCTGCCCACAAGCACCACAGGGCTGTACAGTTGCTTTTAAACAGTGCAGTTTGAGTGCATTTTCAAGTACATTGCAGCTGAGCCAAAAATGAATCACTCAGCTTATAAACACAGCCAGTGTTGTGGGATCATAAAGATCTGAAGCAGCTTTTAAACTGGCATGGTGATCTCATGGGGAACTGTCTTTAAATTAAAACCTATACTCAAGAAACCCATGAACTGTCTTTACAGCAAACAAATCTCCAGTTAGTTTCCAAGGTTTTCAAAAGAATCACACCAAGAGTTTGGAGGGAATCTATCCATAGTGCATTTTGCATTATGGAAGCAGAAAACTTCCATCTCGAGAACTTCAATATAATGCCCTTTAAACACATACCGCATTAGGAAAGCAAACTTGAATTATAGTCTGACAAAACTTTACAAAAAAACTGGTACTTCACTATTGTTAAAATGATCAATGGGATCATCCATGAACAACCCAACAAGAAACAAAGAGGCAAACATTTCATATACTCAGCTCCCAAGAGCCATTTTTGATATCACTGCCAATAAATATTGTTTAAGTAACAGTCTATTTCAGTAGAAGTATCAAGGTAAATGGAACTTACTTTACAAAATAACTTCCTTGAAGCATCACCTTCTGATTTAAATAGAGAATATCACTACCACAACTTGCATGTGTATGTGTATGGATGGATCAGCTTGGGCACATATCATCCCAAACAGCTATCTGCTAACAGTCAACACCAACATAATGGCACATAATCCATCATGATAGATGAGAGGGAGGGAGGGAGGGAGGGAGGGAGGGAGGGAGGGAGAAGTGCCTGTGTATGATCATAAA
This sequence comes from Naja naja, assembly GCA_009733165.1. Lineage (NCBI taxonomy): Eukaryota > Metazoa > Chordata > Lepidosauria > Squamata > Elapidae > Naja > Naja naja. The sequence goes on along the minus strand of CM019148.1, from coordinate 260,266,920 downwards.
TGTTTTGCAATGCATGAAATATAAAGGAAAGTAAGTGTGGTTTAAGTTTAAATCATTTGGATTAGCTGTGGGAAGATCTAGTTTCTGGTTTATTCTTAACCAGAAAAATTTACTGGATTACTTTGGGCCACAGATTAGTTGCTGTGGAACACACAGGCATTGTTGTTCAGCAGCCATATAGATTGACCAAGTCTCCAGGAAAGAACTAGGCTCATCCGCCAGCCAAGCTTAGAATTACTTTGAAAGACTGTGTCTAATGGGTAAGAAAGAGGTGGGTAATACCTGAAGCTGCTTAAAATAGCCAATGAGCACATGGGAGTATCCCGATACTCCCATGTTACACCCCTCCTACGTGAGCTGCATTGGTTGCCAGTTGCCCTCCGGGTGAGATTCAAGGTGCTGGTACTTACCTACAAAGCCCTACATGGCTTAGGTCTGGGGTATTTGCACGAACACCTCCTGCCAGCAACATCTGCCCATCGCCCTGTGCACTCCCACAGACAGGGCCTCCTTGGGGTGCCATCAGCTAGACAGTGCCGGCTGGCGACCCCAAGGGTAGGGCCTTCTCTGTGGGAGCACCCACCCTGTGGAATCAGTTACCTCTGGAGCTTCAGTTGGCCCCTGACCTTCATTCCTTCCACTGCGACCTGAAGATGTGGTTGTTTCAACAGGCCAGCCTGGATTGAGGGGTGGGCTTTTTATAGGGTTTTTATTTGTGATTTTGTTGGGGTTTTAGATATTTGTTTGGGTTCTTGTTTAATACCTTTTGGTAATTTTAAATTTTGTATTCTGTGTTTTTATCGTTGTGAGCCATCCTGAGCCCTTCAGGAGATAGGGCGGCATACAAATCCAAATAAATAAATAAATAAAATAAATAAATAGGTTGAACCAACTGGAAGAGTTACATGACCATATCACCAAAGAATAATAGAAACGTGTGCTAGGAGCTATGGTGGCGCAGTGGTTAGAATGCAGTACTGCAGGCTAATTCAGCAGTTCAATTTTCACCGGCTCAAGGTTGACTCAGCCTTCCATCCTTCCAAGGTAAAATGAGGACCCAGATTGTTGGGGACAATATTCTGACTCTGTAAACCACTTAGAGAGGACATTATGTAAAACATTATGAAGAGGTATATAAGTCTAAGTGGTATTGCTATTGCTAGGTTACATTCATATATAGCCAGTACATTGGGGGGGGGGATCTACTTTAAAACTGGAATAACTGAGGATGACTTAAAGTTGCCTTGGATATGGATTAGGAAGCAGCTGAAGGCAACAACATGAGGATATTGCTTAAACAATTTCCAAGATATTTGGAGGTTTGCTTGGTGACTTTTAGTAACGGAGGACTGCTTCCTTAAATGCCCTGCCAGCTACATCCCTTAGTGTAACCAAGATATGCAGCTTGATCAGAGGTCAAAATGAAGATTAGCTTTAAGGGTCTTGCTTTACCTTCTGGTGATATTTTATCTTTAAAACCGACTTAGATGAAACTTCCTTTCAGAGAACAACTTCTAATTTACACATGCAAAGGATAGCGTTCATGTAAGTTAATAGAGAAAGTTGCTTCTTATTTCACCTTAGTGTGTAGAAGGATTTTGACACTGGGAAGGGATCCAATTCATTTTTAAGCAGTCCTCTATTTACATTGCTGGAGTGGTATGGTCTAACCCAGTGTTTGTCACCCATAACCATTTTTAACATGGATGGACTTCAACTCCCAGAATTCCACAGCCAGCAACATCTTAAAATGGCTAAGGATGACAAACACTGGTGTAACCTCACATTCTATTACTGCACATTAGTACAGCCGAATCATGCCTAGTAAAACAAAAGTTTCATTTGAATTTCAAGAAATTTCTTATTATTCCAATCATTTTGCTGTGGCCACCTACTGAATTACTTACAAAACAAGCACAATTTAAAATATCATTTCCCCTCCCCCCCCCCAAAAAACCCAGCATAAACCCCAACAAAGATACACCCTGGGAGACATTCTAAAGCTACTGATCCTCTTTCTTCCAAGCTTTTTATCTGTCAAATATGTGGCTCTGAATTTCTCTGAATTTCTGAGCAACCTTGAAAGTAGCTTTAAAAACCAAACTCCAGTCCCAGCTGAGGCTAACAAGCTAAAAATTCAAGGCAAACCTGTCAGGAAGGCAGGAATGGGAAGGCTGGCCTGAAGTGTTCAGAGAAAGACCAGCTCTTTCCAGAAAGGGTCTTGTGAGCCATCCTTGCAGTTGATAGGTAAAAGAAAACTGAGGGAGGAGAAGAGATGCAAAAGAACTTTTGGCACCTTGAAGAATTGAATTTCATGCCCTGAAACTTGGAAACTATTTTTAAAGGTCAAAGGATGGAGTAGAGGGCAAGGAAATGCCATCTGCATTAAATGTGGGGAAGCTCAGAAATAAAATAGATGTACACTCTAGGATGGGGAATAAGTGCCCCTTTTCTGCAGCTCAGGTAGAGTTTCACTTAATCCAAAAAACAGCAATATTACTTGTAAGCCTCCTTGTGTAGTAATGTTAAGGCAACAGATCCCTCAAGAAAAGTGAGCAAGGAAAAAAAATCTCAAGTGACTTGCCAGAAGTTATAGTTGCCAGGATAACTGTGCTAAGTCAGTTGCAACAAGACAACTTAGAGCCTCCTTTCCCTTACAGATATAACCAATGTTTTAATATACTTTAGTTGGGAGAAAATATCATAAGAAGCATATAAATATTTTTAAAAAGCAAACAATTCAGAATATGAACATCATACATGCATGCTAGAGACTGTTACACTTTTAAGATAGAAGGGACAAATCTGCACAGAAATATACCTTCCTTTCATTGATATCTCCCCTTTTCTCCAGAAACTCAAGAGGTAGCACAGTTCTTACCCCCTCTTGCCCATGTATTATCCTCAACTTTTCCCAAGCTGGCACTTTCTAGATAAAGTTGAGATTCCAGTTCCCATAATGTTCCAGCTAGCATAGCTGATGTCCACCTCTTTACAGGCAGTCTTTGACTTACGACTACAATTGAGTCTAAAATGTGCTAAGTGAGACATTTGTTAAGTGAATTTTGCCCTATTTGATGACCATTCTTGCCACAGGTGTTAAGTGAATCACTGAAGCTGTTAAGTTAATAACATGGCTGTTGAGTAAATCTGGCTTCTCCACTGACTGTGCTTGTCAAAATGTGTGATGACCCGGGGCGTGGCACAAAGGCAACATAGTCAGATAATCAATAAGAGTCCCTTTATTAGCTCCAACTTTGCCCCCAATGTCCAGGTTACATTCTGGCTGGAGAAAACATCTCCCAGGAACAGCCTTTGACCACAGAGAATTAAGTCCAAAACATGGTCAACACAAACTGTAACTTTAAGTCCAATCAAGCCAAACTGAGGTAATTATTTTGGCAAGGCAGGAGCAAGAATTCCAGACATGAAGGCACAGCAAAACTCACACAGTTGGGAAGACGCCAGGAGCACAGATAAGCAATGACAACACAAGATAAAGTCACGTTTGCTCCCAGAATCTGCCGCAGTCAGTATTCAGTTCTTATAAACTTTCATTCCCAGGTGTGGCTAATGAAAGGAATCAGGGCCCTTTCCTCCCCCATAAGCCATGCATCACACGTTGCTCTCTTCTCCATTCCTCCCTGCGTGACCTAGGATGAAGAGGGGGTGGGCTTGGGTCTTCCTCTGAACTCCTTCTCCTTTGTTCTATCTCTCCCCTGCTCTGCCCAGTTGGACTTTGCCCTTCCCCAGCCTCCTCCACAGCCAACGCAGCCACACTCCTCCCCTGTCAGCTGTTTGTCTTCCTCCTCAGATTCAGACTCTGACAGGGGCATGACAAAATGTCGCAGAACATGATTGCATGAACCCAGAACACTGCAACCATCATAAATATGAACCAGATGGCAAGCATGTAAATTTTGATCATGTGACCATGGGGAGGCTGCAACGGTCGTAAGTATGAAAAATGGTCATAACTAATTTTCTCAGTGCTGTTGCAACTTTGCAACTATTTCAAACAAATAGTTGTTAAATCATGGATTACCTGAATAGAGAATCCAGGAGTTGCAGTTCAAGCATATCAGGAATGTATTCATCTGAAACCTTAAAATACTGTGAGTGAGGAGCATGGGACAATGACAGATTGTAAAATCTGGACCAAACAAAGAAAAATGCTGATACAAAGAAAATAAAAGTCTGTGGAACATATCTCTGAATTTTTAATTCCAGTTCTTTAGCCCCACTTCCAAGATAAGAGTCAAACCATGCTACCTTTTGAAACCCTTCAGCTGACAAGGGTTTTTTTTCCCTAGTATATCTTTCTTTTCTTAACCTTCTTAACTTTTCTCTGGGTTCTTGGCATGTATCGTTAAACTTGAAGATCATTTAGGAGTTTAACATCTTCACTGAATTGTAAATATATATTTTCATTATACTTGAATGCTATAAACAGTGAAGTATGAATGCTGAATGCTGGTAAGGGAGATTAATATCAGGGTTAGATTTGAATATATTTTTTCTGATTTGTCACTGATTATTCCTTAAATTGCCTCTGGTTCACTTTTGTCAGTCACTGCAATTCTTCCTTTGAGTAATCATTTGATTCCTCATTTATGAATACAGGGGACTTTGCTTTCTGTTTTACTTTTTGTCTATGATTTAGCACCATTCTGCCTTTTGTTCCTACATTTCTCTCTTCCAGCCATCTTGAGCCAATGGTTATCTCCATCAACTTGCCGGACCAACCCAAAGAAAGGGAGATAAAAGAGCCTAACTTTCATCAGGCACTGGATTGGGAAAAGAGGAATTGGGTAAACACTGAATGTATTCCAAAGAGCTTCATAATTGAGATAGAACTCCATTTGGGTCTTCCCAGGCCTAGTCCAGCATTTTGCCCCCAGAGTCCAGTTCATACTTGTATTCTGAAGGAGATTTGCTTTGCTGGCAGTCATGATGTTCAAACTTTGAAATAAGCAATATTCATCTCAAGGCCTCCCTCCTCCAACCAATAATAATGCTATTATTGTTACAGAAATTCTTAATGGAACTGAGGGGGAACTTGAGAAGAACTCATCCCAAGTGGCAAAAAATAATGCATGCGCACAAGGATATATTTATAATTTTATAGCACTGAGAACAAGGACAGTTGGTAGCTGGAGAAGTTGATAAGATCCTGATTCACATTCCAGCTGATCCAGGACTGTTCCAGACCCAAGAGGGTCCTTATCTTGTCAAAAGATAGTTCACTATCTTTTGAAGAATAAGAGAGCCAGAAGGGAATCTTTGGATTTCTTCATAATAGTAGTGCTCAGCAAAGAAAATAAATACATGCAGTAAATAAAACAATCACACATTCCTTCCTTATCTGTGGAGCTTCAAAGACAATTATCTGCCACCCAGTTTCTCAGTAAGTGAAAATGAATAGGTTAGCTAGTAATTATTCAGTTGTCTGCATTATACAACTCTCTGCTCAGGATTTTTGGAGCCTTTGTGTCAGTTCATTTGATGCACAAGGAAGGTTTTATGCATTCCTTGCACACATTACCACCTCCTGAAACCTCAGAGGGAATTGCATTGGTCTCATGCCTCATATCTTATTGTTCTGTTCAAAAAAAATTTTTTTTAAAAGGTAACATGTCAGTAGCTCAAGGCTGAGCCTAATACACTGCTCCATATCAATTGAAAATTTCTTGGTAAGACAGTTATCAGAGCTTATACATAAAGTTTATGCCCTTTTACTATATATTGTGACTTTTGCAAACATAGTACGCATATCTTAGGACATTGGATATGGTTGATTCAGCACCCAATCTATCTTTTCTTCTCAAGGCACGCACAACTGTAAAAAAATGGGTTCATTAAGGACCATTTTTCATAGCTCCATGTATTACATAGTTCATGCTTCAAGGAGCACCCTGTGAAATTAGGAGACTATAACATAGAGAATGTAGAACAACTCTGCCTGCAAAACTCTCAGAAACATATTCATTCCAACATTTCTCTGCTAGCAAGTTAACAGATACCTTACTGTCAAGTTGACATCTACTACAGTAATTCTCTCTTGTTCTCTCTGAACTCAAACCATATCCAAGGGCTTCTATGGGATGGCTTGAGGAGTTAAGCTGCCTTTATTGCAACCAGGTAATAATGAAGATCAGCTTCTACTGAGTCTAAACATCTAGCTGTGACTTTACATGTATGTATGTTACAAGATTTGCACACTTATCCCAAATGGTATAACATCTCTTGCTTGAGCAGAGGTTGCACAGAAGATCCCAAGATCTCTTCGAACTCTCTTAGTCTGTTATTCTGGTTGCAGTCTCTTTCTCAAGCTGGATTGCCGATGACACCTGCAGTGTGTTCATAGAATGGCCTTGAATGGTTGGGATTCACAGCACAAACAAATATCAGTCCCAGCTGAGCTGTTGGGGCAAAGCACCCACAGAAATGAAGGTTTAAGGTGAAAAGCTATTGCTGCTTCAATGGTCACTCATGTCCCTTCCCAACACCCTTCTCCAAAGGTGAATACTGTGTCTTTTCTGAACTGGGTAACATTAATACTTTCCACCTTCCCTAGTATCTGTAATGGAAGACACAGTTCTGAGCAACCAAAGTTGTATTATGAAAACCTAGATGATGCCATTCCGACTATTACAGCAGCCCCCCAACCATTTCGACACCAGGGACCGGCTGTGTAGAGAGAGGGTTTTTTGCAGATGGGAGGGAGATGGGCAATACAATGGCCAAAGGTATCAGCAGCTGAGCACCTTCCTAAACCCCTCTCCGAATAAAAGGAAATAATTTCTCAAGATCCGACAAAGAGTCAACTGCTTGCACATATATTCAGGAGTGGGCTGCTGGGGGTTCGGAGGGGTTCGGGAGAGCCCCTAGCTAAGATTCTGTGCAGTTCGGAGAACCCCCAAATCCCACTCCTGGCTGGCCCTACCCACCCCGACCAGCCCTCCCAGTAGTCCCCACGCAGCCTGTTTTGGATGCAGATAAGTGCAGGGTGTGCATGGAGACTCAGGGAGGGTGAAAAAAGGGCCTCCCAGAAGTTCAGGAAGGCTGGAAATGGGCCCGTTTCTGGCTTCCAGAGAGCTTCCGGAGCCCAGAGAGGCCATTTTCGCCCTCCCAAAGGCTCAAGGAAAGCCTACGGAGCCTGGGGAGGGCAAAAACATCCCTCCCTCTGCCGTGGTGCAGGAGGCTGACTAGGCCATGCCCACTATGGCCACGCCCACCCAGCAACCAGGCAGAGAACCCTTTGCTAAAATTTTTGAAGCCCACCTCTGCATATATTGCTTTGAAAACTGGATTATCTCTGTACATTGCATGGGGACACAGAAGACTAGAAAAAAGTTGTTACCGAAAGACTCTGTGTTCAGATGAATTTGTGGCTCCCTCCTGTTGCCTGTCCTCATGTCTGTTAAGCAGAGGAGCCCTAATCTTCCTAACCTCACTCAGCCTTTCGCACAATCTTTGCAGACCCCTGCAAAGTCTCCTTCCTCTCTCTCAGTGTCCTATGCTCCAAAACAGTGTCCTTGCTGGACATTGGCAGTTGCTCTGGTCATTTTTCCATCATTTGGGGAACTGTGGATACATAAAATACTGCCTGAATAATTAACAAATTGCTCTATTATCATGTTTCCGCACATAAAAGCGCCGAGCATAAAAAGTCAAGCATCCAAAATGCAGCAAATGCAATAATTACAGATAAAATCACGCAGAGCATTGTAAAAGACAGAACAGTGAATAAGCAAGATCTCAGCCAAATTATGCTTCAGTGATTAAAATACACTGACTGTTAAACTGATTGAACATAATGGCTGGAAGGGAACTCTGGCAGATGATTCTTGGAGGCAAATCCCATTAGGTAGGGGTTGCAGCTAGAAAAGAGCCTTTATCTAAACTTACCATCACTGTCTAAACATTTACAACAACAGTGTGTGTGTGTGTGTGTGTGTGTGTAAAATGATATTGATTTCATGCATCTAAAGCAAAACATCTTTTGCAATCTCCCTGTCTCTTCACGGTAAGAGTTGGGGAAAAATTGCAATCCTTTGGCAAGTTCTGTTAAAATCTGTATAATTTTCTAGACTCCACATCCCTATATGTACATATGCTCCTCAATGCCCATTCCTCAAAAACCTGCAGATTCAACCTTGAATTGCTTGCAGAGAAAAGGCTCTGCTTGAGCAGGTAGGTATGAAAGTTGTGGCTTTGGGGTTTGATGTCCAAATTAAAACAGGGAGGAAACACTTCTGTAGTGTTTCTCTAAACCTTATGTTACGTGCTTAGGCTCAGCTCAAATTATACATTAGATTGCTGTATTTGTTTGTTGGTTTGTTTTTTGTGCCAGAACTGCAGTAATTAGTTTTAGAGCATGATGTAAGGTTGTAAGATGGGTTCTCTGGTACACAGTGAGCCCCATTCTATGTTTTTTTAAGCAGGGGTGAACAAGCTTCAGCTGCAGGATCTTTGGATTCCAATAGTCCGTCTGCAAATAGACATCTATACTGTAGGAGCTAAGAATGGGGGCACAGATTGCCCCTGAGCATGTGATCAGTAGCCAAACAGAGCTTACAAGTCTTTTGGAAGGATAGTCCACATCGGGTCTTCCACAGCGTCTTCTCTTAGCAAATCAATTTTGGAAGTGGGGAGGAGGAACAGAAAAGAAATGGGAAACCTTGCTGGTTTGATTGCAAGACACCCCGAAATCTACCAGAACGACTTGATCTCATCCACCCTAACACATGTACTTATGATGGACATCAAAATACCTCCTCATTCACATGTTTCCTGCTTTCATCTCCATCCCTTCCAAGTTACAATGGCAGCATTAAAATAGGAGTCAACCCTTCCATGCAGGCATACATTTCCCCATTCACCAAAAGGACTAATGAATGGAACAGGGAACTCCATCTTTCCTCATTTGTTTAACATAGAGGTCCCCAAACTTGGCAACTTTAAGACTTGTAGACTTCAACTCCCAGAATTCTCCAGCCAGCTATGTCCACAAGTCTTAAAGTTGCCAAGTTTGGGGACCCTGGTAGTTTAACATTCAAAAGTCTACAGACAGGTCCCCAATTCTGAGGGAGCGCCTTCTTCCAATAGCTAGCTCCAGCCGACCTCAAAGGGCTAATAGGCAAGGACTTCTCAGGGTTCCATCGGCGTCCAATGCTGGTTGGTACTTCCACGACGAAGAGCCTTCTCTGTTGCGGCCCTCGACCCGGAATCAACTGCCCTCTGAGCTCCTTGGCCCCTGATCTGCCGCGCCTCCACGCCAAATTTAAAAACTTGGTGGGTTGACCAACCGCTATGCCTTTGATGACCCTCCTTTGGGGAAGGGATGGGTTTTTTTAATGTATTTTATTGTATTGTTGTGTTATATGTGGGGATGTTGGGTGTAATGCTTTTTAAATATTTATTGTTCTGTGTTTTTAGTTGTGAGCCGCCCCGAGTCTTCGGAGATGGGGCAGCATACAAGTTCAAATATAAACTAAACTAAACCTAAGAATCCATTGATGTAGTTCTAACTGCAGTCTTTAAAAATCCACACATATATTGCCTCCAAAGCAATCAAGATACATAACTGGAAAAGAAAAGGGGATTTATAAATACAGCCTTTTCTTTAAAATGAAACTAAAAAATATCCATAATAATACAGCTAGTTCTCGACGGTTCATTTAGTGACCATTCAAAGTTACGAAGGCACTGAAAAAAATGACATGACCATTTTTCACACTTATGACCATTGCTGTATCCCCATGGTTATGTGATAAAAATCCAAATGCTTGGCAACTGACTCACTATTTTGATAGTTGCAGTGTCCCAGGGTCATATGACCACCTTTTGCAAGAAAACAAGAAAAAATCAATGGAAAACAGATTCACTTAACAACCATGTTATTAATTTAACAAATGCAGTTATTCGTTTAAGAAAAGAGACAAGAACAATCATAAACTGGGGCAAAACTCACTTAACAAATTTCTCACTTAGCAACATAAATTTTGGGCTCAATTGTGGTCGTAAGTCGAGGACTACCTGTAACAGCTGCTCTTTTAGTCAGGAGTGCTTCAAATGTGCTGGGGTCAGTGGTGGTCAACCAGCCTGGACATTACTTCAGAAGGCCTTAGATTGGTGAGTGGGCTACTAAACTCATTTCTAAGGCTGTCTTCAATCAGAATAAATAGCCGGTATTCCATTATACTGAACTATTCCAAATGGGTAAATAGAATGCGCTCTTATTCCCAGAACAGCTTGGAATTAATCTTTATTATTATTTGCAGTGCATCATTTAAAAAATTTTCAACCAAATAGTTTATCTTGCTTGTTTGCTTGTTTTATTATCTAAACTGAATGTTTAGATAATGTAGAAATATAACTGGATTTCAGGGAGGGAACTTGTAAAAAACTACTCCATTCTTCATACAATCAAGCTATTACACTCATAGTTATCATGTTAGAAATACTGGTAAGCAAACACATTTACATCCTTGGCCCTCAAATTGGTATCTTATAGGTTCAACTATATTAGGCTGTGTGGATGAGAGTCTCCCAATTCATTGGACAGGAAGAAAGGTGTTTTAACCAACTAACACTTAAAGCAGCTGTTGATATGCCTCAGCTAATCATCACCTGCTCACTGAAAAAATAAGTGAAGTTTTACATTCACACTGGCCATTCATATGCCTGAAAGTTCCAGTTAATTGCACTGTCTTGGAATATTTGAGTTGAAATTTGTAGGCTGATTTAATGCTTTTTTATAGTAAAATTTAGATAATGTCTACTGTTTATACTCAAATTTAGAGAATGTCCATTTATTCTGTTGTCAATGGGATGTGAGGGTGATCCAACAGAATATTTTATTTTGGCTACAAAATCCCAGCTATTTCTACTCCCGCCTCTCTATCCCTCAACTTCAGTGTGGCAACACTGAAGCCTCAAAAATGGCCTCAGTCAGGTCAGCTTCAGGGTTGACACTGATCTTCAGTCAAGGGTATTACAATAACTGTGCACCCCTGCCATAACCTCCAAACATGCTCAGTTGTCAATATTAAGACAGATTCAGCATCCAGACATTCTTCTGAGTGCCAGTATTAACAAATCTTTACAGATCAGGGGGAAAAAATCAGAGGTAATAAAGACCTCATTTAGTTTCAACCTTTCCATAATTTCTGCTGTTTGAAATATCCAAACTAGGCATTCAAAAAAAAAACCCCACATCCCTACTCTCCTCGCAGGAATCCTCTAAATGTCAACAATTTTAATGGATGAAATCCCAGACTGTAGTATAAAGCAAAGACCGGTTAATGATCTTATTTGTTCTTACTCTGTTATGCGTCATCCCCATAAATTTTCTGACTCTTTCCATAGAGTAATCTGCTAGGTTAACAGCTTAGCCAACAGTTTCCAAACACAACCAAGCTTATGAGTCAGGCTTCCCATAGATTTCCAGTGTATTATCCCATTTTACAGCCACTATCCAACTTTCTAAGAGTCAATACAACCACCAGAAAAAGCATGTCATTTGAAATGGCACTCAGAGTTGTAGCTTGATTTCACTTTACATGTTATTATGAAAAAATCCATCAATTAATGTTGCTTACTTGGTAAACCAGCAAAACTAGCAGTCAAGAAGTCAAAAGCAATAGGGAAAAGTAGGGACATTGGGCCATACAGTACATGGTTTGGTTATCCCACCACCTGAAAATGCTAGGTCAAAGACTACATTTCATTCCTCAAATCACACATCAACAAGTTTCTTTTGGTGGAGCTTTACTATTTTTATCTTTGATTAAAAAGAAAAATTAATAAAACCCTAAGTTGAACTTGATTCCTGATGATGATACAGACAAGTGAATGTAATTTTTCTTTGCACCAACATAGGATGTTGTTCAACCTAACCTAAATCCCTGGAATTTCCAAGTATGAACTAGGTTTAACTCTGATGAGGTTTTTCAAGTTCAGTGAAGTTTACAAGGTTCTGTCACCTGCTATAGCGTGTATCTTTAAAGATGGTAACAATGCTCACTGTGTTAAGAATCTTACAGCCTTTTTATTGGTAGCAGCAAGATAAGAAGTTGTTAAGCTCTGGCAATTGGCCAACCCACCAATATTTTAGGAGTTAAGAGACTAGAATTTAGGCCATGACATTATCAGTAAAATTAAAACATATGTTACATATGAATCATAAAAACATATGTTACATATGACTCATAGCATCAGTTAAATCAGGTTGGAAGGTATCTTGGAGATTATCTAGTCATGTTCCTGCTTAGTGCAGGAAACCATCACTACATCATCCTCAACAGATGTCCATCTGCCCTTGTTTAAACATCTTTAGCAAAGGAAAATCCTTCTCTTCCTTAGGCACTTTTGTAGAGCTCTTACCATTTGCAGATATTCCCTAATCTCTGATCAAAATCTAGTATGTCGTGATTGAACCCCATTGTTTCTTATCTTCTGGAACAAGTCTGAACAATTCTTGTCTTCTACCTGACAGCTTTTCTGATAACTGAAGACAGCTCCTGTTGTCTCCCTGCAATATCAAATCACAGCATAGTCAAAGCTCAAGAGAAACAGTTTTACAGAAATATGATTTCCTTTCATTTCTTTTTCATGTAAAGAAAACTTTTTATACTGTATCAATCTCAACTTACAGTATTTTTTGAATAATAACCTTCTTTCAAATGGCTATAGGATTGTGGTTAATTGCAAACAATAATGATTATTTCAATTTCAATAATGATTCTTTCAATCAAAATAAGATAAAAAAATAATATAATGCAATATAAACACATCATTTAATCAAGCTCAATTACCATAATCTTCTTCTAGGAATCTTTTCTGACATCCCAGTTGAGACAGCAGCCCTAAATTTTCCTCTTAGCTACTGAATATCAACCAGGGCTGGTCTTATTAAGAAACTAAGCAAACTTAATACAAAAATTTATATTATCTAAAATACATTTTTGGAAGATGTTCTGCTCTTCTAGGTTGGCTAATAGAGAAGGTAGTATCCATTAACAAGTTGGCCTTAGCAGCTAATTTTTCTTTTCCCCATTAACACTTTTCAGAAAGTATCACTTGGTTTCAACAAAAAGAATAGCCCCATTAGCAGAGTTAAGAATAGATGCCCTGTGGCTGATCCAAACTCTACTGATTTAAGGATCTTTTAGTATACCCAACAGGGTCCAAAATATGCAGTACATTTACATAAACATCAGCTTGAAAGCTACTTATAATATGTCAACTTCAGTTAGACTTAATCAATGGGGTCTGAGAAATATGTGGGAAAAAATTGAAATGAAGCATAATATGTTCTACAGTATATAAGTGAGTTGGATTTCTAGGTGGAAGTATGTATTTGTGGCAGAGCTAAAAGAAGACAGAAACAAAAAATGATATCATTGTGGGAATTTAGATTGCTGAACAAGCAGAAGAGACGAATGAGGCCTTTCTGCATCAGATGACAAGTCTATTGAAGAGTCATGTGATAGCAATAATGGAAGACTTCAATTATCTTGACATGTGCTGGGAATATAACTCTGCCAAGAGTCAGAGGTCCAGCACATTTGTGTCCTCTCTTGGTGACAACTTCATCTGTCAGAAGATAGAAAAAAGAAGAAGGGGAGGGGGTATTGCTCACCAACAAGGAGGACTTGGTTGAATAAGTAAAAAACTACCAGTACCCTGGGGAAAAAGTAGTTTCATTCCTATATCCATGATACCCTGAGGAGGATGAAATAAGAGGAGTCAAACTTGTATACTGGACTTCAGAAAAAAAATGAGTTTGATAAACTCCAAGAGAAGATGGGACACATTCAGTGGCTAGAATTCTTAAAGGAGGGAAGTTCTAGAGGGATAGAAAATTCTACAAAATGAGATACTAAGGATATAGTCACAAACAATTCCTACAAGAAGAAAAATTGAAGAAATAGATGCACATAACCCTCTTCAAAATGCTGAACAGGAAAAAGGGGGTATTTAGGAAACTGAAGGCGAGTCCATAACCAGAGAAGAATTATTATAATTGTTATAAATCGTTATAAAGTTCAGAATGAGTTGAAGTTTGAAAGAGATATTAAAGAAAACTACAAAAAGTTTGCATATTAAAAACAAAAGAAAAGTCAAAAATGTAGGCTCACTGTCAGAAAAAACTGGTAAGCTAGGAATGGTTTGTAGTGAGAAGACAAGACTTCTGAACTTCTACTCTGCTGCTCTTATACAATGTGCACAATACATTTTTCCATTTCTCTCCTTTTTCCTTGTGTTTCTTTTCAGATACAATTCAAATCCAATTCGGAATTTATTTAACATTGCACAGATTTGATCACTTGAGCTACTCTACCATTTCCATAAAACATGGCAGGGTAATAGCAAGAAGCAGGTCTCTGTAAACCTTCCTTACATCATTAGAATCTATTAAAATAAATAAATTTTAATAAGATTATCCTTGTGATATAAGTATGGACAAGCAATTTTACTACTTGGGTCAAAATTTGACTAACAAGGCAATCTAGCTTCAATGACAGTAAAAGGAATACTAATTAAAATGATTCCCCCGCAGGACAGACAATTTTTTAAAAGTACATATTGAAAATGAGGAAAGAAATAATCTAAATGTTGATACTTAAAAGTCAGTATTTGTTTAAATGATGCTAGTTCATGGAAATGAGTTGCCAAGCATTCAATATGAGATAAGGAAAAAACCCAACAATGCCTGAATGGACTGCTAAAAGAACAAGCTTTAAAAAAAACCAAGCATTGAATATATTATTATGAATTTTTGCTAGACTATCACTTTATTCAGACATGGCATCTGCTACAGCCTCTGTCATGGACCTGTGGATAGTAATCCAAGTGAGTCCATTCTCTCTACTGCTGAGTTTTTATGCAATTCAGCATCCTAAGCAGACAGGGAGAAAAAAACGCTAACAGTTGGTCCATAGTCAAAGCTCTAGATTATACTCTTGGTAAACTTTTTAGCAATTTTAGACAGGGTTCTTTTTTCCCCTTCTGCTCATTGATAGCAGAGCTCTTTAAATAACACCTGCAGCTTTAAAACCCAAAGTTTATGAAATGGGTTTGACTGGAAACATATGTACACTATGTGTTTGAATCTCTTTCTTGTCCTTTTTTAATTAGGTATTTGACACAGTGCCTTCCCTGTGTTTTTTTTCCTTAAGTATACAAAAACCAGTGAACCATCTTCAAATGAAATTATTAGCCTTTGCTGCCCTTTAAAAAAAAAGGTGGGGGAGATGTTTGCATATTAAGCAACCCTTCAGCTGGCAGAAA
The DNA here is from genome assembly GCA_009733165.1 of Naja naja. NCBI lineage: Eukaryota > Metazoa > Chordata > Lepidosauria > Squamata > Elapidae > Naja > Naja naja. Next base: position 260,251,620 of record CM019148.1, on the reverse strand, counting down.
AAATAAATTACCACAATTATTCCTCAACAATCAAGGAAAGCAACATGGTCAGCAGAGTAAGGCACAGTTACAGAGTAGTAGCCCTTGCCAGACACCATTCCCAGAACATACCTGGAAAAGAAAAATGTCAGGTCCTGGTTATTAATTTTACGACAGGTTCACAAATTACAGGAATTACACAAAAGACAGAGTTCCCAGGAAAAAAAGAAGAAGAAGGTAGGATTCTATGCATCTCAGTACAGAGACAGATTAAAGTACCTGGAACAAGATTTAGTTTAGCCCCGTGGAGCTACCTTTTTAAAGAGTCCTATCTTTTTTCCCCTTCAAATGGAACAGTGCAAACAATAATTGCTGAAAATTTAGCCTATTGTGAGCATTCCAGCAAGAAGGACTATTCTTTTTCTCTCATTTTTCCCTCTTCTCTGCTGAGCAAACTATATTTCATTATCATTTTTTATGCTCTCCTCTCCTTATAATTTCATTCCCCAAAAACTGCATGTCTGAAAATATCATAATCAGGATTAGCAGCTACTGAAAACATGGAAATGCTAACATCCAAAATGCTGTATGGTTTTGACTTTTCTTCCCTCTTCTTATGATAAAGTAATATACATAAACACCCAAAGAAACAATGAAAAAACAGTGAGTTAATAATTTTTTGAAATGTAAGCCTTCGGCTGGTATAAAATTAACTCAAACAGTGAGATGGGCAGTATGCAAATTTAAAAAAATAAATAAAAACATGTAGGGAGAAATTCCAAAGGTGCTTTTTCAAAGGGCAACTGAACTTTGTTTTTCCTTGAAGACATTTTGCTTGTTATCCAAGAAGCTTCTTCAGTTCTGACTTCAGTTTCTTGGATGAGAAGCAAAACATCTTCAAGTGAAAACAAAGTCTGATTGCCTTTGAAAAGCACTGAGAATGGCTGACTGAAAATCTTCACAGACATGCAGGGAGAAGGAAAGTCTCGGTACGAGCCTGGGGCTACACCGGAAGTTTGATAGTCTCCCATAGACATTTTTCCTTTGTCAACTAATGCCACATACCAAGAAGCCAGAGCATCCAATCCTAAAAAGAACAAGGTTATTGGGGGCGGAGATGGAAGACTTTGGAGAACAATTATGAGTTCTAAGTCACATTGATATGCAGGGCAAAACTAGAATAAACAAAGCAAAACCCAGATATTAAACATGGTGGCTCCTGTCATAAGAACAACCTTCTCTTATCTTCTTTGTGTACAAACAAGGAACGCAGTAATCAAAATTCATCACTAGCATTCTCTGATGGCACAGAACAAATTAGTAAAGAAATCTGTAACACTTATTTTACATATCTTAAGGGATGGTAGGTTAAAGGCACACACAAACACTGAGAATTTCAGAAATGCATTCCAAGGTAAAAGTATTTTCTCTTACATAGAGCATGCATGAACACAATCAGCTTGCAGAAAGAAACTCTAAAATAAGAGAAATATGCTTTTTTTAAGTAAGCATGAGATGATGTTATTTAACTGAGTAATGAAATATTTGCAAGCAACCAACCTCAGAAAGCACCAAGAATTCTACATTGCCAAAAAAAAATTATTAGGGAAAAAACAAGATTAAGTGGACATGTTCTATTTGGAGCAGGCAGTCCTGAAGATAGTCAGGCCCTAAACCAGGCAGGACTTGGTCACTGCTACCCCCTTGAACTGTGCCTTTATTTATTCTACACAAATCTAATCATGACTACAATACAGGTAGTCCTCAACTTTCATTTAGTGATCGTTCCAAGTTACAATGGCACCGAATAAAATGATTTATGACCATTTTTCACAATCGCAACCTTTGAAGCAGCCTCATGATCATGTGATCAAAATTCAGATGCTTGGCAACCGGTTCATATTTATGACAGTTGCTGTGTCCCAGGATCATGGTATCACCATTTGCGATCTTTTGAAAAGCTAAGTCAATGGGGAAACCAGATTCACTTAACAACCGGGTTACTAATTTAACAACTTCAGGGGTTCACTTAACAATTGTGGCAAGAAAAGTCGTAAAAGAGGGCAAAACTCACTTAGGAAATGTCTCACTTAACAGCAAAAATATTGGACTCATTTGTGGTCCTAAATCAAGGACTACCTGTACAAATCCTGAAGATTGCATTACTGTCAGGGCTCCAACAAATCCACCCTCAGTCAAATCAAAAGTCTCTAGCCACATCTCAGAGAAAAGAAAATTGATTTATTAGGAGTGGCCATGTTGGCGTATAGCTGGGTGCAGCTGATACTAAATTACATCATACATTTCCCCCTTGACCCTGGTCTTCCCCCCACCCCCTGGATGTGACTTCTCCAACGGGACACATCCATCTCCAAGAGTCATCCATCATGCTCTCCAATTACCTTCTTATGCTCTGACAACTTTGGGCTGCTGGGGTGATTATCTAGGCATTTAAGGAATGCCTTGTTTTTCCCCACTTCCTTTTTCTGGCAGCTAAAAAGACCAAATGAGTATCTTTTTAGTTGACAATTACTTTGGCAATCTGGCATCGCACCCCATGTTGTCAAAGGAAAATCTTTTCAGCAGCACCATTCAGTCAGATATTTGGAGCTGCCTCTGACAGGAATAAAGAAAAGAATGACTCATATGAATGGAACCCAAATGGAAACCACTTGCAATGTGTCCTTCCCTCTCTGCGCAGCAGAGGTACCTGCTCTATCAGCACTCTGTTCTACCAGCATTCCAGGAGGAGCCTATCAGCTCCTTTAAGTCCAAAGGCTGGACTTAAAACAGAAACACTAGACTGGGTTTGTGTCCAAAGCCCAAAGGGAGTCAAAAACAAAGGTCCCACATGAGCCTCCCAAAGTCCACTTGGCCATTCCCGCAGCAGTGGCTGCCACAGCCGTTTTCTAACTCACAAGACTGAGAGATGACCAATTATGGAAAGGGTGTGCTAGGTCACTGCATTCCCTTGAGGAGCTGCCTGCCAGCTGGCATCAAAAAGCCAGACAAGACAAGCTTTGTGCTGCTCCAGCAAGCAACCTCTTCTGTTCCTATTCATCAACCAAGCCCAATTACTACTCCTTTGCTTTCACAAGAGCACCGGCTGGCTCTCTCCCTCCACAGACTTTTCATGTTTGCTTTTGCAAGCTCCACCTTGCTCTGAGTATTATCCTCCCACTTTTGGCCTTCTCCCGTGTAGCTGACCAAGTTATGTGGACTCTGCTTACAGTTGTTTTAATGGAGGTTCTTTAATAATGCATTTAATTTACAGGTAGTCCCCAGTTTGAGAACGAGTTCTGCTCCCAAGATCTGTCCTTAAGTCAAATTTGTATGTAAACTATTAGTATGCCACTGTGTATTTAACTTGAATTTTCCTAAGATAGGCTCTGTTCTTAATTATGAGTTGCCCTTAAACCTACGACTTACTGCATTTAGTTGACAGTCCTGACTGGGTTTCGGCCAAAAAATAATAATAATAATTTCAGAGTGTAGGTGTTGGAAATCACAATGGGAGATCTTTGTTAAGAGCAAAGGGATAAGATAGAAATGTGTTAAAGAGATAACATCCTGAAAATATGTGCCTCTCTTCCAATTTAATTTCCTTTCCTGGTTCTCCATTTTATTAATTTCGTTTGAAAAAGTTGATTCCCCTCCCAATATTCCTTCTGCTTCGCTCTTAAATTACCAAAATTCATTCTCGTATTCATTCACAAGAAAAAGAATGTTGTTTTTTATTCATGTTTCCAGCATCTTTCCTTTAATTTCCTTTTATCCCAAACTGCACTTACTCAATAAAATGGACTCATTAATCACTTTAAGGTAGCAATTTAAAGTCATTATTTTTGATTAAGCTTGTAAACTTCAAGAAAGGGTTATTTAAGAGCATATTCAACTTATGAGAATCGGAACTTCCATCTCTTAAGCGATGCAGTTGTTAAATGAATCACATCCAATTTTATGACCTTTTTGCTCGCAGTCATTAAGTGAATCACTGCATTGTCATTAAGCCAATCACATGGTCATTAGTGTCCAACTTTCCCTATTGACTTTGTTGGAAACCCTCTGGGAAGATCACAAACCATAATCACATGACCCCAGAACACTACAATATGCTGATTACCAAACACCCAAATACTGATCATGTGAATGCAGGAACACTGACCATTGTAAGTGTGAGGACTGATCTTAAATCATTTTTTTCAGGGCCACTGTAACTTTGAGCAGTCATTAAACAAATGATTGTATGTCAAGGACTATCTGTAACCAACTTCTTCACAATTTCTGGTAGATCTTTTCTTCCAGCCCTATCCAAAGATGCTATAATCAGGCCAGCAAATTTTTGCATGTAACTCATAATTCAGGCACAGACTACCTTTTCCTATCCCCATAGCCATAGGCTGCTTGATTGGGTGGTTTTATTTAAGTAATCATCATTACATTACCATCTACTGACGAATAAAAGCAAACTATTTTAGAAGTTATGTGTATAGCAACAGAGATATTCTACAGGGCCTTTCAACCAAGTTAGAAGTGAAGCAGTTTCTACTTTTCAGTGCAAAGGAAGATGAATTGAACTAAAACTGAAAAGGAACTCCTCTGTTTGAAGCAGGTCTCAGGCATTTTGTAGACTTCTGCCTTCTCGTTATCTTTCATATTTAATTTTTAAATTTCATACCTTTCTGCAATACTGTACTTTCTCACCTTTTTTCTTCAAATGAAAGAACCTTGCAAATTTCACAAACCTATTGGCAACACCTTCCAACTTTTTCTATTTCACCCCCTCTGTATCAAATATATAGTGCCATAACACATTTTGTGGGAAGAGTGCAAAAATTGAAGGGCGGGGAGAGAGGGTTTGAAGAAACTCGTCAGCACTTTCTGAAATGCCAACCAACTACATTTATGCCCACAAGTCATCTCTTCTTTCTATATCTCTGCAAATTATGAAATAATATAGATTGAATCAAATGTGCTGAAATGACAGGGGAAAAACCAAGTATCTGGTAGAAATCCAGTTTTACACCATTTATGTTTTATACTATGTTGCAATCACTTACAGTTAAAGCATACAAACAGGTCTCATGTTTTGTTGAAAGACAGAACTGAACATAAATATAGAACAAGTCAATTTGATGCTTTGCGGTTTAAACAATAAACAGTTTTGTCTTTAAAGCTATTCATTTTATGCAATAAAGAATACAGATATTCATCATCTTTTACTACAAGAAAAACTATTCAAGTGTCCATTTAAAATACTTTTGAATATCTTTCTTGCTGTTGATAGGTATATATCTGAAAGGCTGAAGTGTCTTTTTAAACATGCTTTCAGAGTTTTAAAAATTATTTCTTGGTCTGGCAGGAAGATGGAACTACCAGGAATCCAAAACACCACCGTGTACTTTGAGTCACTTATGAAAAAGGCTAACCAGTATGCAAAGTCCATATTCTCTCAATTTACTGTTTTTCCCTCAAACCCAACATCACTAGTCCAATGGAAAAAAGACTAGTATATCTATGTCTAAAATAGCTTGGTGAAAAGTTCTCTCAATGCACTTTGCAAGTTCCTCCTTATTTTATCTACCTCCCCTCCATATCACTGATTGTTAGGCAGGTAACTTTTTTCACCTGCATAGATCTATACTTAGAAACAACCTCACTGACATATTGTCAAGGTGGAACATGCTAGTAAGCCCATCATTTCGACAAGCTGAAAAGTAACTAAAGCTTCTCCTACGGGCTTCTGTCCACTCACCCAAATAGTGTGGAACACTTGAAGAAGAGTAATTGGGATGGGTTTTTTTTTCTGATGGCTGGTGACACCAGAGGAAAGAGAAGAATTCACTAATCCTTGCCTTTGAATTGGCTGGTAGTGGCCCTCCAAGGAGAGGACCACTTGCTCACTGAGTTACTGAGGTAGGTTACAAATTGGCCACTAGGGCAATAGAAACTACTTTTCTATTGACTGAGGAATGCACATAAATTCACCCGTGAACAAGAGCTCAGAGTCATGCAAAAATGTAGCCAGGATTCACCAGAGGCAGAGGAACTGGGAGAAACAAATAACTTCAGTGCAGAACAAAAAGTCAGGCAGTTGGCTGATCCAAAGAACAGTACAAAATAATAAAAAATATAATTAATATAAAAGCACTTTCCTAGAACATGTTCTCCTGTTCCCCCACACTCCGTGAAGAGAAAAAGGCAAATAATTTTAAGATCACAACAGCAAAACCAAACAGAAAAATGTAAGGAAAAAACTCCATTGGGAATTCAGAAAAAGAAATAGTAAAACAAGAAGATAACTGGAATTGATATTCTCTAGAATAGATACCATTTTTAAAAGAAAAGTGTCTATTAAAAATTATCAAAAGACAGGGGACTAAAGAAAGTTTGGAAGGTTAAGAATTTAAGAAGGCACCGCTGGAACAAAGCTGTTACCAAAAGCTATGCAGAATCCCACCAACTATTTCCTGTACTAACATACTTCTATGAACTGGCTAATGCTAAGTCCTGTCTGATTGGCTATGTCTTCCTTATCATTCCATGAAGATCCAACTGGCCAATTCAGCATAAAGTGAAAGGTCTTTGTTGTGTGCTCCTCATTAAGAAAACCAAGAAGAGTGATTCTAGCTTCGGGCAGAATGATGCTGAGTGTAAATTTCTTTAAGAAAAGCATTGTTTAGCTGGCCTATTTGATAGCTTTCTCTATTTCACTCACTTATATTGAATTTACCAAATTAAAAATAGATGTTCAAACTAACAAAGGAGCCCTGCTGGCACAGTGGTTAAAGTGCAGTATTGCAGGCAAACTCTGCCCAGAATCTGGAGTTCGATCCTGACCGGCTCAAGACTGACTCAGCCTTCCATCTTTCTGAGGTCAGTAAAAGGAGGACCCAGATTGTTGGGTGCAATATGCAAATAATGCTTCTACCTTGTAAATCATCCAGAAAGTGCTATACATCACTATAAGGCGTTATATAAGTCTAATTGCTATTGCTGACTAGAACAGACTACCAATGCATAGTGGAGGAATGTCAATTAGACAAGATGGTGGCCACAGTCACACAATTAAAGTTCCACCACTTTTGCATATAACTCATGTGAGGTGGACAAAATAAAGGGATAGGGCTTCAAACCAATGGTGGGATTCAAAATTTTTACTACCAGTTCTATGGCTGTGGCTTGGTGGTGTGGCAGGGGAAGGATACTGTAAAATCCCATTCCCTCCCCACCCCACTAACCTGCTTTCCAGCTCCATTCTCCTATGCACGGCAACAAAAAAAGACCCAGACGATCAGCTGGGACTTAGAAGGCAGAAAATAGATGGGGGCAGGCCCAGTCAGAGGTGGTATTTGCCAGTTCTCTGAACTACTCAAAATTTCCGCTACCGGTTCTCCAGAACCTGTCAAAACTGGCTGAATACCACCTCTGCTTCAAACACTAGCCACCATATCTTAACCTTTTTGGACTCCCGTGCATTATGCCCCATATAGGTGGTTATCTGCCTTCCACATCATTCAGTCCCATTCAAGTGCCTCAACCATTTGAAGTCAAACTACCTGCTTAAAAGAAGGTTTTGGAAATAATAAATTGGATCTTGAATTCAGGCAGGAGTTTGGTTAGGTAACAACATCACTGTTTCAGGTTTTTCTTTATATGTATCTTAAACACTGTGTTTCCTTCACATTAGACAATGCAGTTAGCCATGAGTTAAAAGAGGTTTTTGTGTATGCACATGGTGTGCCTGCAGGCATGTGAGTATACCTGAAAGACATATGTGAAACTGACAGATGATCCCTTGGTTTTTAAGTTTCATCAGAGGAAATAAAATGGTAATATGATGAAGAGAAGGGCAGGGAAGCAAGATATTGCGGAATTACCTTGAGTTCTTAAGGAACTACTAGTCCAATGTAAGTTAAACAGATAGAAAAGGTCTACTCCCACCTTACTTGTGTCTAGGTGACAAATAGGAAAAGCACATCTTCTAAACAGTGGTGAACACATCCATTGAACTGAAGAACAAAATCTTAAGTGATAATTAAGCCTTTTGTGTTCATGTGATTTCAGTCTGAGCTTTTCACTTGGTGTTAAGACATTCTGTAATCTCTTGCTTGAACTGTGGCATCTGCTTATTTGAGATATGACACATTTTCCCCCTTACAGTTGTTCCCCAGACAATCTGTACATTAATTAAACTACTTATTGTCTGTGGCTCTTTTCCACGACTGCTGCTCTAGCTCAATAAGAATATGGAAAGACATGGCAGTGGAGAATGAACCATTTTTAAAATGTTAATAACAAACCAGAATTTGGAATTGGGATGGTTTTTATTCCTATCAAATTTGAGAAAAGAATATTTCAGGTGAAAGCAATCCAAGCCAAAAGTAAACTTAGGAAAGAGGATTGGAGTGATGCAAATAAGGCCAGAGGAAAAGATATGTAGATTTCCCTACTTTATGCATTTATCCTGCCGAAAAACAATATATTTTTCTTTTACTGAAGTCAACTGAGATCTTGCCAAGCTATATCCAGCTGAAGAAACTAATTAGAATAAATGCAGGAAGGAAGTACTCACAAGAAATGAGTCTCTCTCCACAGTTAGGAAATATTTCCAGTTTTATAAACATGTTTAAACATTTGCTTTTCATTCAGATACTCTGTTTACTATTTAGACAGGCAATTGTTGACAAAAGCTTTAAAATCCAATTCTTCAAGGATTAACATTCCCTTGAAATTTTCCACCAACACAATCATCTTAGGAAATGAATTTTAAAAGACCATAATTGTAACTTAAATGTCTGCCCTATTCAGTTCATTTCCTTACACCACAAAGCAACCTGTATAACCCAGAAGCATTAATCAGAACAATTATTCCATTATTACAGGATGCAATAAAGCTTTTAAGTCAGTCTGTAATTGCAACTGTCCTATAAGAGATGTTCTAAGGCGGAGGTCTTCAAACTTGACAGCTTTAAGACTTGCGAACTTCAACTCCCAGAATTCCTCCTCCAGTCATGTTAGCTTAGGAATTCTGGGAGTTGAAGTCCGCAAGTCTTAAACTTGCAAAGTTTGAAGACCCTTGTTCTAAGGAAAAGGACAGTTATTTTTATTTTATTTTTATTTATTTGATTTGTCAATCGCTTACAAGATAATAGGTATAAGTATAAACGTGAGTAAGAATACAGGAAATAGGTACAAATAAATGGGGAGAATAGGAAAGGGATGGTAGGCACGATTCTGCACTTATGCACACCCCTTATAGACCTCTTAGGAATGGGGTAAGGTCAATAGTGGATAATTAGAGGTTAAAAGAATGGGGGTTAGAGGATATAACAGAATCAGGTACTGCATTCCAGGCATTGACCACTCTGTTCTGAAGTCATACTTTCTGCAATCAAGTTTGGAGCGGTTTACATTGAGTTTGTATCTGTTGTGTGCTCTTGTATTGTTGCGGTTGAAGCTGAAGTAGTCATTGACTGGTAGGACATTGTAGCAAATAATTTTGTATACTACCCTTAAGTCCAACCATAGGCGGCATAGTTTAAGGTTGTCCAAGCCCAAAAATTCAAGGCTGATGATATAGGGCAGTGGTGGCTAACCTTTTTGGGCTCCTGTGCCAAAAATTGCAAGTGTGCCAGCATGCCCGCATTCACATGCCAGCACCCAGAATGCAATGTGAGTGCCCCTCCCCATGCTCCCTGTGCATGTGCTTGCAATCCCCCACCCCCTTACTTGCACTGCACCTCACAGCTGATTTTTCGGCTGGTTTGAGGCCTTTTTCCGCCCCCCAGAGCAGAGGAGTGTAGTACTCTTCTTGTGAAATACTTCTGGACTCGCTCAGTTGTATTAATGTCTGATATACAGTGCGGATTCCAGACTGATGAGCTGTATTCAAGTATTGGTCTAGCAAAAGTTTTGTACACTCTAGTTAGCAATTCAATATTTCCAGAGGAGAAGCTTCATAAGATTAGATTTACAACTCTCAATGCCTTTTGGCAATGCTGTTACAGTGAGCTCCGGTGCTTAGGTCATTTGATATGAGTACTCCAAGGTCCTTGACAGAGTGAGGATCGTCAATGAGGTCATATCCGCTTAGCTTGTATTTGGTGTACTGATTTTTTTTACCAATGTGTAGGACAGAGCATTTGTTGGTCGAGATTTGGAGTTGCCAATTGTTTGACCATTCAGACACATAATCAAGATCTCTTTGAAGGACAGTAGCATTGTCAGTGGTGTTGAATAGTTTTACGTCATCCGCAAAGAGGACGCAGTTGCTTATAAGGTGATTGCAGAGGTCATTTATATAGAGTATAAAGAGTGTGGGTCCTAGAACACTGCCTTGGGGGACACTACTGTTAACTGAAGCAGGGTTTGATATAGCGCTCCCTATTTTTACTATCTGTTGCCTGTTTGACAGGAACGCAGTAATCCACTTATGAAGGGATCCGGAAATGCCATAAGAGTTAACAGTAGTTTGTCATGTACCATTGAATCAAAGGCTTTGCAGAAGTCTATGTAAATTGCATCTATTGCTTTACCCTGGTCAAGTAGAGTAGTCCATATGCTTTTGCAGTGTAGGAGTTGTAGAGTGCAGAACCATTTTTTTCCTGAAACCAAAGTTTTTTGGAGGGTAGGTTGTTTGACTCTAAGTGGAGGGTGATGAATTGGTCAATGATTGATTCCATGACTTTGCAGTGACACAACACAGTGAGATTGGTCTGTAGTTTTCAACCAGGCTGAGGTCACCTTTTTTGAAGATAGGGATGACTATAGCTAAGGACCATAGGTTCAGTAAGGAGCTGGTTCTGAATGATATCTCATATATAATGCTCAGGGGTTCCACTATGGCAGGGGAGAGCTTTTTTATTTTTTAATCAATAATGTTTTAGTTTAATCAATACAAAATTTGCTTTAAACAAAGCTTCTGAATGATGAATCTTAAGCAAATTCTGCCATCACACCATTACAATCCAAATATACAGAGACTCTAGTAATTAGGATAACTTGATATTCAGCTGTCAAAATGAAATGTTTAGTTTATTTACTGAACGGGTATCAACTGCACTTATTGGCATTGTTTATAGATATAAGACTATAATCCTTCCTTTTGTTTGCTTTTGCCACAGACAGGAAATAACACAGTCCTTTTGTTGTCAGATCTACTTAAAGGTAGACACTGGATTGACTTAAATCATCTGTTTTATATTTAAATGATACTACCATCCCCACCACCCTCAATCTATATCATCATTTAAAATTTACTATTTCAGCCTCTTCTCCTGCAGCAGAGGTGGAAGAAGGATGCATTTAACAGTGAGGGTTGTTTCAAGTATCCTTGGAATAAACATGTGGGTCAAAAATCACAAGAATTATTCAACCAAAGGCTTTGAATTATGCTCCTAGGTGATATAAAGACTCTGCTCAATTGCAAACCAACGTACAATGATTTCAGTGTTACCAACCAGATGGTATGAATGCTTCTTAAGGAGACATGTGTTTCAAAGTGGAGAGAAATGTTTTTCTCTCTTCATTCCTAGTGCAAAGCAAGAATGACCAATACCTGCCCCTTAATATCATTCACACTTTTTCAAGGTCTGCATGTTAAAGGCAAAGACACTCTTAATATCAAATTCAGTTTGCTCCTTGGACTACTCTCTGGCCCTCTCTGCTCCTGAAGAAAGATACTAAACAAGATTATTTTCCTGAAGACAGTGGCAAAAGCAACTGCTAGAATGTTAGTCTTCATGTTGTTTTACATTTTAGTTGTGGTGGCGCAGTGCTTAGAATGCAGTACTAGAGACAAACTCTGCTCACTGCCAGGAGTTCGATCCTGACCAGCTCAAGGTTGACTCAGTCTTCCATCCTTCCAAGGTCCGTAAAATGAGGACCCAGATTGTTGGGGGCAATATGCTGACTCTGTAATCTACTTAGAGAAGACTGTACAACACTGTGAAGTGGTATATACGTCTAAGTGCTATTGGTATTAGCAAGAGACAAGCCATTCTATTATTTCATGTCTCCATCCAGCAGTTCAATGGCAGTCAGAAAAAGCCATCTGCATAGCTGGGATGCTTTTTTCAGAAGCATCTTAGAGAAGCCCTTGAAAACAAAACCATTTTTTTAATAAGGGTGGCAGCATCTTGGGCTCCTCTTCACAGGATGAAAATTGAATCTGTAGTATGTAGCCAAAACAAATTTCTGACTGCACAGATAACACCTTCGCATTTCTCATCTCCCGCGACCTCAAGGTATGCATCCAGGAGAGCAATTCCTAGCATTACCAATCAATAGGCATTGTGCAGCTCTTCGATCTTATCCTCTTTAATGGATTTCTGTGATAAGAAGCAAGAAGTGGAGGAAAGAGAAAGAAGATTAGAAGATGAGACAACTAATGCCTGGAAACTCCAATAACGTTTTGTGAATCCAGTAAGCTAACTGCACAGGAAAAGCTTTATCAAGAGGCATTCACTATGTATTTTCTAAATGCAGCATGGCTGCCAGTAAAGAAATACTTAAAAGCAGAAGTAAGCAGCATGGGGCCTACAGCCATGGGGCCTTATGGGCTTCATTGTGTCTGTTAGCTCCCCTGTTCCATCTGACCTTTCGTTTCTTGGTTTGCTTAGTTTCCTTTAGTAAAAATATGAGACAATTTCACATCTTGCTTATTTCTAGCAATGTTTTGGTCCCGCTGGAGATGGGGCATTTTCACTGTGTTAAGACAAACAATCAGCCTCTACAAAAAGGTTGGCTTTCTATTATTTCTCCACATACAATAAAACTGAGGGTAGTCCTTAAGGATGAGGAAGACTCATCTATCAAGACTTAAGCAGAAGATTCATATATTTTTCTCCAATCATTCTTTCTGCAATGTGTACTGTATTTGAACGTGTACTGAAAACACAAAATCTCAGACAAGCAGGTAATAAGTAATTCATTTTGCTAGATTGACTGTATTTATTTCATTTGCAATGCTATGTATCTTTCTTGTTTCCTCCCCTTATTTTTCCAGCAATTCCCTTTACCCAGCAAATTCCATTTTATGTCTAGAGATTGGTTTCATTGATTCAATAAAGAAATTTCTCATCTGAATCTTATCCAGTGCAAGCTTCCGTGATTCAGGGATTGGCAAAGGGGTTGACTAAACATTTGTTTATTAGATTTATGTGGCCACTTAATTTACAAGAGTGATTCTGGGTGACTTCCAACTTGAAGGAGCCCAAAAATAAAAACAATATAAAATATAACAGACCTTCAGGACACAAAAAGAACAGGAGAGCAAAATAACAGAAAGAAGCATAACAGAAGAAGTAACAGGAGCAATTGAGGTCAACTAATATATAACTTGTTTGAGGGTCTTACATTCTGCCAGTATATGCACTCATCTGGCAGGAAAAGGGGTCTAGGTTTTAGGGCTTTGTGGAAAAGCAGAAAGGTTGAGGCAGTATGAAAAACAGGGCAAATGACATTCCATAAAGCAAGTGCTTCACTAAAGAAGGAGTACTTGTTGGGTGCCTTTTGGTTTGTGGTAGGGAACCCAAAGCATGTCTACTTCGCAGGATCTCATAAGATGTCCAGAGATAATGAGGTGGCAGATGGTTCTACACTTCTGGGCTTTAGCACAGTGATGGGATTCAATTTTTTTTACTACCGGTTTTGTGGGTGTGGCTTGGTGCACATGGCATGGCTTGCCTTGGTGGGCGTGGCAGGGGAAGGATACTGTGAAATCTCCATTCCCTCCCCACTCCTGTGGGAAGGTTACTGCAAAATCCCATTCCCTCCCCACCCTACTAACCTGCTTTCCAGCTCCGTTCTCCTGTGCAGGGCAACAAAAGAAGACCCAGCCAATCTGCTGGGACTTGGGAGGCAGAGAATAGATGGGGGCAGGGCCAGTCGGGGGTGGTATTTTCCAGTTCTCTGAACTGCTCAAAATTTCCGCTACCAGTTCTCCAGAACTGGTCAGAACCTGCTGAATACCACCTCGGCTTGAGCAGAAAAAGCCAAAGTATCTCTTCCTCCAAACAAGAACAGGATATCGATAGAGGAAAATATGTGTAGCTCAGGGTTAAAATGAGGACTTCTTGGTACTCTCTTGGCTTGGTTGCTTTCTTGCAGACATTTCATTACAGACATCTCCTCACCAGCGCTGAGGATGCTACCTAGTTTGGGTAACGAAATTCAAGAAACAACCAAGCTCAAGGAAGCACCAAAGACCCCTCAGGTTAGGATAGGTTAAAAAGTTCAGCTTTATTCCTGATAGTCAACTGCTTTAATTCCCTTTTTACTGGGAAACTCTTGGAAGGAAAAAGGGCTCTGCCAGTGAAGTTTTAAATTATGGTGGTTTGCAACATCCTCTTACACAACTACTGAGCTGCAGTACACATTTAATTTCTTCTCCACACCACGCTGGCGTTCACAATTAAGCCCTTTTTATTACAGAATGCAGCAATCCCCCACAAAAATAAATTAAAATTGGAAAAAAGACATTAGGAAGGGGAGGTAGAAGGCATTTTTATGGAAAGTTTTCTTTCATTAAAGAATAAATTCCCATAGGATTTGAAGTATATGTATTAGTTTGGGGGGTGTTTTACAGATAAAACAGCATATCTACCAACCAATGCCCTTCAAATGCTGAAACTCTAAGCCACTGGAAAGGCTAACGTATGGCAGCTGAATGATCTCTAACCACTTCCACAGACTTTGAAAGAAATCAAAAGCAGAGTCCCCATTTTCCATCTCAAATATATTCATGAGTGCTGGCCCGGTCACAGCTTTTGTTAAGCAGATTATTGGCTAATGGTTCAGGCTAGCCAATGAAATGGAAGCTGATATTTGAAGCTCTCCATCTTAAATTGTTAAAAGCCACCAGAGCTTGGAGTAAATGGCATGCATTCCTGTCATTTTCCAGCAAAAACTATTTACTATACAGAACAGAAGGTATGCAGAGGAGGATCTATAGGGATAGAAAGAGATCAACTGAGGATGAAGGACACCTCTGGGAGGCCTAAGCACTGGATGTGGGGCAATGGATTTGTTCAGTAGCCTTGACTGTGCATTTATAGCTAAATCCCAACATTAAGAGCAAGACTGCAAATATCCACTGATCTTTCCTTACTAAGGAAGCAAACCCTCTCCCTGGAATTTGCAAAGATAATAACATCAGGAGTGTAGGTGGTTAAAAAGAAGGATCAGCAGCAATAGGGACTGTCAGGGAATAGCAATAGGACAGAGGACAGATGAAAAGAAGGCATGAGAGTTTTTATATTTTGCCCTCTTTTAGGAACTGTCAGGAAAACAGCAGGAGGAAAACACTCAATAGAAGTTAGATGATGGGCTTGCTTTTAAATGACACCTTCTTAAATCATTCTTACATTTGCAGCTTGGCCTCATTTGCTGCGAATTTCAGCTCTTGCTGAAATAACTTTGGTGAGACATCAGATCCCGGCTACAATGGAGGGGCAGTTACTTATTGCACAACCCTCCTCGACAGGACAAAGGTGACACACTGCAGTCACAATCCTGACCAAAGGTAGCATTAAAAATAAGTTATAGAGACCATGTCAGCTAAGCATGATTCAATGTCCTGGTCTGCCATTTCACCCCATTAATGTAATGACTCAGGGTGATAAGAACACCATCACTGGACCATATTTTTTTTTGCCCTCTTTGAGTCTCCTTCGTAGCAGATTGTTTGTTTTTTTAATCCCATGACTGGAGGCTCACACCAACTTGTTTTGGCGTCTAATGACATCATATCTGCCACATCACTGGAGATACACTGGCATATCAGACGGTTCCAGTATCAGGGAATGATTATTGTTATCAGGTTATTAAGCTGTAACAGCAATCAACATGAAGATAACATGAAAGGATAAACAGCTTTGTGAATCACTGAAGAATATCAGGGAAACTTTAAAATGGTACTTTTGTGCCAGCACAAATATGAAAGAGGTTTTTCATTTCCTCTATATAGGACAAATATTCCTTGGGAACGCCGCTGAAAGGAAATAGAAAAGCAGAGCTAGCATTCAAAAATCAGATCTTGGTGTCTAAAATTGGTGTCTTATTCAGAACAAATCTGCAACATTCACTGCCTCTTAAAAGAAAAAAAAAGCAAAGAAAAGTATTTTTGTTTGGGTGTCTAAATCTTCATTGTTATCAGCCTTTTGTCAAGGAAGAAGCTCTCAATTTTTAACACAATTTTTTTTAACCACCTGACCCTCTGATTAGAGTATTATTTTATTATTCCTACCTCTCCACAGGAAAGCATCACCGCAGCTGCTATTGGATGAGAAAAAGAAGCTGGTGCCCTTAACGAACTGCTCCCTGATGAGCTATGCCAAATGATTTAATCAGGCACTCCATGCCCGCCTGAACTCAAACATGCTGCACGTGTAATTATTTTACTATGCACAGAAAGTCGGCATGATGATGGCACAAACTGTCTGCAGACAAGAAACGAAATGTTCAGCCTCTTGCTTGCAGCATCTAAAGGGCTTGTAGACATGCTGTTCCCAATCTGCTTTGCTTAGAAGCAAGCCTCCTAAATTCAATTACCCCTTACTCCTGAGTAACTTGGGAGTAGCAATGCAGTTACTCCTGAGTAACTCAGGAGTAGCAATGCAGCTTTCATGCTCCTGTTTACCCCCAAAGATCCCCAGCCAAGTAGGATCCTGCCTCAGCTTCCTCCTCACTTGTTCTTCTTCGGTAATACAGGTAGTCGTTGACTTTCAACAGTTCGTTTAGTGACCGTTCAAAGTTACAAGAGTGCTGAAAAATGTAACTTATGACCGTTTTTCACAGTTATGACCTTTGCAGCAGCCCCGTGATCATGTGATCAAAATTCAGATGATTGGCAACTGGTTCATATTTATGACAGTTGCTGTATCTCAAGGTTGTGTGATCCCCTTTTGTGACCTTCTCACAAGCAAAGCCAATGGGGAAGTCAGGTTCATTTAACAACAGGGTTATTAACTTATCAACTGTAGTGATTCACTTAACAAGTGTGGCAAGAAATGGTCATGAAACTCACTTCACAAATGTCTCACTTAACAACGCATATTTTGGGCTCAATTGTGGTCATAAGTTGAGGACTATCTGCAAAGGACACCTTACAATGTGTCTCAGATTACATTAGGAATAAATTATAGAATGGTAGGAACAAGCCGGGTTAATTTCCAGAAATCTTGCCCTATTTTAAGTTTTAATAACAAAATCTGCTACTTGTCCACCCTTTTCCTCAATATATTCACTGCTACTGTTTCGCTTTCCTCCTGCCACAACTTTTAAGTAAGGCATTTTTTTAAAAAATTCATATTTATATGCCGCCCTTCTCTGGAGACTCAGGGCGGCTTACAATGTTTGGAGCACAACCCAATGCGCTCAGCAATAGCCTTCATTCTTTTGTAAGTGCCTGCTTATTACCAAGCGGCATTTTTACAAAGTCAGCTTATTGCCCCCAACAATCTTGGGTCCTCAATTTACCTACCCCAAGAGGATGGAAGGCTGAGTCAACCTTGAGCTTGGTGGGATTCGAGCCTGCAGTAATTGCAGGCAGCTGGAATTAAGTGCTAGGCATTTAACAGCCTGCACCACTAAGGTCCTTACCAACTCCCTGTTCACTTTTGGAAGAGGTGGGAAGCAGGCAATTAGCAAAGGGATCAGATATGGAAGCTTTCTCTGGAGAAACTGCTGTTTTAAAATCTGTAATGCTGATTATGTTCTAGGAACTCTAGGAAGAGAAGTGGAAGAGAACTTATACAAATACATTTCAGAGCCTCATAAAGCCACTAGAACGCCAATCATGCCAATATGATAATGTAACGTCAGCCTTCTTTCAGTGACCACTTCAGAGTACATTTAAGCGCAAAATCTCAGCCAGCCAGCCCATTCTTCCTCACCTACAACTGTCATCCAGTAAACCGGCTGCAAATAAATTCCAGCTGAGGCACTTTTAATGAAAGACATCCGCAAGAGACACAAAAGAACTAAAATCCATTTTTACAAAAGCTACGGACAGGCTTAAGGGCTTTCCTCTCTCTCTTTTTTTTTACCCATTAGAACATAATAGTTTCTACTCAAGCCTGAACACTGTAATAAAAAAAAAAATTCTTAAAAACCCTTTTGCCAAGTCATTACAGTGCATGCCCAGTAGTTTCTTTAAGACCTAAAGAGCCCATTTGGAAAAGAGCACAACACAAAGCAATTTGCTATTTCTACAGAGTACCCTGCTGCAAAAAAAAAGAGGGGGGGGAGCAATTTTAAGAGCAGCGCTTTAAGCATCGGACCCCTATGGTTACTGGCTATGTAGAGCAATAGCTTCAGTGTCTCTTGCGAGACCAAGCATGTCTCCTTAATGGACGCTTAAGGTGAGAGAACCACCATGCTGAGCGTGGACTGTCAAGGGGGGGGGGGAAGAGAGTGAGGGGTGACTCAGAGAGGTGCACTTTATTTGTCAAGGGAAGCCACACTATATGACAGACCAGTGTACTTATTTTTTATTTATTATTTGGAAAAAACAGCAGCTGTATAAAATTAGTCTCTCTCTCTCTGTCTCTCCCCCTCTCTCCCTCCTTCCCTCTCCCTCTCTGTCTCTTATTTTTACACACAGAGTAAACTGGACCAGACTCCTTTAATTTTCTCCCCCTTCTTTTGGATCCCCCACCTCGCCAAACCTTGATAGCAGTGCAGAGGTTCAGGCCGAACTGATTTTCATGACAAATATCTAGGAAGGGAAAATGCGCTGTCCAGAAATCTAGGAATCTTAGCTATCAGGTACCCTAAGAGATTTTGCCCTCTTCCCATCACCCCACCCACCCCCCACCCACACACACACTTTTCTCTGCTTTCCAAACTTCTGCAAAGAGGAGAAAGCGACTCTCGAAACAATTTACGGAGAACAGCTGCCATCGCTTGCCAAGCAGGGAGTGGTATCCCCTCACCTTAAAAATTCAGAGCAGTTTTTACTTTTATAGAAACGCTTGAAAGATCAAGTGGTCCCCCACTTCCCATGAAAAGGTCAAGCGTTTTCCTCTTCTCCCCGCAGGGAAAGCACACAGCTGTCACTGATCTTTTTATCTGTTTGTACTTTTGTTTTTGGGGTAGGGGAGAAAAATCCTAATTTCGGGCTCTGCTGGCGAAGGTCGTCATTTCAGAGACTACTTGTCGCTCGCAGGGAATGCATTGAATCCATGACAAAAGCAGTTGCACCCCTCTGCCATCTGTAAAATTCAGCCTCAGCCTACCTGCTGAACTTCCCCTTTAATGCAAGAGAGCAGAAGAGGGCTTGACAGCTCTGTACTTGTGGGTAGGTGGGCCATTATAGTTTTATATAAACAGTGGTGCTCTCAGTATAAACATCAGCAAAGAGGGGAAAGAATGGCAAGTCATTCAAACAGGGGAAATAGGAACCTTGGATTAAATTGGTAGGTTTGATCCTACAATGAACATGTGACCGTGTTTACTTCTAAAAGTTATGAAATGCCCCCTAAAGAAGGTACCTTTTATCAAACATGTTGAGCATTTATTTGTTTAAGCTTCGCAGGGGAAAAAAAACATTTCCTTGGGCCATCTACTGTTTCAAAGAGAAGCCGGATGATTGAGTTCTTCCTCTGTCTGGTTGATGCCAGTGGTTCCCCCCCAACCAAAATGAGTCCTCCTTCTATAAGTAAGATTGTAGTCCCAAAGGTGCTTTTTCAAGAGGCAACTGGGCTTTCTTGTTTTTCTCTGAAGATGTTTTGCTTCTCATCCAAAAAGCTTCTTCAGCTCTTGAATAAGCTTCTTGGATAACCGGGATTCTATCGATTCGGCCCAGTTCAGGCGAATCGGTAGTTCCGAAGATCAGTTCTGAGAGAACTGGTTCATTCCAACAATCAGCTGTTGGGCCTGCCCACCCGCCCCGGCTCTAGACTGTGCTTTATTTCTAGCTCAGCTGATTTACGCAGCACAGATTGCCGTGTATCAGCTGTCTTACACACAGGGCTTGCAGCAGAAGGTGAGTTGTAAACACTGTGCGCATGCTCACCGAACCGGTTGTTACACCGTTGAATCCCACCCCTGATAAGAAGCGTAATGTCTTCAAAGAAAAACAGAAAGCCCAGTTGCCTCTTGAAAAAGCACCTTTGGGACAACTGTGACCTGGATGACTGAGAATGTCCATAGACAAGAAAGATTGTAACTGCCTACTTCAGAAACCAGTGTGGGCCAAATTAAGCATCCCACTGTCACTCTTGCTGTGAGAGATAAGTATCCTTAGAGTGACTAGGAGCTGATATTGCAGGACCTCAGTTCTTCTGTCAGAGTTCTCAAGTACAGAAACATTTTCCAGGCAATAAAACTGGCACAGAAATAACTTCTGTTTCAAGAGTAGTTGATGCTTGAGGAATAGAGACAAGTTAAACTTCTTGTTAGAATTTGATCTTTGATTTATTTGAATTACGCTGTATGCTTGACTGTTTCTCTTATTTATGTTATCTGGACATGCTCAATAAATTACTTTTTTTTTCAACGTGAAACTTTTTAAAACATTTTTTTCCAAATTAAGGATCAAATGGGTATTATTCTGCAATCAATCCAAAGTGTTGCCATATTCTACGGTATTATGTTTTCCTTTCTGGAGATTCTGCTTAAATTACTTATTGTGGTTTGAATATTTCATTATCTCATCTGCCACTGAATGCTGATTTTTTTTCTATTCTCTTTGTTTCTTTTGTAACACAGATTAATATCTTTAATGTTTGTAAGACTGGCTGTCAGCATGGCATAGTAGTTAAGATGCTGGACCAACAATAGAAAGATCTGTGTCCTAGTCCCTCTTTATTTGATTGCTTATTGTACCCTATGACTATTATTAAATGTTGTACCTTATGATTCTTGACTCTTGACGAATGTATCTTTTCTTTTATGTACACTGGGAGCATATGCACCAAAGACAATTCCTTGTGTGTCCAATCACACTTGGCCAATAAAGAATTCTATCTTATACCCTGAATCCAAGCTGGGTGACTTCCAGCTAGTCATTGTCTCTCAGCCTGAATTAGCATCAGATTCTGAAACAGACTAGTTGAAAAACATTTCCTTTGTTGCATCATGTATTGATACCTTCATGGTGTGAACCAGGCAATTGTGATAAAAAACAGGTGCACCCTACATGCAAATCTGACAAATGCTAAGAAAAATCAAAACATCTAACACCTGTAAGATTGATCTATGTCAACCAGAGGGGGATGTGCTAACTCTAGTCACATGCCTTATGTCATAGGTCTAGGAGGTGGTAGTACAAACATATATTTCTTTTTTATTGCATTTCAACTTCCATTTGCCAGCAAGGTAAATACGATCCCTAACTGTCCCACATGCCACGGTTAAAGGATGAAGATACCAAGTACAAGCATTTCCCTAGAAGATAAAGGGATGTCATTACTATCTATCAAGAACTACAACAAAGCAGGAATAGTAGGAGTGTTTTATGTTGGAGGAATGTGGAGAGGAGCAGGCCAAGGCAGCTCAGGGCCCCTCAGGATTGGGATGGCTTGTTAGCAGGGAGGAACCAGGGCAGGATGACCGAGAGAGGGCAAGCAGTGGAAATAAGGAGTGATGGAGCTCAGGCGACGTGCAAGGACCCCCTCCTGATCCCCGAGCACGGAGAGTGGAGAGAAGGCAGGAACAGCATAGGCCAACCCAACTTGGAAGGAGAGCACCCCGCCCCTCTTCATAAGGCACACCTGGGGACTGAGATTTAAGGAGACGCTGTGGGGAAGGGCATTTGTCGGAAACAAATGCTGAATTTGTAGAGTTTTGTGTGTATGTTGAAGACATTTGGAGTTTGCAGGACTGCTTGCTTCTCCCTTCCTTCTTGGACTCAGAGCCTTGTTTCTTACTTTGTAGACTCATTGTTTGTTCCTTGCTTTGTGGGCTCATTTCCCTGTTCCTTTGCTTTGCTGAACTGCAGGCAGCCAGAAGCTAACATGTGTGTGAGTGTTTGCTCTGGGACTTGCTAAGAATGTGGGAGCATTGGGGGAATTTTGGAGCATTGAAGGGGAGTTTGAACTCTCAACTGACTGTGTGGACTTCGTGCCTTGCCCCAGGTCATCACAGTATAGAAGCAAAAACTAGAGAAGGAGTCTAGCAGTACTTTTTGCAACTATCAGTTTTTAAGATACAAGCTTTTGTGAGTCACAGCTTGCTACATCTGATAAACAGAGTGCTAGACCAACGTAGGGCTTAAATTGGGTTGAGCCAGGGAGAAAAGAGAAAAGGCAAGTTGATTGTGTGCATATAGGTTAGTCAGGAGACAGGTTACCAGACCTCATCCATCAACAATAGTAATGTGTAAAAAAAAAACTCAGAAGGAAGGTAGGTCAGAATGTGTAAACTCAGAGGATTTCTAAAGGCAGGAGTTCTGAGACCTTCAACCTTTTGCTCTACCAGCTCAGTTCTCCTTTTACATATATTCTGCAAGGTTTTGTAAAAGAGAATTAGGTTTCTCCATTTTAATGTATCTAGCTAGGTATTATTATTCAACCATTTAATTGCCCTGGTTTCCCTGTGAGAATTGTCAGTTGGGAAAAGTGTTGGAAAATGTCTTATTAAAGATTCATAAAATATCTGGTCTGAACAACAATTCTTAGGTTAGAGACAGACAGAAGAGGCAAACTTTTTTTAAAAAAATCACAGAATCATCAGTTTGAAGAGCATCTTTTAAGCCATCGAGTTCAATATCCTGCTCAGTGCATGAATCCAAATTAAAGGATCCCAGACAGATTTATGCCTAGTCTCTATTTGAATGTATCTAATTATTTATTTATTTATTTATTTATTTATTTTATTTGAACTTGTATGCCGCCCCATCTCTGAAGACTAATTAGAGAATGATAACAGAATAACAGAGTTGGAAGTGACCCTTGAGGTCTTTAGTCCAATCCCCTTCTCAGGCAGGAAACTCTATACCACTTCAGATAAACGGTTGTCCAATCTCTTCTTAAAAACTTCCAGTGTTGGAGCAGCCACAACTTCTGGAGGCAAGTCTTTCCACTGATTAATTTTTCTGTCAGGAAATTTCTCCTTAGTTCTAGGTTGCTTCTCTCCTTGATTAGTTTCCATCTACAGCCAATCTCCTCTCTGGGTCACTGGTTCCACTCACTGTCAAATTGCTCAGTTATGAAGTTTTTCTCAACATTCAGTTGGAATCTGCCTTACTGTAGCTTAAATATATTATTCTACGTCCTTCACTCTGGAATGAGAGAGCTAATCTTGACCTTTTTCTTGGTGACACTTCAAGTATTTGAAGGCTGCTATCAGATTCTCCCTCAATTGTCTGGTTTCAAGGCTAAATACATCTTTCAATCTTTCCTCCTAGGTCTCAGTTTCTAATCTCCTGATCATCTTTGCTAACTTTCTGTGAACCTGCTCTAAATTCTCCAAATCTTTTTTATAATGTAATGCCCAGAACTGGATTGAGATAGGAGGCTGACCAAATATTAATCCAATATTTTTCTTCCTCTCAACACTCATATAGAGTGTTTTCCTCCAGATCCACTGATTTATAACTCTCATAATTCCAAACCTGGCCAGCCAATAACTATGCTAACCAAATATTATGGAAATCAGTTTAGCACAACTGGAAGACACCAGAATGGGAATGGCTGCCGTAGACAGAAACAGACATCATTTTTTTCTAGTTTGGATCTAAATGAAAGCTTTGCTAGTAGCACAACAGCTAGGGCAGAATATCAGCCTTATACAAGGCCAGCCTTACATTCTTAGCATGTATCACTCCAAAGGAAAGACTATAGATTTTCATAAGCATCTGTATTCTCTTTGTAAGGAAAAATAAAATAGAAAGGCTCAACTAATTTCTTTTCATTAACCCCAAGGAGAACCTAGTGGGAAGATGAGATTGCAACATAAGGAGGTAAGAAAATTGGTAGCATTTGGTGTCTTGATTTATTGATTAAAACTACGGAGAGGTATCTTGTCTTCTTCATGAATCAGTACAAATTATGGTCCCAATTAGAAAGCAATGTATGGTGATGTAACAGTAGTTCTTCCATGGTAACGAGCGTGTCAGGCAACACAATATAATTTAGCCAAAGAGGAGTCAAAATGGTAGCTTTGATTTAAAACATAGACCAAACATTTCCATAATAGCTGTCTTTAAGCAGACTCCAAAGCTCTTGTGAAGATTTTATCTTTATCTCCTGCATTAGAAAGAATCAAGCTTTATAAATCCCTTTGTACCTTTGAAATATGTATCCTAAAATATAGTTTTCTGCTTTTGGGTTGTCAATTTGTCTCTGATTGCAAATTATCACAAGATAAAATCACAATCCATTACTCACTACTCTCCACTTCTGCTTCTCGGTCAGCATGAAGTATCCAAAGCAGGACACACAATAAACTATTAAGAAATAGTGTTATCTCCCTGTACATTCAAATCTTAGCTTTAGCACAATCCTGGAATCTATGGGTTCACAGTGGAGTAACCACATTGCAAACCTGGAATTAAAGAACAGGGCTACCAAGAGAGGAATACTATACTAACCAAAAATGACTTCCAGCACAGTCTTCAGAGAAAGAAGAAAATTAATTCTAGGATATATGACAACTCTCTGACAACAAGAGTGTCTGGGTAATTATGGTCCCTGTGTATTCCAGCTAGGGTCCAGCAGGGATATTAATTGAGGCATGAGCTTCTGTCACCACTTACCTCCTCTCCCAAGGAGTAGAATTGCTAGCTGAACTAATGCCACTTTCCCCGTTTTTCAGGCTGGCTGGCCTGGGGACAGCAATGCAACCGTTGGAGAGGCAATAACTGGCTGTTTTATTCCAGACAGAGAAGTACAGAGACCAGTTGTTATAACCCACAATCAGTGGTAGGCTGGAGCTGCTTCACACTGGCTCATGACAGTCAATTGTTAAATGTTCTGGAATTGTGAGCTGGTTGTCAGCAGAGGTGAGCCTCCATGCGTGGTGCACCTGTCAGCTGTTCTGTGGCTAGTGGCACAGTTCAGGCAATGGAATTGACAGAGCCAGTTCTTAAACATTTAAAAGAATTCATTGATCAGAATTATTATTATTATTATTATTATTATTATTATTATTATTATTATTATTATTTTATTAGACTTGTATGCCACCCTTCTCCCGAAGGACTCAGGGTGGCGAACATATAAAAAGAAGGATATATACAATAAAAAGATATTAAAATAAAGACAAGTCTAAATTACAAGGAACAGCTAAAAACAATTAAAATTGCAATAATAAACAATACTATTAAAACTACCCGCCCCCATGGTCAATCCAGGCCGGCCTGCTGAAACAGCCAAGTCTTCAGGTCTCAACGAAAGGAGCGGAGATCAGGGGCCAAACGAAGATCCGCAAGAAGCTGATTCCATAGGGCGGGCGCTCCCACAGAAAGGGCCCTAGCCCTGGGAGCCGCCAGCCGACAGTGCCTGACCAACGGTATTCCCAGGAGGCCCTTCCTGTGGGAGCACACAGGTCGATCGGAATGTGATGCAGGCAGGAGGCGTTCCCGCAAGTACCCTGGACCCAAGCCATTTAGGGCTTTATAAGTCATTACTAACACCTTGAAGGAAACCCGGAAGGCAACCGGCAACCAATGCAAGAATATATCGGTAGCTCCTAGTTGGCTATCAAAATATATTTATTAATCTAATTTATCCATCTCAGAATGAGAACTCTGGGCTGTGTACCGATAGTCAATAAAAAGAATACATATGTAAAAGCAGATATTTAGAACTAGAAAAAACAGCATTCAAAATGGAGATGATAAAAATTAAAAATACAGGTAGTCCTCGACTTACAACAGTTCATTTAGCGACTGTTCAAAGTTACAATGGCAGTGAAAAAAATGTGACTTCTGTTTCTGTTTCACAGTTACAACCTTTGTAGCATCCCTGTGATCAGTGGTGGTAACCTACCGGTTCTGCCTGGTTCTGGAGAGCCAGTAGCAGCGATGAGCAGTGGACACTGAACCGGTTCTCTCCACCGCTCTGCTGTTGGGCCCACCCGCCCGCCCGCCCGCCCATGCTCCCATACTCACCTTTATCGGCTGAATTTGAAGCGCAGCTGCTTTGCGTGGCACAGAATAGCGTCATGTGGCAGCTGCTGAAGCGACCGGGATTGTGCAGGCTTGCAGGAGGTGAGTTAGAATGTGCCTGCGCAAATGCCTCTGCGCCTGCGCAAAGTGCGCATTTGGCACACATGTACACGCAAAGTGTGTGCACGCGCGCAAAGCACGCCCACCAAGCCATGCCCACCGAACTGGTGGCAATATTTGAATCCCACCACTGCCCATGATTGTGTGTTCAAAGTCCAGATGATTGGCAACTGGTTCATGTTTATGACTGTTGCTATGTCCCAAGGTCACGTGATTCCCTTTTGCAACCTTCTGACAAGCAAAGTCAGTGGGGAAGCCAGGCTCACTGAACAACTGGGCTACTAACTTATCAACTGCGGTGATTCACTTAACAACTATTGACAAGAAAAGTAGCAAAATGGGACAAAACTCACTTAACAACTGTCTCACTTAACCACAAAAATGTTGGGCTCCATTGTGGTCATAAATCAAAGACTACCTGTATATACAAACCCCAAGCAGAGAGTGTTAAGTACATCTACCTGAATAGTGGAGCCATTTAAGCAAGCCTTCAGTTCCCTGGGATGACCAGACCTGATGGCATAACCAGATTTTGAAGGACTTCCAGAACATCACAAGGGATGGAGCTGACTTAACATCCAGGGGAGAATGTTCCATTAGGCAGGTGCCACAGCAGAGAAGGTCTGGCCCCTGGGACCCACCAAATATCGGTCTCTGATTGATGATATCCATTGCATGTCCTGTCTGCTGAATCTAATGGGTAAGCTGATAATAATCAGGGAAAGGCAGCCCCTCAGATAATCTGCTCTCATGCTATGAAGGACTTTAAAGATTAAAACCAGCACAAAACCCAGGACCCAGAAGCAAAATGGCAACCAATGCAGCTCATGGAGCAGAAAGGAGTATATTACCGTCTTAGAAGAAAGAACACATAAGTGCCTGACCTGCTGCATTCTGCACCAACTGAAACTTCCAAGTTCAAGAGCACATTATGTAAAGCACATTACTATAGTCCAGTCTGGAGTTGACTAGGGCATGAGTGCCTGTGAGCAGAGCACAGCAAAATGGCAGATAACAGCCAAGAGTCCCTCTAAACTGCACCCTTTTGTTTCTTAGGAAATTTCTTTTAAAATCAGGCAGAAGTTCCTGGTGGGAAAATACTAGAAACGAATGGGAGTTGTCCAGAGTCAATTTCAAATTGGAATTAGCAGGATGCAATGTTCTCTAAGTAACAAATTGGCAAAAGTGTAACATCTGTTCCCAGCCCAGTCTTTTTTCTCTTAATGTGAATGTTTAAGTCTGCTTTATGGTCTTGGGCATTTAGATTCTCTGTACATGCTCAAAAAACTGTGTGCTTTACAGCAAAGTATCTTAAATTAGGAAGAGACCAAAGTTATCTTGCATCTCGGAAAATCTAAATTGTCCCTTAAGGATTCAAAGGATCTTTGAAGATCCTTTGAATTCTCATTTTGTGAGCTGAAAAACTCTATATTTTGTCTTCTGTTCTGATGAATGTTTGACATGTAACTATTTTTAAAAAAATTTAAAAACTTTTTTTAAAAAAAGAGAGCTAATTTTGTTTCTATCTTGTAAAGTGATTATAAACTCAAACGAGGAGGGATTTGTTTAGGTACATGCCTTATTTCTCTACAAGCACAAGAGGTGGTGCTGTAGAAAATCATTTCATTTTTATCAGCTTTTTGTATAGTTACTTATCATTATGACATACAGTCTATGGAATATGCAGGGTCTCCCACATTGGGAAGCAAGGAAGATACCTGGTGCACATGTAGTCTGAAAAATGAATAGTGTAGCAGGAACTACCAAGCAGCTATACCACAGAAGGAAGGTGGGGCCAAGGTGTATAGAACCAGAAGGTGTAATGATATGTGGGAATGACTTTAGGAGACGGACAAGGAGCTGAAGATGGAGCAACCAGCAGCAAATGTATCTCTGTCCATAGAAGGGCGTTGGAAATGTTTCAGAAGGGACCCTCCCTAGTATTTTAAAGAGTAAAAGGAAAGGAGGGGAAAAACACTTTCAATCTTGCAGGATTTTTATTAGCTGACATTATAAAATAAAAATACATGAAAAACAAATGTTAGCGAACTAAGAGGAAGAAAGAGAGAAGTGCCGAGAGAGAAAATAATAATGACTTCCTGTATTTTAGGGCAGTAAAATAGGGGGGGGAAATCAACTTTTGTTTTACATATCACAACACTTCAAGCTACATCTAAAATAACAAAATCATTCTAATCACCAAACTTTCCTTGTTTTCAGTTTTGAGCAAAAAGTCCAGGAGAGGTTTCCAAGTAGAAACAAAACTAGCTAATATCTTAAAACAGTTTCGGCATCTCCGCTATTCTCCATCATCTCTACCATCCTCTCTTCCATTGTGGGAATTAGTGTGCCTTGCCATCTTTGTGCATATAAGATTATCCCTGCTGTCCACCTAGGTAGACACCAAGTTCCCAGTATTGCAAGAATCTCTTAATACAACCTTGCAATAAACCCAGAGCTTGTACTCCTTGCTGTGCTCCTTGTCTGGACTACATCACAGGGCAAAGAGAGAGTTTCTGAGAAAGGAGACCTCTGAATTGTCACCTTAAGGCTTAGGGGCTCAGTACTGCTACTACAGCTACAGGCCACTAGATGGGGCCATAACCAATCAAGTAAGCCAAGCAGCTATCCAGAAGGCAGCGAATGGTTTAGCCCAGGGTACTCTGAAGCCTAGCCAGGTGTAGCTTTGATTAAACCAGAGCTGACTGTGAGCATCATAAAACCTAGATACCACAGCTGGAGTTTCTTGGAGGCTGGATAGAATTTGAAAAGAGAATAGAAGGTTAGAAATGGGGACAATGACTTGTTATTCCCTGGCCCTTTACTAAATTGCTTTTGTCAGGGGACATGTGAGTAGCAAAGCAACAATCTGCTTGTTTGTCTAATCTTCTGCAGGGACTCTTGTATTTACACTATTTATATACTGCCTTCAATGGAATTGGTTCCCCAGTGTTTCCTTTAATTAAAATATCAAAACAATAAGTTCAAGCACAATCAAGAGAAGAGCATAAGCCAACAATTTGCCTAAAACAGACTGAAATAGAGGTAGATTGATTAGATGGGGATGTTTTTCATTCCTAGAAGGCTCTCCCTGGACTTATCGCATGTCTGCCCTCTCTTAAGAATGAAGCAGAGAAAAATCTCTAAGTTGATGAACTGAGAGAGCTGGCAGATCGATACCGGAGAAGTTTTGTGAAGGGAATTGGGTTCTAAGACATTTAGGGCTTCAGGTCAATTTCTGAACATTGAAGAGAACTAAGAAATGAACAGGCAGCTACCAGAGCTCTTTTAATCCCTCGGAGATACAATCCAAATAAAATGTACTAGTCAAAAACCTTTTGGTCCTGTTCTCAATCAACTGATGCTTCCAGGTAATCTTTAAAGCACCTCTACAGATGGATCAATTGCAGTAATCCAATAAAGATGTTAAGACATGGATATAAGTGAACAAGTTCCTTGTCTATGGTGAGGTTACAAGAGACAAAGCTACAGAAATCCAGGAAAGATGCAGGCAATGCAGCAGCATCAAGAGCAGTTCAAATACCACACTTCTCGGAACCCAGAAATCATCTGTCTTAATATTTCCTTTTCACTAGGATTGAGCCTTGATGAGTTAGCTGATTCATTCCTTCCCCAACTTCATTCAATGTAGATGACAAAAAATAGAGAAGTGAGTTTCCATGACATATATTAAAATATTTGGGGGTTAGCCTCTCAAGAACTTACCCAACAAGTAAGTTCTGATTTTTATTTTACCAAATAGTCACATTTACACCTAATGACACCGTTGATTATACCAATTTCCCCTCCCCGCTCAATTTATGGGGTATCCATATGGACCTTCAATTTTGCCAAACATTCCCAAAGCAGTGGGTTTCCAGTGAGCAAAACTAAGAATCGCTTTGCTACCCCAGGCAGAATATAAATGTGTGAACATAACGGGACTTGGATGTACAGAACCTATGTTGCCACTATTGTAACTATTAGTGAATTAGCTTCCATGTTTATTATATTTTTGTCCAAAGTTACGTTATAGCTTGATTACTCTTCTCATAATACCAAGGGAATTCAACTACAGTACACATTTTTAAAATGTTTAACGGTGGGAGGGGGCTCAACCCCTGGCCCGATTAAAGTTTTTTTTTAATTAACTTTACACTGTGTGTTAAAGTGTGTATTTTGTTTTCGAACAGTGGGGCACATTTCTACTTTTAGAAGATACAAAACTAGCTGTGATGACCCAGGGTGGGATACAAAATAAACACATCACAAAAAACAGGTGAAGCCCCTTTTATTCCTTCACTTTGCTTCCAAGCTCCAAATATCCTTGACTGGAGACAAAAAAACCTCCCACACAAGCAGTTACAAGAAGGAGGAAATGCCGTTTAAATTATAAAGAGTAAAAAAAACAACACAAACCAGGCAAGATAAGGGCTTGAAGACGTCCACAGATATCAGAACACACACTGGGAAGGACGCCAAACTCAGAGAGGAACAATAAACTAGAGATATTTCCACTCTTTGTTTCCAGCACTGGCCCATACGCATGTCCATCCTCTTATCCAGTTGCCACAGCTGCAGCCCATGAAGAGGATCAAGGCCCTCTCCAGTAGACCATGTCTCTCCCTTATCCTCTCCTCCCTGCATGTCCTAGGATAGAGGGGATGGGTCTAAGTCCTCCTCTGACTGCCCAGACGGGCTCTTCCTTCCCCAGCCTCCTCCACAACCTCCAGAGCCACACTTCCACTCCCTGTCAGCTGTTCCACCTCTCCCTCAGGGTCAGTCTCCACCAGTGGCATGACACTAGCCTTGGAGACAACAACATACCTACTGCAAACAGTAGCAAAACTAGCCTTAGGAACACGTAACAGACTCCAATCCCTCCCACCCCGTACCCGGCCATTCAGAAGAAATGGGAATTTGTGCTCTATTCCATTCTATTGACAACCCTTATATTTTTGCTTCTGTACAATTGTTCCAATGGAAACATTCACATATTCACTTGCATTCCCTTTCAAAATAAATGTAACTAGAAGAGCGGGATCATTAAAATTTCTTTCCCAGGTATGAATTTATTCTAACTTTACTCCATTTATAATTTAAGTGGTGCCACCAAGTGTGCCAGGAGAGATACAGTCATAAATTGGCTTTAAAATATATATGGTTAAGCATTCACATTGTTCTGCATCCTCTGTAAACTGCTGTAAAATGGGGCTTTTAAAATAGTTTTTCAAATCTAACCATAAGCAAAACCTTCTTCCTTAGTATGTATATTTTAGTATATATCCATATATTGCCTGTAAGCAGAATTTGAGAAGTTCCAAATTGTAACCTCATTCATATTACACCAACATGCCTCATATAACTTAGAAAGGCACAAACAGGTTTGATATGCACAGGGCCCTGCCTGCAACTTCCTATGTACCTTTAACTACATTAGCAAATTGCAAGGCAGCTTGGATGACAGCCAGCCCATCTGCACTTGCCATTATGACATTTATATTTTGTTCTCTATAAATCCTTGGTTACCAAGTCACAATTGTTTGTTTCTTCAGAGGATTAGAATGGCCAAGATAGAAACGGGAAGAATGTACAAAAAACTGCAATAAACCAAGTATTCTCATTCTTCAAGGAACATGACATCTAAACATAGAAATGAGCACACAAGTACAATATGAGCCAGCCAAAGTTCAATATCACCTGGCCTAGCCAAAGTTTATTTCTTCCTTGAAACAACTGTCTTAAGTCACGGGTGCTTAAAAATTATGTCCTACATATTTAAGTGTTTTAATCAAAATATTATTTATTTCTCACTTTCAAGGCTGCAAAGCCATCAGCAATACCATAATGCATTTGTTTTGCAAGTCCAGTTGAGGATTGCAAACAGTTCTACAACAACAATCTTCCCTGGATACAAGAATCAACCAACACGAAGATCATTCCTAAAGAAATGTACATCTGAAGGTACAGTACACAGATTCTAGACTCTTGGTATAAATATGGTTAAGAAACTCAAGTGCATTTTAGCAGAAAGACTTACAACTTTTTTTGCTGTATAAATAGGACAAAGATAGGTAAAAAGAAGCTTGGGAATTTCTTCTTGGTTCAATCTAGAATTCATCGGTTTGAGAAGCCCAGATCCATGGTTGTGAGAAAGACTTCAACTCCAAATTCATCCTTTGTGGATACATATATGTTCTGTGGTACCTGACATGCCATGGAAATGCTTCCTTTTTCAGATCCTCCCACATTTTTTCTTCAATTCTGTGGCGTCACCTGGACCATTAGCAATAACTTCGGTTTTCCTGAGAAGATTTAGCTGAAAATAATCCAATCCAATGTTGGATTTCTTCCAAGAAATCTCATAATGATCTTGGATCGTTGGACAATTTTGTTTAGAACAAATATAGACCCTAATACCTGCTGTGAGAAGGATGAACTCAAAGGACTCAATAAAACATGAAACACCTGAGTTTCTGTGGTCAAATTCAATTCTTCTTCGATTTTAAAAGAGAATTTGGCATTTAGATATTACAAATCTGACTGCATTTTTTTTACAAGGGCATGGATAGAATTTATGTTGATGCTGAAACGGCAGGAGAGAAGGCTTATGTCATTTAACTACTGTAGTCAACATCTTGCAAGCCAGCAGGAAAATACACCATACAGCTAGAATATATTCCCAAGTCACATTTAACTTCAGACTCTCATCACATCATATGCTATCACACAGATTCTGAGTGTGCTGGGTAGACAGTGAGGTGGAAACATATTCATTCTCCAAAGCACCTGAAGGCAGGATAAGAAGCAATGGATGGAAACTAATCAAGGAAAGAAGCAACCTAGAATTAAGAAATTTCCTGACAGTTAGAACAATTAATCAGTGGAACAACTTGCCTCTAGAAGTTCTGAATGCTCCAAAACTGGGGGGTTTGAAGAAGAGATTGGACAACCATTTGTCGGAAATGGTATAAGGTTTCCTGCTTGAGTAGAGGTTGGTCTAGAAGACCTTCAAGGTCCCTTCCAACTCTGTTATTCTGAGAGCATATTGCCGATGTCCAAGGAAATGTTTGGCCTAGAGAACTTGCTTTTTCAAAAAGGGCTGCCAGAGGAATTAGACTTTAACATGGGGCTGCCCTCGAGGACCACTCGGAGGCTTCAGCTGGCATGGAATGCAGCCACACGGGTTGTGATGGGAGTGTCCCGATCTCCCATTTATGGCACCCCGTCGTGCCCTGAAAACATGGCTCTTTCAACTTGCCGACGTGGACTGATGGGGGGGGGGTTAGTGATTGTTAGTTTTAATTAGCTTATTGGGATGTTTATTGAATATTTTTTTAAATTTTGTACTGTATGTTTTTTTTGTGAGCTGCCCTGAGTCCTTCGGGAGATAGGGCGGCATAGAAATCCCAATAATAAAGAAATAAAATAAATAAACTATTATTCTTTTTATGCTATTATTTTCTATTGAAAGTATAGTTCATACCAAATTTAGGGGGAATGTTCTACAGTGAGAATGTAAACAGATTCAATTTTTTTTTTACTAAGTATTTATATAGCACAGTTCCCAGCAGCTTCTGGCTTTCCTTTCCCAGTTCTCAGAAAGAAAATGGATCAGTGTCGTTTTTTTCCCCAGTGCACCCAAGCCCTTGACTGGTGACAACATTTCTCAAGGAGAGCCATGAAAGCTTTCAATCTACTGTAATGTAGCTGCAGTTTCTATTATGAGTTTTCGGCTGCATCAGCATTAAAGTACAATGGCAGATGCAGAGCAAGACAGGGGCTTTTTACTTACAAAACAATATCCAGTAAACAAGTTAATTTAGATGGGGATTTGGCCAAAAGAGAGAAAAAGGGTTGAAACAATATTTTTACTTTACTGCTGTTCAAAAGAGTTTTAAAAATACATTCTTACATCTTGACATCAGAGAAGCATATCTTAGTACCACCGCATGGTTTTAACATTTATTCTTTGTTTTCCACAACTAACTAGAAATATTCAGGAATAGAAAGTTATAGATTGATCTTATGGGGAAAACAAATACTGCCTATGTATCAAAAGCATCCATAGTAACTTGGCTTGAAATCCAACAGAGATTTATAGTGTAGACTCACAAGTATGGGCACTACTGTTAACATCTGTATGCTGGCTTTCAAGAAACATCTTCACTTCTGTGATGATTTTATGTTTACTAACCCATATTTGCTTATCTGAACTGATACAATGAGTTCACCAAATTTGCTAAACAAAACTATAATATAATGAAGTATGTTAAAGTTTAGTGCTTGGTACAGCCTGTGAAATATATAGGGAGGTAGTAGTATTAGATATATTTACCACCTTAAGGTATACATATAAAAATGAGATAGTAATAGTAACAATTAAACAAGTAAACAATTAAACAATTAAATAGTAACAAAGAGCCTTGGTGGTGCAGGCTGTTAAATGCCTAGCACTTAAGTTCCAGCTGCCTGCAATTAGTGCAGGCTCGAATCCCACCAGGCTCAAGGTTGACTCAGCCTTCCATCCTCTCGGGGTAGGTAAATTGAGGACCCAAGATTGGTGGGGGCAATAAGCTGACTTTGTAAAAATGCCGCTTAGTAATAAGCAGGCATATACAATGGAATGAAGGCTATTGCTGAGCACATTGGGTTGTGCTCCAAACATTGTGCACCTGAGTCTCCGGAGAAGGGCGGCATATAAATGTAATTAAAGAAAAAAAACAATAGTAATAATAAGGCTTGTCAATACATATTAAACTGAAATATTTTCCAGTAGGGGGAACTACCTGAAAGGACATATTCCGGACTGTCACCATTATATGCCATTTCCCAGCAAAATTAATTCCTCTTTCTAAGCAGAAGGTGGCAATGCTCAATGGAAAGATGCTATAGTTGGTTCATGATTGTCTGAGATTGTTTGTCCCTTATTAGCCTACCTAACATTGAAAAACTAAATCAACAGTAGCAATTAACAAGGTGTAAAATAAACAGCTTGGTCCCTGCCAAGTTCTCCTTCCTCCTTGGAACAAGTCAAGGGCTTTGCACTGCTTTCCAAATTGGCAATAGACAGTATGTATGAATTTATTCCACAGCTGTTCTTCACTGCATCCTACATAACAAGCTTACCAAAACTCCAGCAAACTGTTAAAATACTACATTTAAAGAAAGTAGGGCATATGAATTTCAAAACTGCTAGCCAGGCTCCGAGCCTTAATTCTTCTCTCCTTCAGCCATTTCTAGATCGGTTTCACTAGACACAGAAGCAGAACACGGACAGGGTCCTTCATAGAAGGTTTTTTTGGGTTCTGGAAATGACTTCAATGTGATACAGGCTTCTGGCAGCATTTTTTTTTCCAAATGATCTTGTGGCTCCTGCTGCTGTCCATATCCCACACTGTTATGGAAGCTCCCCAATTCTCAGAGCAAACTTTCAGTTGAGAACAAGCATTGTCAGCTAAAACACTTATCCAACTACTCCAGCTACTGGAGACATCCTCTAAGTGGAATCCTGCCCATAGAAACTGAAAATCCAGGCCAGTTCTTTTAAATTATTTAACGATCACATGACAAAACACCAGAATGGTTGCTGGAATTGGGTATGTCTAGTCTGATGAAAAGAAGGACTAGGAGTGACATGACAGCAGTGTTCCAATATCTAAGTGGCTGCCACAAAGAAGACGGAGTCACGCTATTCTCCAACGCGCCTCTGAAGAAGGCAGGACATGAAGCAATGGATGGAAACTAACCAAGGAGAGAAGCCACCAAGAACTAAGGACAAATTTCCTGACAGTCAGAACAATTAATCAGTGGAACAACTTGCCTCCAGAAGTTGTGGATGCTCCAACACTGGAAGTTTTCCAGAAGAGATTAGATAACCATTTGTCTGAAATGGTATAGGGCAGGAGTGACAATCTCACATCGTCATGGCGTCATCACGTGATGTATCGGACTTTTTTTCCCTTCGCTAAACTGGGTGTGGGTCTGGCCAGCACATGATGCATCCAGCCCAAGGCCTGAGAGTTTGATAGCCCTGGTAAAGGGTTTCCTGCTGAGCAGAGAGTTGGACTAGAAGACCTCCAAAATCATGACAAAAGGAAGCTATTAACATATATATCCATAGGCTCTATTAAAATTTATTTCTTTAAAAAGTGATTGTCTACTTGAAGCTTGAACAGAGGTATCTGAACAAGTATGGCCGAAAGAGACATAGATATATATGATAAGAGTCCTCCACCCAAAAGAGACACTACATTTATTAGTCTTTTACCCCATCTTTTTCTAGCTTATTCTTTTATCCCAAGTTCCTAAAGTTAGATATTAAAAAGATAGAGAGAAGCACATTTCGCTCACCATCGTAAGCAAATCTGAGGCTTTTCTTGCATTTGGTATCTTTGCCTAAGAGGAAACAGAGGGAGAAAAATTTAGTGATAGCTGTCAAAAAGAGACATGCAAAGTTTGGCCCTCTACTTTCCAGCTCAGCTGAAGAGATACAAAGCTTCCTCTGCAGCAGGAGAAATTTCACAACCCTATAATGCACCTTTGCAAATTGTTTTCAACATTGAAAAGTAACACCTGGTGCAATGGTATCAATTTTAATTAACTAACACTTTTTTCCTCTCTTTCTCAGGGCAATCTTCAAACTACACTGAGAGTTTGTATTTCGTTGCAGGGCACTTCTGCATGCTGTTTGTCTTATCTTTTCCCTTCTCCTTCCCTCCTACTTTATTAAACAATAACAACAGATTAGTTAAGTATTTCCTTCACATAAACCCCCATATTCTTAAATAAATGACTTCAATAAAAGAGCAATGCAGGAGTAGTGGTTTTTGTCAAAATGCAAGACACTGAGGCTTTCTGTAATCAAATGAAAGGGCATTCTGAACTCTTCATTGTTATATTATTCCACTTCTTCCAAATACAAGCACACAGGTAGCCAGGGACTTTCAACCAGAAGTGAGACCAGAATTTCTGCTGCTAAGCTAGACAAGTGAGTTGTGCCCAATTTTACACCTTTTTTTTTGCCATGGTTGTTAAATGAATCACATGGTCATTAGATGAATCCAGGTTCCCCCATTGACTTTGCTTGTTGGAAGCCAACTGTGAAGGTTACAAATGACTTTGGGACACTGCAACGATTATAAAAATATGGTGGTTACCAAGCATCCAAATTTTAGTCAAATGACTATAGGCAGTGGTAGGGTTCAAAACAATTTACGATTGGTTCTGTGGGCGTGGCTTGGTGGGCGTGGCTTGGTGGGCATGCCAGGGTAAGAATACTGCAAAATCCCCATTCCCTCCCCACCTCCCTAACCTGCTTTCCAGCTCTGTTCTCCTGTGCAGGGCAACAAAAGAAGACCCAGCCAATCAGCTGGACTCGGGAGGCAGAGAATAGATGGAGGTAGGGCCAGTCAGAGGTGGTATTTGCCAGTTCTCCGAACTACTCAAAATTTCCGGTTCTCCAGAACTGGTCAGAACCTGCTGAATACCACCTCTGACTATAGGGATGCTGCAGTGGTTGTAACTGTAAGGGTCAGTTGTAAGTCACTTTTTCAGTATTGTTGTTACCTCAAACAGTCACTGAATGAATGGTTGTAAGTTGAGGGTTTATTTTATTTATTTTATTTATTATTTGGTCTTATATGCCGCCCTCTCTCCCGAGGGACTCAGGGTGGCTCACATAAAAACAACCATACAAATTACAAAAGTTAAAAAGGAATTAAACCAAATTCGACCAAATAATCATTAAAACCCACTAACAAACATTTAAAATATTAAAACAACCCCCCTCTGTCCAGGCCGGCCTGTTCGAATAACCAAGTCTTGAAGCCACGGCGAAAGGAGCAAAGGTCAGGGGCCAGTCGCAGCTCCAGGGGAAGCTGGTTCCACAAAGTGGGTGCCCCCACAGAGAAGGCCCTCCCCCTAGGGACCGTCAGCCAACATTGTCTAGCCGATGGTACCCCAAGGAGGCCCTGTCTGTGGGTGCACACTGGGCGATTAGTATTCGATGCTGGCAGGAGACATTCCCGCAAGTACCCCAGCCCTAAGCCATGGAGAGCTTTGTAGGTAAGCACCAACACCTTGAATCTCACGCAGAGGGCAGCCGGCAACCAATGCAGCTTGCGCAGGAGGGGTGTAATATGGGGGTATCGGGACACTCCCATCACAACCTGTGCGGCTGCATTCCGCACCAGCTGAAGCATTCGCGTGGTCCTCAAGGGAAGCCCCATGTAGAGTGCATTGCAGTAGTCGATCCGGGACATAACGAACACATGAGTGACCATGTGTAGTGCATATCGGTCCAGGTAGGGACACAACTGGCGCACTAGGCGGACCTGGGCGAATGCCCCCCTGGCCACGGCTCCCACCTGCTCCTCCAAACTGAGCCATGAATCCAGGAGGACACCCAAGTTGCGAGCCCTGTCTACGGGGGGCAACACCTCTCCCACCAAAACCAACGATGGAACACTCTGGACCACCCGAGATGCCGGTACGCGCAGCCACTCGGTCTTGGCAGGGTTGAGCTGTAGCCTGTTCCTCCCCATCCAGATCCGTACCACTTCCAGGCAACGGGACATCATGGGGAGGGCATCACTGAGTTGGTTTGGGGTGGAGATGTAAAGTTGAGTATCATCAGCATACTGATGATACCTCACCCCCAAACCACGGATGATCTCGCCCAGCAGCTTCATATAAATGTTAAACAGGAGGGGAGAGAGGACCGACCCCTGAGGTACCCCGCAAGCGAGGGGCTGGGGGGCCTACCTCTGCCCTCCTGCCAACACTGATTGCAAGCACCCCAAGAGGTAGGAGGAGAACCACTGAAGGACGGTGCCTCCCACCCCCAACCCCCCAAGGCGCTGCAACAGGATACCATGGTCGATTGTATCAAAAGCCGCTGAGAGGTCTAATAGGACTAAGACAGAGGAGTAACCCCTGTCCCGAGCCCTCCAGAGATCATCCATCAGCGTGACCAATGCCGTCTCCATGCTGTATCCGGGCCTGAAACCCAATTGGCACGGATCTAGGTAATCTGCTTCCTCCAGGAACCTCAGAAGCTGGGAAGCCACCACGCTCTCAACAACCTTCGCCATAAAGCGAAGGTTGGAGACTGGACTGGAGGGTTACCTATGCACACAAACCATTTCACTTGTTTCTAGTTCAGAGGGCTAGCTACTGGTAGGAGATGCTATGCATTTACAGGAAGTTACAGGAAAACATGAGCAGGATGATGCTACATCTGCACTCCCATATAACTTATGGGCTTCTCATAAGCCTCTGGTTAGTCTCTGCAGGAACCAACTCCTAAACTAGACAGACTTCCATCTGACCCAGCCTATGTCTCTATATGTTGTTATGCCTGCTATTTTTCATCTAGAGAGGGCAGTTCAAACAGCAGGCCAGAGTTACGGTGCTGCATAAAGACAAAAATACATGCCCTTCCCCTTCACAGAGAGAGTGTCAGCTTTGGAATCATTATTAAAAGCTGCCACATAGCAGCAGAGGAATGGAGGGAGCTGATATTATTTGAGTAGCTCTCAGTAGACAAAATAAATTCTTCAGTAATTCAAGGTCATTGTGAATGGCGCACGAAGAATTGGGACTGAAGGGGGATTGGTTCACGTGATGTATGATGTGGGAAAAAGGGGATGGTTTGTAGGTTGGGTCCTTGTGGGAAGTCCGGGGTGGGGGGGAACTTTAGTTTCGGAATTCCACAGAGGTGCCAAGTTTCTATTCTAATAAAAGTACTTTGAGATTATGGTTGTCTTGGAGTTACTTGCTGGAATGGATAATCTTTGGAACACTGACACAGGGAACAAATGCTTCTATCCAACCTGATAGATATTCCATTTCTTCCAACTGCCAACAGGGAGAGCCAAAAACAAAAAAAATCCTCCAGGAAAGGCTCCTGGCAACAATTTCACATGAATCGTGCATTTTGCAGCTTGCTCAAGCGCCCACATATCATCTGTTGTTAGCTCCTTGAAACAGTTGTGTCCATTCCCAGAATCACACAGATGCCCTCGAAAGCAGTAGCTGTATCCCAGGAAAAGACATCTCTAGTTTTGAAGATTGCTAATAGATGCTCCAAAGTGCCTTTCTCCCTTTGAACTAAAAGGCCTGCATTAGCCCGACTTTACATACTCTGGGAGATGAAGTTGGTCACAATTTCATAACTCCCCATTCCATGTTCAAATAGAGGAACATCCCCACCTCACTATCACTACACATACGGGCTTTGTATATAAAATGTACTACCATATTGGCCAAGAAAAAGAGGTGGGAAAGAGAAATAGCACACTTAAAAAGCTGAAATTATTTTATATTCTTAATCATTCTTCTTTCACTCCCCTTTCTGATCTCTGTCCTACCTGCCTTTCACTTTTCAAGACCCCAGTTGGACAGCAAAACATCTTTATTTATTTATTTTTATTTTTAATTACATTTATATGCTTCTCCAAGACTCAGGTCGGCTTACAATTTTTGGGATACAACCCAGTGTGCTCAGCAATAGCCTTCATTCCATTGTATATGCCTGCTTATTACTAAGCGGCATTTTTACAAAGTCAGCTAATTGCCCCCAACAATCTTGGGTCCTCAATTTACCTACCCCGAGAGGATGGAAGGCTGAGTCAACCTTGAGCCTGGTGGGATTCGAGCCTACAGTAATTGTAGACAGCTGGATCTTAAGAGCAGGCATTTAACAGCCTGAGCCACCAAAGCTCTTGAACTTTTGCTTGATACTGGGAAGCCTAAACATCTTGGCTGCTTCAGCATCCCAACATTTAATTATTCGGTGACACCACCACTGGCTTCTCAGCAGGAAATTATCCAACTTAAGATGCAGTGGCAAAAAAGCACTATTTGCTAATTATGTATTCTTTCAAAAAAAATGCTACTTTTGGCTTGCAACTCCAGAAGGTTTACTGCAAATGGAAAGATGCTCTCCAGGGCCAAAGCAACGAAATGGGGACAAGAACGCCACAAGTGCAAAGAGTTCGGGAGTAGATCAAAACTTTGAAAGAATGAGAATAGTGCAGGTAGACCACCTTTTCCCATAGGACAGGTGCTTTCCAAGGATCCAGGGCTGCTGTTTTCAAGGAATCCTGTATTTTTCTGACTCACAGGATTCCTGGATTATTACAGGTAGTCTTCGATTTATAGCAATAGCACTTAGACTTATATATAAGGGCCTTGGTGGTGCAGGCTATTAAATGCCTAGCACTTAGTTCCAGCTGCCTGCAATTAGTGCAGGCTCGAATCCCACCAGGCTCAAGGCTGACTCAGCCTTCCATCCTCTCGGGGTAGGTAAATTGAGGACCCAAGATTGTTGGGGGCAATAAGCTGACTTTGTAAAAATGCCGCTTAGTAATAAGCAGGCATATACAATGGAAGGAAGGCTATTGCTGAGCGCATTGGGTGCGCTCCAAATTGTAAGCCGCCCTGAGTCTCCAGAGAAGGGCGGCATATAAATATGAATAAAAATAAAAATAAAATAAATACAGTGCTTTACAGAACTCTCTAAGTGGTTTACAGAGTCAGCCTATTGCCCCCAACAATTTGGGTCCTCATTTTACCCACCTGGGAAGGATGGAAGGTTGAGTCAACCTTCAGCCTGGTGGGATTTGGTCTGCCAAATTGCAGGCAGCTGGCTGCAGAAGTAGCTTGCAGTACTGCACTCTAACCACTGGGCCACAGAGGCTCCTTAAGACCACAACTGGAACCAGAATTTCCATGGCTAAGCAAGGTGGATGTTAAATGAGCATAAATGTGCATGATGGTCATATTAAAGGGTTGTCCACAAAGTATAACTGGTATTATTTGGTTACTGACCATTTTATAACCTTTTTTTGCCACAGCACCTAAGCGAATCACTGCCATTGTGAAGTGAATAACACAGCTGTTATGCGAATCAGGCTTCTCCCATTGACTTTGCTTGTGTCAGAAGCCAGCTGGAAAAGTCGCAAATGGCAATCACATGACCCCGGGATATTGCAATTGTGGTAAAACATATGTCATTTGCTACGCACCCAAATTTTGATCACGTGACTGTGGTGATGCTGCAATGGTTGTAAGTGTGAGAACCAACTGTAAGTCACTATTTCTAGAGCTGTTGTAACTTTGAATGGTCACTAAACAAATGCTTGTAAGCAGGGGTGGGATTCAAAACTCCCAACAACTGGTTCTCTGTCTGGTTGCTGGGTGGGCATGGCCATGGTGGGCGTGGCGTCCCGGAGCTTCCGGGAGGGCTGTTTTTCACCCTCCCAGAACTTCCGCGCGAACCCTGCACTTACCTGCATCCAAAATGGACTGCGTGGAGACTCCGGGGAGGGACCAGCCGGTCGACTCAACTACCAGTTTGGCAAACCAGGTGTAAATTTAACATCCGTTTCGCCTGGCTAAATCCCACCCCTGGTTGTAAGTCAAGGATTACCTAAAATTATGGGGTGGGCAGCTAACGGACATTCACTGATAGTGACCTGGCCAGTGTCTTAACTGAGCAGAGAATGCGAGCTAGAATACAAACCCAGTATTCTTCACAGCATGCAGGAGTTCCTTCACAACTTAGTCAAGGAAGGAAGAGACAGTGCTTCTAGAACAGGGCTGTCAAACGCACATCATCATGGTGGCGTCCCGTGACATATCAGGACTTTTTCCTCCTTTGCTAAACCGGGCATGGGCATGGCCAGCCTGTGACACACCCAGCCCAGACCTACATGTCACATACCAAGTCTTCTCAAAAGATAACTTGCAAACAGATTATTCAGTCATTTGAATCACTAACTTCCCTGAGCTTAAGAAGGAAAAACAACCTCACTGGTTAGGAAATGTTCAGGTGTTGGAGAGAGAAACCTGTTTATTCCACTTGGACTTTGCTTCAAAAGCACTGCATTAGCCTTAACCAAGTCATCTCTACTGATGTGTAATCAGCAAAAATTGTATGCAAAAAAAAAAAGCAAGTATTTCAGGAAACCAAGTCGGTAATGATTTTACTTCAAATTACAGATTAGAAATCAACTTATTTCAGGCAAACATTACTGATAGTTTCATCAGCAAAACATACACTTTTCTGTACACCACCTGGAAACATTCTGAATGAGGCATTAACATTTAAAGTAAACAGAGTAAAATTAACTGTATTTCACAGTCTACCCAGTTCAAACTGACGTGTAACTGTCTCATCAAATGCAGGACAGATAATTATATACCTACAGTCCTCATATTTTCTTCGAAAAAATAAAGGACAAACACGAAAAGGGGCAAATTTGAAAAAGAGGTTCACATTTTTAAAAAAATTGTTTATGTTTACAACTTCGCTTTACATAGGAAAAAGCAAAAGCAAAACCAAGGAAATAAATTAAATACATCTAAAGGGCAGTGTCCTGAAGTAAAGGATTGTCCTTCATAATAAATGATGTACGGTTCACTAGATAGCATCACTGAATAAGATCCATTAAACATTTTGTATTCTATAAGAGCAGCTCAAGATTATAAAGATCAGGAGGCTGTCACTTTGTCATGATGTCAAGAGAAGGCCACATGAAACCTCTCTAACTCATTATAGACATTGTCAACTAACAGTCTGGCACCAGAGAGGCAACAAAATACATGAGTGGTTTTTACAGAAATTGGTTAAGAAATACCCCCAAACCACAAGTTCACTTATGACTTCTCTATCCCCACTCACACATATATGGAGTAGCTGCACACACCACTAAGAAGAGCTATATCTGATTCTCTTTCTATTGCCAGTCACACCAGCAAATGCATGCACCCCAAGGAACATAAGCCTTGTTCATGCCACGCGATTCATATGCTGCAGGACAGTGATGGGATTCAAATTTTTCTACTACCGGTTCTGTGGCTTGGTGGGCGTAGCAAGGGAAGGATACTGTAAAATATCCAGTCAGAGGTGGCATTTGCTGGTTCTCCAAACTACTCAAAATTTCTGCTACTGGTTCTCCAGAACTAGTCAGAACCTGCTGAATGCCACCTCTGCTGCAGGAATCCCTACATTTTAAAAGTCTGCAGCAATATGAAGTACAATAAAACTCCAAGACCTTTTTATTCTCCACCTCAGAGTAGTAGGGCATACAGATAGGCCTGATTTAATAACCTGTCACTTAGCCACCATTCAAAATTACGATGGAACTTCCCAGGGCTACTTACACCCAGATTCAAAGTTGCCCCCTTCCCCAGTCACGATTCCATTGTGTGCACCTGGCAGTGGATCCAGATTTACTGTCATTTGCAGCATCCTGTGGGTCACATGACTAAGAGTTATGCTAAAAACCCATTGCGGTCAATGGATTTGCTTAATGACCATGGTGTTCACTTTTACAACCCCTGTAAAATTGAGTGCAGTCACATGGCAACCTACTTAATAACCTGCACGACTTACGATCATAATGCCAGGCTCAATTACATCATTCAGTTGAGGACTACCTATATGCAAATTGATCAGACCCTGACAGAAATGTTTAGTGAGAAGGCTCATTACTTGTAGCAATTCAGCTTCTGAATAGTCTGGGCAGATGGAACTGCTTCCCCATATATTCAGCAGGCCGTATTTCCCAGCAAACACGCATATGATCCGACTGTCACAATACCAATATAATTCTTGACAAGTAACTATTAAAATACTGATTTATGTCAAATATTATTGCTGCATTA
The DNA here is from genome assembly GCA_009733165.1 of Naja naja. Taxonomy (NCBI): domain Eukaryota; kingdom Metazoa; phylum Chordata; class Lepidosauria; order Squamata; family Elapidae; genus Naja; species Naja naja. The sequence continues at coordinate 260,206,790 of CM019148.1, read as the reverse complement.
CAGTACAAGGTTATAAGTACACCGTTAGGAGCTGTTGCTTTTTCTCCCTTGATCAACATGAGCAAGCTTATTATAGTTTTTGTCAGATACTCTTCATAAGTCATCCGAGACTAAACAAAAGAATGAATACCCCTGGATAAATCTAAATGGATTTAGAATCCAATACTGTACCAAACTAGAATTTCAGATATTAGACGACAGGACTGGGGTTTGAATCTCACAAGTAGCATTGTGGTTTTATTGCACTATAACATAAATTGGTCTTTCAAGGAGCAACTGTTAGATGTCTGGTCGTTATATTTTATGAAAAAAAGCTACAGAAGTGTCTGTAATTGGAGTTTGAGCAGAGGGGGGAGTACTGTAAGTGGTGACAGAGCAAAGCTTAAGTACAGCTGCTCTCTTATGATGCAAGAATCGTAATTATAAATCAGGTTGCTTAGTACGCAGTAAGCAAGCAAGTACGGTATTACAAGTTCTAGAATATATTTTACAGCAGTTCCACTGTAGGGCCAATTTAGTCCACAAATATAATACACAGACATTCAAATTCTCTGGCAAACAAGCAAACACTGGGGGAGGAAGCTTCATATTTTTATTCATTCCAATCCCAATGGATGTGGAGAAAATATGATGAAAAGTGACTCAGGACTCTCGCCATCTGTCTGTTTGTCTGTCTTTCAGCAGGACAATTTGCCAAACACAAAAGAGAACAGGAGCAAAAATGGTACTGAAATAAGAACAGCTGAATTCAAACATGGGCTGGATCCGGCTAGAGACTGCAGAGAATCACCATCCATGTCTCCAAACAACCTTTTAATTCTGTTCCCAGTCTTCTCACTACACATGTAGAATACAACATAAATATAGCTTTACAAATAGTCCCTGACGTACAACAATTTGTTTAATGACCATTCAAATTTATAACACGCTGGGAAAACCCGACTTATGACTAGCCCTTGCACTTATGACTGTCGAAATGTCCCCCTGGTGACATGCTCACAACCTGGGCACTTGGCAACCAGTTCACATTTACAATTGTTCCAGCCTCCCAGGGTCACGTGATTGCCAATTTGCAACATTCCCCACTGGCTTCTGATGAGCAAGGAAGTCAGATTCCCATAACGACTGTGAGGTTTGCTTAGAAATGTTTAGAATAACAGAGTTGGAAGGGACCTTGGAGGTCTTCTAGTCCAACCCCCTGCTTGGGCAGGAACCCCTATACCATTTCAGACAAATGGTTATCCAATCTCTTCTTAAAAACTTCCTGTGTTGGAACATTTACAACTTCTGGAGGCAAGTTGTTCCGCTGATCAATTGTTCTAACTGTCAGGAAATTTCTCCTTAGTTCTAAGTTGCTTTTCTCCTTGATTAGTTTCCACCTCTTGCTTCATGTCCTGCCCTCAGGTGGTTTGGAGAACAGCTTGACTTCCTCTTCTTTGTGGCAGCCCCTGAGATATTGGAAAATGCTATCACATCACCCCTAGTCCTTCTTTTCATCAGACTATAGACATACCCAGTTCCAGCAACTGTTCTTTACATGTTTTAGCCTCCAGTCCCCTAATCATCTTTGTTGCTCTTCTCTGTACTCTTAACCATGGCACAAAGGATTATAAAATCAGCAATGACTGTATTGCTTAGTGATGGATGTTCCTGTGTCAGTTGTGGTTATTTAATCAAAAACTACCTGTATATGTTACTGTGTAGAATAAATCTCCTATACTTAATGGACCTGGTCTCTAATTAAGATTCTTTAGGATTACTCCCTTAACAATACTTAAGTTTTTTATGTGTTTTTTTTTTAGGATTCGTGAACAATGTGGTATTTGCAAGACAGGTGCAGTCCTGCAAGACAATTACAGTACTTGGACTTGTGGATTCTTCAATGCTAATGAACATGAACAGGAGTTGCTTTTATAATAAAGTGCCAATTCAATTCCCTCCTTTCAAAACTCAAGAAAATTACTGGCCTTGGGAAGACAAAGATAAAAACTACTTTCTTCATTAGCACTTAGATGTCATAAAAATCATGTCTCAACTATAGTATTTAACTTTTATACAAAAAGAAGAGGGTTTTTTCCTCCAATATAATTACCTGTATGAGAGCAAGGGATTCACATTTACAGACAAGAAATTGCTGAAAATAAGGAAACAGTGAGTGGGCACAAGACTGCAGACATCCCAGCTGAAATCTGTGGATGCTTTTGAAAATTAGCAATTAACTATTGCTTGGGGGGGTAGGCTGCTTTCCTGGTGAATTCAACTACTTTTGTAACATCCAATCAGGTTTTCTTACTGGTTGCACCAGTATTACAGACCACCTTTCCTTGGAATTTAAGTTGGCCTCTCCCTGACTTCTTTTATGAAGAATTTTAAAAAGTTATTTCTATACTGAAGCTTTCCCTTCTGGGAATCCATGATTTTAAGAAGGCTGACCAGGATTTTAAAATGGTAGCTGTGGATTTTTATTGTCTATTTCTTGCTGTTATAACATGGCTCATCATTTCAGAAAAAATTCCTTAACTAAAACGGAATGACAACCATAGGTGGGCTGAAAATTAGTGGGAGCTTCCAATTTCCCCAGAGAATTTTCTTGGGGGAAGCAGAGAGAAATCTTCCTTCCTTCCTCCCTGTTCCTTCCTTCATCCTTCTTCCTCTTCCTTTCTGCCTTCTTTCTTTCCTCCCTGCCCTTCCCTTCCTCCCTTCCCTTTCCTCCCTATTCCTCTCTCCCTTCCTTCTTTCCGTCTTTCCTTCCTTCCTTCTCTCTGCCCTTCTCCCTCTTTCTCCCTTCTTCCCTCTTCCTTCCTTCCCTTCCTTCTCAACAGGCAGGTAAATGGCTGTTGCTGGGTAGAAGAAACATCAAGTATGAGCACACAGGGATGTGGGGCTTTTGGGAAGCTGTGAGGGAACAATGATGCTGCAGCAACCCAGCAGCACTGAAGAAGCCACAACTTTCTAAAATTTCACTCCATAGGACTCAGGGGTCTCAGCATTCTGCAAATTAGCCTATTTGAAGTATCTTGGTAGAAAACATTTTGCCCTAAGATGGATCATTTCGCCCAGTCAAAGGTTACAGACATGAGAATTTTGGTAGTATACAGATAATGCACTGTGATGTTTTATTGTATTTCAAGGTTTGTTAGAATTTTATTTATGATATTGAATGTATACTGTTTATATACAAAGACTGGTTTGTCTCAGGAGCCTACAGGACATAAATATGATAAATAAATATTTTTCCTTTCCTTCTGCTTGCCTCATATTTATTCAACGTGTTTCTCTTTTTTTCTATTTTCTTTCAAATTCAACAGTTATCCTTTCTTTTATCTTTCTCATCACCCCTTTTTTTGGCTGTTCTTTTTACTGGATCCATGGGGGTCCATGTCTGTAGTATTTCTGTCATGAAAGGGTTTGTATGCAAATAAGAAAATGAATAGCCTATGAAGATAAAAGATCAATTTATTTATTTTGTGGACAATTAATTTAGTTATCAATATAATTAATTATTCTGGTCTGGATTCTGTCATGAACGTATGTATATGTGGGACGTGGTGGCTCAGTGCCTAAGACGCTGAGTTTGTCGATCAGAATGGTCAGCAGTTCGATGGTTCGAATCCCTAGCATCGCATAATGGAGTGAGCTCCCATTACTTGTCCCAGCTTCTGCCAACCTAGCAGTTTGAAAGCATGTAAAAATGCAAGTAGAAAAATAGGGACCACTTTGGTGGGAAGGTAACAGCGTTCCGTGCACCTTCGGCGTTTAGTCATGCCAGCCACATGACCATGGAGACATTTTCGGACAGCGCTGGCTCTTTGGCTTTGTAATGGAGATGAGCACCGCTCCCTAGAGCCGGAAACAACAACACGTATGTGCGAGGGGAACCTTTACCTGAACTTTATATCATAATATACATGTGGATCACCCACATTTGTGCAGGGGAGAGAAATCTCCAGAACATCTTTTTCCTAGATCTGGCAATCCTAGATTGATATAAGTTGTATTGCAAGTAAAGATACTGTGCATCAGGTCAATGATCCATGTTTTCAAAAAAAAAATCATGAAAAATGCATTAACGCAAATTGTGCATCAAGGAGCAATTATTTATACATAGAGTAGTATAATGGTTTGAACAGGTCTCATGTCAGGGTCAAGGGAAATTTCATTTTCGGGGAAAGCCAGCACTTTAAAATATAAAAGTCTTGCAAAGCTATCAGGGATAATAACAAGGAGAACAAACATGAACATTTTCTCCCTAATTTTATTACAAGAAAAAACTAATTCAACAAAATCAACAAACTGAAATAGCTTCAAATCCATAAAGAACACATGGTCTAATTCCCTGTCCCAGGAATCTACCATTTTCATTTGCCTATTCTTCACATAGCCAACATTCCTAATATGCCACCCTGCCCCTCGCTTTGTCTACTGTCCAGCTGTTCTTTTCCAAAGACATACAGGATCGATTCTCCCATGCGATGCAGCTGCAAAACAACTTAAGATACCCAGCAGCAACACCAGCAACAAGAATGTGACAGACTAAGAAATCCTAGTGACTGTTGTCTCAAAAAATGGTGAGATACTGAAGGCTCTTCTATATGCCCCAATATGTAGATATACAACCAACTAAATATTGTAAACCTCTGATATAATACTCTCTGGTGGTTCCAAATCTTACTAACTTCATGGCTTGCTTGTAAGCTTGAAAGCAATAGAGACTGGGCTTCTATTGAATCAAATAGAGCTCTTTTTAAAGTTCAGACTCTTCATAACTGCAACATATCTTTGCAAAGTACAAAACAGCCCACCATTCTCAATTCCAGACCCTCATGGAAGGGCCCAACCCAGAAATGGAACAATATGGCATCAACCCATGTGCTCTTCTACTTTTCCCCAACAAGTCTAGACACTTATGCAATTTTTTTTGGTAGGGAGAGAGAGTGTACCTAGGATATTTACGTGTACTTCAAAACTACTCTTTACCTTCCATTTTCAGACACATTTTCTTCTCATTTGGATCCTGCTTCTTGCAAGGAATGAGTGCAGAAATAAGTATAAGTGGCAAACAGTGTCAATGGACTAAAGATACACAATTCCCATACATTACCTGGGTTTGTGGATCCCTGAGCATTTTTAGACCAATTTCCTATTGAGCAGCAAATATAATAACTTAGACCAAACTTCACACACACTCAGATTCTACAACTGTTAAATTCCATTCTCACTCACATAGGATGTTTCATCTTATATCCATCTTCTGGAGAGAGATAATAATAATAGAAAACCCTGAATGGAGATGATTGTGATGTTGTTTATTTCATGAGGCTACAAAATTACAATAAAAGTAACTCTTCATAGTATACACTTGGAGACAAAGATAGATAACAGCTGTCATAGCTTGTTAAAAACCAGAGCAAATGTACCTAATAATCCTTCTTCCCTACAACAACTCAGTGAGGTAGGTTGGGCTAAGGGAGTGACCGATCCAAGGTCATCCAGAAGGTTTTCATGACTAAGGCAGAACTAAAACTCGCCATCTCCTGATTTCTAGCCTGGTGCCTAGTAAAATTAATTGCCTAGTACAGAGGTATCAAACTTGCATCCTCACAGCAGCATCACGTGATGTATCATGACTTTTTTCCCCTTCGCTAAACTGGGCGTGGGCGTGGCCAGCACGTGACACATCTGGCCTGCAGGCTGTAAGTATCTGGCCTAGTAGGACTGAAGAAAATGTTCAGTCTCAATGCATTATATATTCCCAGTATATCCGTTTATTTAGTTTTTAAAAATGCAATTTGGTTTCCCACAAAAAAATATAATAGCAAAATTAAATGTCTCCTGTTTTGTGAAGGTAGCACAAATGTCATACAAATATGTCTTAAATATCTTAGTCCTGAAAAGACATATATGAGAAATCATTATTTTCAGACATTTGCTCCAAGTACTGCAGAACCTTTTATCAATGTGATAGTCCAACGTTAACTGACTAGACATAAGGAATTGAATCAAGACAGGCATAGCCAAGGCTTGCATGTTAACGACTACACATTTTTACCTACAAACAACATGAAAAATTGTCAAGATCCTATCTTAAAGAGAAATTCACTGAATGTGAAACTAATTCAGATGCTTGTCTAAAATATATGTTCAAATCTTAGGTTTGCATGGTCCTGCTCTTTTTAAAAGAGGGCTACCCTCTTAGAAGTTACACCAGAGAATCACATGGAGAAAAGTTGAAATCTGCAACAAAATTCAAATCTTTTCCCATCTGGATGCCATCTAGTTCTCATTCTTCTAACCACTGGATCTGCAAAGGTAAAAACGGAACATTCCTTAATCTAAACTACTGCTAACAGAAAGACAGAACTCAAAATATATCAAACTCTACAGAAAAGTCACTACCTTGCAAATATAGAGGCTACCAGTAGTCCTCAACTTACCTTATGCCAGTCACTAAGCAGGTCATCGTGTGACTGACCTGATTTATTACTTTTTTTTTGAAGTGGTCATTAAGCAAACCCATTGTGGGACACTGCAAACAGCCGTAAATATGGATTGGTGGCTGAGGATCATGTGACCATGGGAGGGGGAGTCAGAACTTCAAATTAGCACCTTTGGAGTGGGTGTCCATTGTAAGTTTAAATTGTAAGAAAGTGGTCGTAAGTTGAAAAGTACCTGTACAGCATGATGAGCTAGGAAAAGGACTAGATCTAAACTGTCTTATTGTCTTTAGGAATGAAAATGTGACAACTAGAAAAGCTATCTAACCCTCCCTGCTTTAAGAATATTTCATGTAGTACTCTAAATAACCATGTAAACTTTATCATCATTAAAAAAGTTGGAACCTGTAGGCCTTCAAATAAATCATAGCTGCGTATGCAGGTTTCTGCAAGGCCCACTTATAGCCTATTTCTAGAAATGTTTATTCAAAAGTCATCTCTCTTCAGTTTAATGGTGCTTACTCTTACATAGGCAAAAAGAAAAATTTAATCTAATGTCATACAAAGTGAAATTGCATCAGAATGGGCCTAGATATGGTTATATCTGCATGACTTTTTCCTTCAATTCCTATTTCCTTGGAAGCGTCAACAACCAAGCATCTGTAGTTCTTGCACACATCTTCCATTGAGCTTCTTATTTTCCCCCTGGATTATTCCTAATGCACATTTCATGCTGAGATAAGCATTACAGCTATTCCATGAATAAAGGATTACAGAAAAGGCTGCGTTTTGAAAGAAAAAGAGGCGCTGTACCTAACTCCATTCAGGATAGAAGAAATAGCTACTGGACCCTACATTTCAGTGTGCTGTCATTGTAACTTGCAGAGTTCTTAGTGTACTCTAAAGATTTTTTTTGTTCTGTCAATCACAACCAGATCTGATGCAATCCAAAGCTACTGCTGGTCAAATGAAAGTTCAGACTTTGTAATAAGGAAGTGCAATAAATGTGGAACACCACAGTAATTTGATGAACATATGTAATAAGAATTATTTAGGTTGTGGTCATTCAATGCACTGAACCACAAATTAGTCAAGTACCCTTTGGGCTAGTATGTTGTATGGATCCAGGCCATATTGGTTGGTTTATTGTTCACGGTATATCCATCCAAACCCAAAAAAACTCAATTAAGTATGGTTTTGCTCAAGTAATGGTAGACCTTTTAGGCTCTGCATGTCAACAATTCAGAAAGTGCCTAACTTGTCACAGATACTTCCCCAAACAAGAGAGAAACAATTTTCTATTTTCCTTTTATCTAGGCCACCCCAACAATAACACCCAACTCAGCAGCAACACTGATGCTGGGCCTGAAGTAGAAGTCAAGGCCTCGACTTCAGCTCTAGTACAGCTGCTGCTGTTCCAAAAGGCCGCCTCGTGGTTCCCCATGAGCCTTGGGGAATAGTGTGATTGCTCCACAGCTCAGCACTCCCCAGGATCTGCTGTGTGCTACTTACCTTCAGGCAGTATTCTCTTTCTTTTGAAAAGGCCACTGCAGCATTTCTGAGGTACTCCAAGTGGCATGAGGCCTTTGTTCTTGAAGCAGCATCTTCTGCAGCCTCTGCAGCCAACAAATGTACGAAAGGACTCCTCATTGTCGTGTGATTTTTGGGGGTTCCAGAGGCCTCAAACCCATTCCTGCACCTCCAAAAATCACAAGATAACAGACTATGCTTTTGAGAATAGTTGTTGCTGGTGAATGCTGGCATGTCATCCCAAACATGGCATGTTACCTTTGACATGTATCATGCGTCCGCCATCACTGGTTTAATTTTTTTTAATTCATATTTATATCCCACCCTTCTCCAGAGACTCAGGGCAGTTTACAATTTTTGGAGCGCAACCCAATGCGCTCAGCAATAGCCTTCATTCCATTGTATATGCCTGCTTATTACTAAGCGGCATTTTTACAAAGTCACTTATTGCCCCCAACAATCTTGGGTCCTCAATTTACCTACCCCGAGAGGATGGAAGACTGAGTCAACCTTGAGCCTGGTGGGATTTGAGCCTGCACTAATTGCAGACAGCTGGAACTAAGTGCTAGGCATTTAACAGCATGCACCACCAAGGCCCACCTAAGGCAAGCAAACATGAAAACATTCTTAAAGTGAATGCAGCCATTTGCCAGTGACCCAACATACCATGATTTTTGTTTATATGTACAATTTTCAAGAAGCCATTTGCCACTCCAAATTTGTGAAATATTAATGTACTTTTAATGTATAATATTCCTTCAGTCTATAAAATTACCTAGACAATCAAGTAAATAGCATCCATATAATCTGTTAACTTTTCTAAATACCAGCAGGCTAGCTACTCAACCATAATTATCTGAGACGCCCGGAGAGAAAAGATAAAATAACGAAGAAGATCTTTCCAAATCAACTTTGCTAAACTGACAGGTCAAAGAATTCAATACCTCAGATAGTTAAGATGGTTTCCAACGATGAACTGTAGATTATCAATTAGTATTTTCTAAGCAAGACATTTATTCTTTCACTTCCTTTCCCTCCCAAAGAAAGAGTACTTTAATTATATCTTATTACCAAACAACCTAACAAGACCTTAACTTTATTGATCAGTGGTCCTCATAAAACTGATACATATTAATGTTTCTAAAATTAATTATTTGCAGGGTGTATGGTATTAATAAAGTATTTGGTTTTGACAATAATAATGGCATTAGTGAAAAGCACTGAAATATGAGTCAAATACACTTTTTTGATCTATAGAACAAAAAAATGATTAAGTCTCTTCTGGGACCACCATACTTTTCAAGTAGACTGCAAAAAGGGTGGAACAGAAATGCTGGCATAAGAATTTTTGATATTTGAAAAACCCTGTGGGGGAAAAAAACCCACAATACTGGCAATATTCATAAATCAGTGGGAGAACATTTAAATCTACCCAAACATTCTGCTCCCAAATTGTATGTTGTCATTGCTCAACAACTCGATTTGAAAAGTACATCTCTAGCATAAAGTAGCTAAATTAGAACTATTTTTGTTTAAACACAGAGTTAGAGTTGAATGTCGACTATTTCTTGTCCTAATAAAGATATTCATGTGATGAAATGTGCACCTGCAGCAACAGGGGAGGAGTATTTTGCCAGGAATACTGGCAAAAAACAGAGGAGTATCAGAGCCTTCACAGAAAGAGGCCCAGATTAAGAAACAGCTCAAGTCCTCAGCTGGATGGGAGAAGTTGGAAGAGGTTCAGGGTAACCACATCCTAAAGTTATGTTGTTGGTTTAAGCTCCGAGCTTGGCAATTTGGTTGCAAACGTTTCGTCCCCATTTGAGGAGACATCTTCAGTGCGCTTGGTTGTGCTTGTCAGGGGGAGCATTAGCCTTTAAATACCTTTCTGAGTTCTGGTTTGATTTCAGGCTGTGTGATTGGCTGGCTGTAGTTGCTAAGTCATAGTCCTTGGTTTTAAGTCCCATCTGTGTGGTGTAAATTAGCACTGGTGTTGTTGTTTGGATGTCTTCCAATGATGTCATGGTCTGGTTTCGGGGTTGATTTGTTTTGCACTGATTTTTTGGGTTGGTATTTTTTGCACTATAAGATGCACTTCCTCCCCCACCCCCCAAAAAAGTGGGTGGAAATGTCTGTACATCTTATAGAGTGAATATTGCAGCAGGGAGGGAGGGGGTTGATGCGGCGGCAGGGAATGCTGAAGCCTTTGCTGCCAAGCAGCTGATTGGCAGTTGGATCAGCCTCCCGGAATATCAGCAATCAGATGTTCTAGGTGGCAGGCATCACCACCGTCGCCTATCACCACCGCCTGTTCGCCGCTGCCCATTCGCCACTCATTGGATCCTACTGTCTCATCTCTGGGCTTGGCCCTGACAATTCATTAACACAGAAAAATTGAAATACTTCTAGTCACACAACATAGAGTTTACACAATGGGGTGTACCTATTCCAGCCAACCAAGTCCATCTCCAAGATAGTTTGCCTGTTTCACAAGAAACATTCAGCATTCTATGGCAACAAAGCATTAGCTCTGTATTCAGTGGGCTATTTGTCCCTTATCTATATTGTTCCCTACTTTTTTTTCTTATTTCTACAAGGTCTGAGATACTCCCAAGAGTTCTGATACCTCTTTCACGCAATGACCTCACTATTTTGCTTACACTGAGATCAATATTGTGAGAACCAGAATCAATGATACATTAATATATATTTGTCATACATCTCCCTGTTACTTTTAATTTATATACTAATTAACAACTTCATACGGTATGTACTGTAAGAAGTCGAAGTTAAAGTACTAAACGTTAGGTTTGAGCATGTTTCAAAAATGTTCTGAAGATACATTTTGGAAGATATGAAAGCAAGGTAGCTGCTTTAAGGAACCAAGTATTTTACAATAGCCGTATGTTATGCAGTTTATAAAGTAGCCACATTAACTTTCAGATCAACAAAGAAAGATAAAAGTATTATTCAATATTCAACAATCAAAACATATAAGATTAACTCAATCCAAAACAGGCAAGGTAAAACTTTTACAGATTCTAAAGTGTACCAAAAATGTCACAGAAGGCAAAGAATTTAAGAATACATGTTGAGCCCCACATGGGGAGCAAACAAAGAAAACAAGTTCATATTACTTTCAAGAAGGCATAGGTAATATTAAAACTGTGATAAAAATATGATCTTGGAAGAATAAGAAAGTACAGGTAGTCCTCACAATTGAGCCCAGAATTTATGTTGCTAAGTGAGAAATGTGTTAAGTGAGTTTTGCCCCATTTTAAGACTTTTCATGCCACATTTGTTAAGTGAATCACTGCAGTTGTTAAATTAGTAACACACAGTTGTTAAGTGAATCTGGCTTCCCATTGACTTTGCTTGACAGAAGATCGCAAAAGGTGATCACATGATCTTGGGACCCTTCATTATAAAGATGAACCAGTTGCCAAGGATCTGAATTTTGATCACATGATCATGGGGATGCTGGAAAGGTTGTAACTGTGAAAAATGGTCATGTTACTTTTTTCAGTGCCATTGTAACTTTGAATGGTCACTAAATGATCCGCTGTAAGTTGAGAACGACCTATATTAGGCAGAACCATACATAGCGAATTCATTAAAATGAAGTAATTTTCTAATGTTGCTTCCCACTACTTTCACAACCCAGCTCTGCTGTCTCTTCCCCCCCAAAATTTGCTTTTCTTCCATTTTCTTCCCACAGTCTCTCACAATATGCCACTACAGAGAAATCCCCTTTCTAGACTACTGTTGTACATCACTTCTATGTAATTTATTGAAAGAGGGAACAGGACATTTTCTTCTCCCAAGTAACTTACTGTTAAAATGGAGTGACCATTGTAGATTACCTGAAAATCTGCTTAATTTTCTGTTTGGGGAGAAGAGAGGAATCATTTAAGATTCATTTTCCTTTGAATAACTATATTAACGACACAGGATTCAGGAGTGTGATCTCACTAAATAATCTTCATGACTGCTTAGATCAGGGCTGTCAAACTCCAGGCCTGTAGGACAGATGCATCACACGCTGGCCAGACCCACACCCGGTTTAGCGAAGGGGGAAAAAGTCCCAATATGTTACACGATGCCATGATGATGTGAGTTTGACACCCCTGGCTTAGATCCATTCATTTCCTCCAAACTCAGTTGCAGATATATATCTACCAACTTAGCATCTACTTTAAATATATAAAAATGTGTCGCATTGCAACTATTATGATCTTGAATCTAACCGTAATAATACAGGTCTCTGAAACTAGAAATCTTGCTGGAATAGACCAAAAACATATCTAGTATAGCAGCCTATTTTCCCACAATAGCTACTTCTAGAACTTTTACCACACTCACAGAAACAGTTCGTAACTAGCATCAGTTCCATAAAACAAAACAGAAGACAAGACATGGGAGAACATGATGGTTGGAGACTTTCATGAAGGTTAACACATCTTTAAATTTGCAACTATTTCTATCCTAACAGTGAAGGAGTCAATAGGGACATTGGGAAAGGGTCTCAACAGACTGGTTCAAATTAGCTTTAAAAGTTAGTTCTGTGGGCTTTTCTTCCAACACTGGGCAGCAGTTGTAAAGGCCAATCACAGCATCTAGAAAAAAGGCAGTTATATTAAGGAGGTACAAAGGTTTAAATCTGAAGCATGCACAACCCTATTAGTTGTGGTAGTGTGAAGATGAGCTCAAAGATCTCCAAAAGACCATAAGTTACCTGTTACAAAACCATCCCAAAACTTACACCTGTCCCACACAATTATTTGGTAGCCTTACAAGTTGTAGGGAAGACTTCCCTTATGCCCTCTTTCTCAAACAGACTTGGGTTTCATTCTGACATTCAAAGATTCCTTATAACCTAAAAGTGCAGATACAGCTTGAAGAAGGGCAGGAACTTATCTGCAGACTTAAGATCCCATGTCTTGTTCAAATCTCCCCCATGATTTGTAACTCCAACCCATTCCAACTTTGTCACTGGACCACAATCCTCATAAAGATATAACTTTCTGTTCTAAATGCTCCCAGTCATTGGAAGGAAACACTAGAGACCTCTTCAGCACATCTGGCCCAGAGGGGGGGAAGCCAAAATTTATGCTAGATTAAGTCAAATGGGCCACACCCAGTTCCTTCAGCCAAACTCACAAGAGCAGAAAAGTTCTAGTCTTGTGACATAAACAACGGTCCGCACTGTGTAGAGGAACCTATTCACTGCATTACAGGACCACGGAGTAAGCTATACAGTACGTAATCAGCTCTTTCCCCGTTTATTTTCCTCAGCGTCCACATGCTTCGCATACACAGACACACGCCGCCTCTTAAGTTTACGTAGGGGATCTTAGACCAGCTACCATCTCTCGTTCTGAAACGCGTCATAAGATTTCCACGAAGCGAAAAGAGGAGGTCGAAGTACATCGAAAAATGCTTGGAAGGAAGAGCAGCGCGTATGTGTACGTTTTTCCCCCCGGTGGGCAGCCTTAAAACCAAAGCAACGTCCGATTAATTGACTTGCTCCACTGTAAGCGACCCGCCGATTTCAATCAGGCGGATTGCTTAACAGGTTTGCTCGCCTCCCCAATGTAAACGTCTCATCCCTCAAAGGCCGTATATCCATCTCGGGGCGTAAAACCCATTGACATCCACCCCCGTGCGGTTACGTCTGAAGAAAGGTGCGCGGAAAGAAGCCGGGATGTACCAAATAAAAACAGCGGCTGATTTGCCTCCTCCAAGCCCCTTCCCTTCGAGCGGCTGGAGAGATTAAACCAGCCCCTGGAAAAACAGACACCTATCTATACTGGGCAAGTTTTCGCGTGACATTAGCACAGTCACCGGCTCCATTAGCTTAACGTTCCGAGGGGAAGGGAAGGGAAGGGAAGGGAAGGGAAGGGAAGGGAAGGAAAGGAAAGGAAAGGAAAGGAAAGGAAAGGAAAGGAAAGGAAAAGGAAGGAAAGGAAAGGAAAGGAAAGGAAAGGAAAGGAAAGGAAAATTCCTTCTTTGGGAAACCAAAAACGATGAGCAAGAAGAGCCGGCGCAGCCAAGGAAGAACGCGATGGGGAAAAAAAACATCACTGCTTTTCTCCTCAACTCGGTCTCCCAAGTTAAAAAGAAGGAAGGTTTTGGTATTCTTTTACTAGCACCATTTAGAGTTTCTCTCTCGATATTTAAAAACGCTCCGCGTAAGATCGCAGTCTCCTCTCCCGCATCTTTTCCCGGCGCATGCAAACACGCAGATCTCTACTAACTCGAGCGGTTTTGGGGCCAAACGCGAGAAGAAAATCGCTCTTCGGCAGCAGCGGAACACAAACCAACCGGCCTCCTACGTAAGATCACAAGCAGCCCGACAACGACAGCGAGCAGCTGTTTTCTATCCACTGCCTCCCCTCCGCTTATTTCCTTTAGTATATAATATAGCATTGCTCCCGTCAACACAGAGGTGTTGGGGGAAAAAAACAAAAACTTAGCAGGGCTGAATGGCAACGCCACCAGTTGCGCTTTCCAGTTTGCAGAGCAAATCAGCGGGGCGGGCAGACGAGCCTTTCCATCCCCCGTCGGAACTCTCCGTTGGAGGAAAAGAAAAAAAAATCTCGGCAACAAGTGTCGTCCAAACAGCACCGCGGCAACGCAAAAAAAAAAAAGCAGAAGCGAGGAAATACCTTGCCGCCTCGCCGCTGCTTCCGATGAGCCCCGGAGTTCAGCCGCTGCTGCCTAAAACTCGGCGCTCCGCAAGCCGAACGCACCAAGCCAGATAGACACTCAGCGCGCCGCGCACGAGAATCGCGAAGCTCTAGCGGAACGCAGTTATCTTGAGCCAACCGCGGTGCCGTACCTCTTGGAACGTACCATTGTTTTTATCCTTAGGGGTATCGATTTGGATTAAAAGGGGGGGGTAAAAGAAGAGGTTTTTCTTTTTACGCTTGCCACAGATCTCGCTGATATCTATGGGTACACGTCTCTATTTTCTATTACTGCCCTGGGAAGATAAAATACTACTTAGGGAAGCCAGGAAACGTTATTTCTTTCCTTTTGCGGAATAGTAGCGCCCGCGGGAGTGGGCGTGGCCTTGCGAAAGCGTGGACCGGCGGTAGCTTCATCGGCTGGGATAGAACGGGAGACAGCCGTTGGTGGCTCGGCGTGGTAGGTAGCCTGAGAGACCAGGGAGGAACTTGCCTTTAGCGGTTAAGCTTTGGAAATAGGACGCGCCGTGTCCTATTTCGCCCAGACGTGGAATGTTTCCCCCTCCCAACAGGGACCGACACACCAGTATAATTGTAGCTCGGGTCCTTTCAGTTTGGTTTTCATTCCGTTTTTCTGCCTCTTTCTTCACACACAAGATAACCAGACGAAGGAAGGTCGAAAGGTTGCTTCGGAGATACAGTCGTGGGATTCAGAGAGGCTTTCCCAGAGAAGCGTTTTAGCGGGAAGAAACCTTGCGCTTCGCATAATTTAAGGAGTCAACAGCTTGACAAAGACATACAGTGCTGAGCTAACACTGAACACATCCCGTAAGAACTTTAATATGTGAAGCCTGCCGGGTTTGGGTTGTACAACATATTGCGCTGTTAAATTTTGGTCTACGGTGCGGTGGGAATGTAACCTGCCTGATTAATTTATGATTCACTATAATGGTAGGTTACACCGAATAAATTACCATTGATTAGATGAGTGATATCATACAAACAGCCGATCTGTAACTATTCAAATTTTTCCTCCTTTTTCCCCCCCAGAAATGATGGAATAAATAATGAGGGGGGAAACAGGGAGGGTTACAAATAGAGGATGACAACATTTGCACACACCCCAAATGACAGTTTAAAACTTTAAATGAACTATGTAGCTGTCCAGAAAGAAGCCTTATCTCTAGAAGCATCACAAATATGTCTTGTAACTATTAGATCTTTTCTGTCTTGGTTTTTTTTCCCCCTACAACAAAAGAGTTGAAAAGAGTAATGAGAAAACACAGAATTGCAAATAGAGATTCATACAGTCTGATCCTCTGTACAATTCTTTAAATGAGGCTAAATATTTATATAAGAAAAATCTCATCTAGAACCACTTCCATCAGATAAAACATTTATTGCAAAATGGCCCTTGCAGAATTTTATCAAATACCTAGATAGCAGAATTTTATCAAATACCTAAATAGCATCTTTCATTATATTCCGTTCATATTTCTTTTTCTTTAATTAAAAAAAATCAACTAAGGAAAGAACAGAAGCATGTTTTTTTATTGACAATAATGCAAGCTCTCTATCTGGAAACATCAGCTGTTTAATAGAAGGGTTCCTATGTTTTTCATGCTGATACATAGTAGTTCTAATTCCCTCTTCATCCCATAGATACTACAGCTCAAATACTATGAAAAAATGGTCCGAAGAACAGTTTTACAAGGATGTAAAACAAGATAATTTGGCATCAGGCTAAGAAAATATAATACATTTGTTGGTTACCAATGAAGGAGAATATTTCTAGCTCAGGGTTGAAATGGGTCCTTGGTGCTCTCTGAGTTGGTTGTTTTTTTGCAGATGTTTCATTACCTAAACTAGGTAACATCATCAGCATCAGGACTGATGATGTTACTTAGTCTGCAAGAAAACAACCAAGCTCAGAGAGCATCAAGGACCCTTCATTTATTGATTAGTCAGAGAGCTCAGTGATTAAGCCAAAATTTAAATCTGCGTTCCCATAATATATTCAAGCCATAGTCAATTAGCCCTTCTGAAAGGCAAAGAGGTTGTGGGTGGCTCTTGCAAGGTGTTCCAAAGGGTAGGAGCCATGGCAAAAAAAAATGCTATTCTAGACCTGAAATTCCTTGATCAAAAGGGTGGCAGCAAGCCCCACCTGCCAGAAATATGTATATAAGCATCCAGAAAAAAAATAGATACTCTTATAGTCAGATGGGATTTTTTTGCATAAGTACTTAATTCTGCTTATTTGGGATTCCCAGACCTCCCACCATCCACATTCACTTCAACGGTTATGTCCTTTGTGTCCCTATCCAAGGAAATACGTTTAGAGTTGGGTTATATAGGTAGTCCTTGACTTACAACTATTCGTTTAATGACCATTCAAAATTACAATGGCACTAAAAAAAAGTTATTTACAACCAGTCCTCACACTTATGACTATCACAGCATCTCCACAGTCTTGTGATCAAAATTTAGGAGCTTGACAACTGGCACATATCTACAATGGTTGCAGCATATCAAATCAAATCATATCAAACCTTTATTGTCAATGCACAACGTGTACAATGAAATTGAATGCCAGGGTTACATGGTGCCCATTTTTGACCTTCCCAGTAAGCTTCCAAGAAGTGAAGTCAATGGGAAAGCTTCACTTAATGGTCATGTGATTCACATAACAATTGCAGTGACTCACATAACAACCATGACAAAAAGGTCATAAAATTGGGTGTGAATCAATAACACCTTGCTTAAATGCTGTTTTGTTTATATTTTCATAGGTCAAAATGATTATACCTGTGAGATGCTTCACTTGTGGTAAAATAGTTGGAAATAAATGGGAAGCATATCTTGGCCTTTTGCAAGCAGAATATACAGAAGGGTATGCATTCTCAACTCTATATTTTCATAACTATTTTGTAAAATAAGCAACAATTTTATCATTATAACAATTTGGATTGCAATGTAACATTTCAGTATATTATTTCCATGCCACTAATGCAAATGTTGCTAATTTTCTGGTGGCTTCAGTTGATAGTCTGTACAGGATAAGACATTGCTTAATTATTCCTTTGTAGTGTCCTCTTAGACATGTATTTCTGAGTAACACTTTAGTTTGTTATATTATGAAAACAGATCAAATAATTTGATTGATTTTAAAATATTAATCTTGTTCCACTAACCCCTAATACCAGTGGTGGTATTCGACCAGTTCGGCCCGGTTCTGGCGAGCCGGTAGCAGCAACAAGCAGCGGAGACAGAACCGGTTCTCTCCGCTGCTCTGCTGGCTCTGCTGTTGGGCCCACCTGCCTGCCCAGGCTCCCATATTCACTTTTATCTGCTGAATTTGAAGCGCAGCTGCTTTGCGCCACACAGAATAGTGCCGCACGGCAGCTGCTAAAGTGACCAGGATCCTGCAGGCTTGCAGGAGGCGAGTTAGAACGCTTCTGCGCTAGCGCAAACGCCTCTGCACCTGCGCAAAGTGCGCATTTGCACACACGTGCACACGAAGTATGTGCACACGCGCAAAGCGCGCCCACCAAGCCACACCCACCGAACCGGTGGCAACAATATTTTTTTTTTAATTACATTTATATGCTGCCCTTCTCCGGAGACTCAGGGCGGCTTACAATTTTTGGGATGCAACCCAGTGTGCTCAGCAATAGCCTTCATTCCATTGTATATGCCTGCTTATTACTAAGCGGCATTTTTACAAGGTCAGCTAATTGCCCCCAACAATCTTGGGTCCTCAATTTACCTACCCCGAGAGGATGGAAGGCTGAGTCAACCTTTGAATCCCACCACTGCCTAATACTGATATGCTCTTTGAAAAAAAAAAGCTTGCTCACTTTTGCAGTCATGTAATACTGTTTTTCAATAATAGAATTAAATGGCACATTATGTTGAATCCTATTATGTGTTATAAAAGCCTGAAAAACATTTCTTCCATTGATTGCTAGTATTTGGAAACTGTTGTCTATTATTCTCTTTTGTGCTGTATTCACAATTTTCCTTACCTTGGTAGAATTGTCTCTGGTTGCAGTTAATCATGTTGTGATAGCCATTGATTTTTCATTGCGAATACAGAATTGGAAACTATGGATCCACAAGCTGACATTAAATAGCATATTACTAAAATATTTGCATGATAAATACATCTGATTGTAGGCCTAAATTCTCTTGCAGTTTATTGTATGATTTTAGATTGGCCAAGTGAGCATACAATATCTAATTGAATTCTTCCTAGCAGCAGAATTGTCTGTAGTAACTGTTATCTGACAATTTTCAGGACAACCAAGAATGTCAGATATTGTTAAAATAATGTATTGTAATAAAAAGGGGTCAGGTCACCTGAATAAGCTAGTTGTCCAGAGATGCAGAGATTCTGCCGTATTTCAAAATGTTGCTTTTCACTTACATTGAGTTTCTTCAAACAACACTGACTCAAAGCAATATTGAAGAAAAGAACATAATCATTTCTGCTTAATTGTTTAACTCCATATTATCAGATGTAGGGTTTTTAAAAGCTGGAGCATGGATTCATAAAAATTGGTATATGAGAATTCTTTTGCAGCACTCAGCTTTTCTGCAGTTTTGGTGGAAATTAATGTGTTTATATGCATTTCTACTTAGAAATAAATTCCTTGGAGTTCAATAAAATCATCTCCATACAAGCTTATACAATTCTGCAGCCTATGTATGCTGGAATTTTCATCAAAACACTAATAAAACAAATACAACAATTATAATACACCATTAAAATGTGTAATGATCTATTTTTAGTTTTATTGTTGTTTGAATAGATTTGAGGTTGAACTCTTATGAAGAAGCGTTCATTTCATGTGGAAATCTGGAACTTGTTGGGGAAGCTACAGATTGCCATTTTGTGTTCATCAGTTCTCTGCTTATATTTTTTAGCTTTCACTTACTTGATCTGTGAGTGAATGTCATCTCAAACTAAATGTTACAAGTGCTAGATATTTTATGCCTACACAAATATTTACCCAAATCATGAGCTATACAGGCAGTCCGTAATGACTGAAATTTCGGTCCTAATGGCTGTTGTAAATCGAGGATTACTTGTAGCCTCCCATTTAGAATGTAATGTTTCCTTACATGTCAAAATATGCAATAATAACACTTGAAAAATGCCATCTTTTTTGAGACTGTTCCTATCCTTGTTAGTGCCTCTGACTATGCTGTCTGAAAGATGCTAATTAGTCCCTATTGAAATCCTGGATTTATATAAAATAGAAACAAATGGAATATTTACCTGGAAGATCAGGATTAAGCCCAGATAAGTTGTTTCCACTAAATAGAGGCTGAATAGCTATATCTGATCACAAGGGTTGATAATGCCTAATGAACAAGTATCCATCCTAAAACCAACATTCAGTTTCCTATCCCTCCATCTGATGCACTGTATGCATCAGAATGATAAAATCAGAGTGATACAATCAGTCCAGGATGATTCAGCAAGGTCAGATAGTTGAAATCATTACAAAGCAAGACGTTTCTGCCATACTGCATTTATACTACCGGGGGGGGGGAGGAATTAAATGCTTTTTCTTGAGAGTGGCACTATACTAATAACACACAGCATTGCAACATGTGCCCTGAAATTAATTTGAATGAGTAGTTCTTGGTTCAGTAAATTATTTTTGTGTTTCAGTCCTGTCCTTTTCATAGATGGGGATTCTTACAGGCATACGCATATATATATGTTCATAGGCAAACATATATATCTCTCAAACAATGCACACAGTGGTAGCATGTGGAGAGGAATCACCACAATTAGTTTCAGGTAAAATTGACAGTCATGGCTTGAAAAGGAAGAGGAAACTAGGAATTACAAAGATTTCCTGTCTTTTTCTCATAATTTGCTCTTCTGTTTTGAAAGAGGCTTTTTTGTTGTTGTTGTTGTTGTTCAGAGTCTTTCTTTGTATAAATACAATATTGTGCATTTGGGAAAGAGGAAGATGCTGAAAACTGCTAGAAGCCAACACTGTGACTTTTGTGGTGGAGAATTCCTAAGCATTGGGGTGGAAAGAAAATAAGCAAATCATAGATCTAAAAGTTCCCCACATTTTCTTTTTATGTTTTCCTGCAGGGCAGAGGCCATCTTCCACATCTGTCTTGTTAAGAAGATAAGATTTGAAGTAGTCAAAAGCATCTTTTCCCCCCAATATATAGCCTTGGTTCTTCGATCAAAACAGCAGTTCCTCTCACTAGACTATCAAGACACCAGATGTGATTTTAAGTGGGAATGCTCAAGGCAATCAAATCAGGCACATGTTTATGAGTAGAAAAATCTAAAAACTAGTAATTGATCCAAGTAGAATTAACAGAGCATTTATGAGGCAACTTCTTTCACAACTTTTTCCCCTAATGATCTCTGAATAATTCTTAGTTGCGCCATCCTCTCCACCAGAGGTGGTATTCAGCAGGTTCTGACCAGTTCTGGAGAACCAGTAGCAGAAATTTTGAGTAATCCGGAGAACCGGCAAATACCACCTCTGACTAGAGTTTACAGTATCCTTTTCCTGCCACGCCCACCAAGCCACACCCACAGAACCGCTAGTAAAAAAATTGTGAATCCCATCTCTGCTCTGCACCATCCTCTGCTGCAGATTCTCTTTTTCTCTCATCCTTCTTTCCTTTGTGGACAGGGCCTTGAATTTGTATTTATGTTATTGGGATCTGATTTAAGCATGATGCTTTTCTTAGAAAATACTATTGCTTTTGTTTGTTCCTAGTGACGCCTTGGATGCTTTGGGTCTGAAAAGATACTGCTGTCGCAGAATGCTGCTTGCCCACGTAGACCTGATTGAAAAGCTACTGAACTATGCCCCACTGGAGAAATAAATATGAAGAATTTATGGTGCTATGTGTACATGAGCCAAAGTTTTTACAGTCCTCGGGCCAAACTGCTGGAATTAGAAATCAGATTAATGACCTGTGAGAAGTTCCTTAAGCCACTTAGCATCCCCCAAATAAATGACTTAATAATGAATGTCACCTAGACAGTTGGGGACTGTGCTTTTAATTACAGCAGGGTTTTTGTCAAATTCTAAGTATTTTAGAATCTTGGATTTTCAAATGGGGGAAAAACACAATGAGTTACGGTCAGCAGTTGTAATGAAGTTTTAATAAAAATATTTTTGTTAAACCAGTTCTATTCTATTTTTTTTGAAATTTAAAAACAACTTTATTTACATAAATTAAGAAAGACATACAAACTTTAAGACTGCTAAAAAAAATCATTATTTACATTTTATATCCAATTGGATAAGTCCTGATAATCGTTATTAACCAAAATCTGGCGCTTCATCATTAACACTCATATATTGTATACCGAATGACAAAAAATACACTACCCTTCTTCTCTTTAAGATATAACTAATTGAGTGAATATTACCTTTATATTACATATTCGGTAAACACAGAAACCTAATAAACAACAAATAAGCTACCATTCTTTAGTATATAACTATTTGAGTAAACATTACCTTCATATTGCATGTTTAGTACACACAGAGATATAATAAACAGAAAATAACAAAAATGTAGGAGTAGAAAACTTAATACTCTTATTAGATTTCTCATTTATAACCAGTTATAATCTGTCTCCATCGCCTTATTCTAAATATCATTCCTGAATTACATGAATTGCATTTCAGCCTCACTCAGATCGTTCACCGGGCATCTACACATTATTGTGAATTCCATTTCAATGTTCTTCCACATTATTACATTATATCTTAAAAACTAGACCAGGCATAATGACATATGCTGTGGGTGGTCAAAGGAAAAATAAAAGTAGGAAGGGCAGGCAGCCTCTTCACAAATGACCTTTGTATACCAATAATTTCAAAATGCATATTTACCCTCGTAGGAAATAATCTGTATTTGATTAACTAGATAATAGAATATTTTTCATTTCATATGCCAGAGTGTAAAACTAACAATCCATTTTCTGGAGCTGTGGCAAACATAAAAAGATGGAGAGAACATGAGCAAATTAGTTTCATGGTGAGCAATTATGTTTCATGGAAATCATTACAGCCAAGAAGGAATAGATTAACCAGATGCAAGTCATAAGTAAACTATACAGATACGTGTTTGTTATGCAAGTTATAAGTAAGCTAAATAGATACATGCATCTTTTCAAATTCTTTTGTTCACTGATCCAATCTGAGTCAGTCACTGGGACCAGAGGTTTAGTCTTCCTAGCTTTCAGACTTGTGCTGGAGACCATCAGGGAACTCTTCTCTCACCAGAATGTCTCTTGTTCATCCTTAATTCAGTATTAAGAAACTTTGTGTCTGTCAATTAAAAAATACTACCTCTATGTTGCATATGTTTCTGCAAGTCCTGGAGTTGGTTTTTAATTATTAGAGTTGAGCTGGAATTCTGCACTTGTATTTTCTGTTTTGGGATCCTTTAAGGGAACTTAGTAAATAAATATGTGCTTGTTGCTGAATAAACCTGGAAGAAATCATTTTTTAATTAACAATTCAGCTTACAAACTGTAGAAAACACACAATTAATTCAGTAAGAGGTAAAAGATGTTTTCCTGTTAGCCAGCAAAACATTTCTGGATGTTTTCAATCTGCATGTTTTGTACTTGTTATGGTGCAAGTACAATCCAAAACCATATTTAGAGAAAGACATTTTGGACTGTCACTATCCAGGCCTGCTATAATGGCCTTGAGTTCCAACATAGCACAGTGACATTTTAGAGATGGCAAACAGCTTTGAGGAATTGATATTTATCAATTTACAGACATTATTCTAACGTGTTATATTTTTAAAAAAATAATTATTAATATTTCCTGCAAAGACAGAATAAAGTTTCCCTTTTTTATATTATGTTCAGCAAGCCCAGACCATGTAAGAAAAGTCATTAATAAAATTTTAATAAATAAAACTAAAAAAATACAAGAAAAGCTTGCTTCTCTACACACTGACATCAGGGATTAGTGAAGCATCTCTGGAATAATAGTAATAAGGATTCAATAAAAATGCCAAATCCAGTCTAAACATCTGGCTGACTACAACCAACCACAACATAATGTGTCTCAAGGCACTGTACAGCGGATGACAAACATTAGAAAACCAAGTACAGTAATAACTGCATAGCAGGGAAATGCAGAGAAAAAATATCAAGCCACACAAGATCACCAAATGCCCACAGCCTGTTAAAATATCAGTTCTTAACCATCCCTTGAGCCTCACACTCCCTCAAACTATCCAAATCCCCTTCATCCAATAATAAATGTGAAACATGCCAAAGGAAAACTGCTTCCATAAACAAATGGTACATTACATTAAGGAGTATAAGGTCACATACCTTGCTGAAAGTAAGAAAATCAGTGCTTGGGCAGTACTTGAGTTGGAAATAATATAGCAAATCATGATTGGTGGCGTGGACATAATAAATGAGGTAACATCATTCCCAGGTTTGATATGATATGAAAAGATTTGGAGAAGGTCAGTTTCTTAGGCTCATCTTCATAATTCAAGAAATTATGGTTATGTAGCTTGTACCAAAAAGACCAGCAAAGACAGGTGGTATATTTAATTACTTTAGCTATTTTCAGTTCCTTGTAGAACCCCATTTTTTCCAACATTTTGACTAGTTTTATCAATTTGTTTTTTGACAAAAACTATTTTAGGAACATTTAAAAACTTCTAAGCATTATTCTCATTCCCTCCTGCAAATCTTTACATGTTAACC
Organism: Naja naja; assembly: GCA_009733165.1. Lineage (NCBI taxonomy): Eukaryota > Metazoa > Chordata > Lepidosauria > Squamata > Elapidae > Naja > Naja naja. The sequence continues at coordinate 260,182,389 of CM019148.1, read as the reverse complement.
TTCCTTTTTTTCATTTATTACTGGGATGCAAAATATTGTTGTTGTTGCTTTAAATCTTCCAGTCTTTAGCCATTTTAAATGTTCTGTTATATTTTAAACTGCGTGCTGAATTCTAAAGCAAAGGGCATTAAGTGATTAATTTTGGCATTTGTGTTTCATGGTTGGCTGGAGAGCTTATGTTTTTGTAAGCTTGTAAATTATCTAGGAAAATTGCTTTAAAAAAAATAACATTCTCTTTCAGGCCTCATGCTTCTGGAATCCATCAAGTTACCATTCCTTTGCTTTTACCTGTCCAAAGTTACATTTTTAGGGTATAACGGTCACTAGTTACAGGTGCTAGACTTGGGTTGTTGTTTTTTTTCAGAATCTCTACCTTCCAGAAGAAAATCCTGGTTTATTCTACACTTCAACGTTTCACTGAGATGGTCTCCTCCATTATGTCTCATGTCATATTGCTATAAACTACTCTGAAAAACACCAGAAGGCATCTAGGTAGTTTAAAATGCTCACTTGTGCCTACCACACTGAAACTGTAAGTGGGACTGAAGAAAATAAGATATAAGCAAATAAAAGGTGTAAAGATTAACATAATCCCTTGATCAAAGTGTAACACCTGATCCAGCACAGTGGGATAGATTAGCAGTTCTCAAACATTAAATCTCAGGACCTCCTCTTTACATTGTTCAAAGAATGTTGGTTTATGTGGGCTATATCTGTAAATATTTAGTATATTAGAAATTAAAAGTAAGAATTTTTAAAATATTCATTTGACTTTATGCACCCTTGAAATATCGTTGGAGAAACCCAGGGTCTCCAGAGCACAGTCTGAGAGCTGCTGGGATAGACGTGTATGTACATGATATAGCTGTAAAACACCTAACTGCACCAAATAAAAAGTTTGATTAATCACTATGTGTTTTGTTAACCATTCCTTGTTACGAAGATGAAAATTTGACCTGTAAAACTTAAATATGCAAATGGATTAAGAAGTATTTCCAGTGCAAACATTAAGCAATAAAAGAAATTAGTACTGAAGACATGCTAATGTGCGACTGCAGAGCTACAAGGATTTGTCAGTGAGCATGTGCCATAGTTATTTATTTACCATTTCAACACAATCATCAAGATTTTAATTTTAAACTGGGAAAATATCATTTGCCCTATGTGATAATTTGCAGAGGATATTTTTATTATGGGATATTCAAAATGAAGATTCTTACCTTTTAGAGAGCAAAAAAAAGGGCCTTGGTGGCTCAGGCTGTTAAATGCCTAGCACTTAGTTCCAGCTGCCTGCAATTAGTGCAGGCTTGAATCTCACCAGGCTCAAGGTTGACTCAGCCTTCCATCCTCTCGGGGTAGGTAAATTGAGGACCCAAGATTGTTGGGGGCAATTAGCTGACCTTGTAAAAATGCCGCTTAGTAATAAGCAGGCGTATACAATAGAATGACGGCTATTGCTGAGCACACTGGGTTGTATCCCAAAAATTGTAAGCCGCCCTGAGTCTTCAGAGAAAGGCGGCATATAAATGTAATTTTTTAAAAAAACTACCGTAATAAAGGGAAATGTTGCCCTCTTGAAATTAAAAACCTATAATTGATTCTGTCACATACAACCCCTGTTGCCAAAAGGGGTGTCCTTGTTTTCTTTGCTTTCTTCAAAATTAAAGGGTAACCCCATTATTTCAAGGATGGTTTCATTGTTTTTGCTGCCACCACAGGACTATTTCCATTTCTTTCATTTTTCTCCTATATTTATTTATAAATATATAAGATAAAGTGACTAGGAAGAATGTAAGAAGGGTATAAGACCAGCAGAGTTTTGTGTCTGTGTGCATGTGTCTAAGCTGCCCTCCTTGCCTTCCCCAACACTAAATATATACTCATAAATCTGTCCCTTTGACAGATGGAGGTTTTTCTAGGGACTATGATCTTCCGTCCAATCTGTCTTTCCACCCACACTCCCCAAATCCTTCTGTTCATAATTCCTCCAGAATATAAACTGGGAAGGGGTGCTCTGTATTGCCACACTTTGATGACAGTTGTAATACCCAATCATATATTTACACCTTCTGCTTAGCATTTATGCAACTTGTTTCTCTCTTCTTCTTCTTTTTGCCCAGTGTGATGTGTAAATGATAAACCATTGGTTTTTGTTATTACAGAGTGAATTGATACCCACACCAAACCAAAAACAAATGCATAGTTATACATAGCTTAGTCCTGTGTCTGTCCGTGTGACAGTGGCATCTCTAAACATATTCAGGAACAGGAGCTTCATTGTAGAGGAATTGTTCACAGTCTGGCCTCCCGATGTCTGAACTCCAGCTACAGAACAATTAACCTGTTAGAACAATTAACATTTAACAGTGAGAACAATTAACCAGTGGAACAGCATGCCTCCAGAAGTTGTGGGTGCTCCATCACTAAAGGCTTTTAAGAGTCTGGACATCCACTTGTCTCAAACTGTACAGGGTCTCCTGCTTGAGCAGGGGCTGGACTAGAAGACCTCCAAGGTCCCCTTCCAACTCTGTTACTCTGTTAGATATGAAAGCTGAAATGATGTCGCTGCAGGTGGTGAAACTGGGACAGTGACTGAATAGGTGAACAACGCTCTCATCAAGTTGTGCATCACACTAGGCACCATAAGTGTACATAAGTGAGGAAAAAAATACAACGGTTTGCAAGTCGTAAGACTATATTGTTAACAAACATGCACCTGAAAAATTTCCCCAGATTATAAAACCACAAAAATTATTCTGATTTCAGATACAATCTAATATAGAAAAGCAGTCTCAGGAAGTACTCTGCGTTTTGACAGTGGTCTTCAGCAGGTCTCCATCAATTTATTGCACTTTACCTTGTCATCAATAGGAGGGTAATATGGGATGTGTTGTTCTAGTTCCTTCCCCAGACTATCTGCAAGGAAGGCTAGAGTTAGAACTACGGCATCCTACTATTATTGTCCGCTCAATGTTGAACCTTTTTTTTTAAATTCATATTTATATCCCACCCTTCTCCAGAGACTCAAGGCGGCTTACAATTTTTGGGATACAACCCAATGCGCTCAGCAATAGCCTTCATTCCATTGTATATGCCTGCTTATTACTAAGCGGCCTTTTTACAAAGTCAGCTTATTGCCCCCAACAATCTTGGGTCCTCAATTTACCTACCCCGAGAGGATGGAAGGCTGAGTCAACCTTGAGCCTGGTGGGATTCAAGCCTGCACTAATTGCAGGCAGCTGGAACTAAGTGCTAGGCGTTTAACAGCCTGCACCACCAAGGCCCTTCACTAAGAATTCCATTTATTTTCACACATGCTCTTCTTTCATCAAATGCTCTTCTTACTCATTCACTAACCCAACTTCCAATCCAACTGAGAGCAAAACATTCATATTTCAGGCTGGTTCATTTTATCATACCCTTCCTTTCACTCAAGAAATGTACAATAAATTCACTCAAGAAATTTACAGGTTTCACATTCAAGCTTTTTGTTTCCCAGTCGTCTGCTGAAGAGCAAACATCTGGCCTATACACCCCATATTCAAACTAAAGCCCCTCTACATTTCCCAAGTTTTACTCTCTCTTACCTCTTGTACAGAATTCACTTCCCATGGTACTATGACAAACTAGCACTTTGTCGCTCATGCAATCTTTCCCTTTCTTCTATTTATCAGGCACAGATGCGTTCTTTGCATCTGCACTTTTCACATTTTTTCAGTCACACTTATCAGCCCCTTGCAGCTTCCGCATTTTGCGTCTTGCTCACAGCAATGTTTGCTTCCTTTTCATCATTTTAGTCCCATTCTTTTATTATTTCCATAGAAATCATCTTATATCTCTTACATCAGTTTCATTCCAATTTGCTTCACTTCCTTGTTTAGTCCTCCTTTAAAACTATTTTATTCCCTTAAAAATAACTGCATTTCCTCTGTTTGTTCTTCCTTTGTCTACATTCTTGCAACCACATTTCTCTATACCCATTTTGTAGCATCTTTCCCTCATCCTCAATTTTGCAGCAGTCATTGCTACCTATGCATTTTTTTCTTCTCCAGAGCTTTTTCACTTTATCATTCCCCTAAACATTATTTTTCATACTTTCTATTAGCATACCTTCAAACACTTCTTGGCAGTCTGTGACATAATTATTTTCACTCTGCTGCGAACAGCTTACACATCTTCTTTCTTTATATATTCACTGTCTATTCACTGTTGAGAGAATAACCTGCCTTTTAATACCTTTTTTTAAACCAATAGGTTTATGCTTTCCTTTCCTATTTGCTTCCAATATATTCTACTTCTTTTAATCTGATTTATTTTACTTATTTTGTTTTATATGTTCTTTTCCTCCCCCATCCATTCTCCACATGATCAAACCCCCACTAAAAAAAGAGCTCTCTCATGTCCAAAGCCTGTCAATATTCTTGTATTATTCAATCATTCTCTCACTTTTCCATCATAAGCAATCAAATGAATCTTGTTTTTTGATTCATTCTTTGTCCGTGTGTATAAATGAATAGATTTATGCTTAGGCCACATATTCAAAGCCCATATAGATTTTTCAAAGCAGATGCTCACCAAATGACCGTATTTCTCAATCATTTTAATGTCTCCAAATAACCTTGCTCTACTCTACTCCCTTACCTTGTTCCAACCAGCCATTCAAATATTTCATTCACACAGAACGTTGCATACCTTTTCCTAAAATGTGTCCCTGTTTTTAGCCATTATCCCCATTTATTGCAACATTATCAACCTATGAATTTCCACATTCATATGCACCTATAGCACTGAATGGCAAATTTGCATTTGCTTCATTTTTATATCTTTTGTTCATAATTAAACCTACACCTTAATTTATCTGCATGTGTTTATTGACTCTTCTCCACAAGATCAAACCAGCCTTCATTCAAATCACATCAAAGACCAAGGTAGTTGTAATTTGGTAGGAAAAATGTAGTGACAACTGTGTTATACATGAAAGGTAGCAAACTAGAGAAAGTCAATGAAATCGTGTCCTTTGGTAGAACATTCACTAAAACCAGAGGATACATGGAGAAATTTAAAGGTATGCAAATGTTTGTAGAAAAGTGATGGATAGTAGTTAATGAATAATTGTCCAAAGCAGGGAAAGTGATTGTGCATAAGAGCATGCTCCTTCCCACTTCGTTATATAAAAATGAGAATTGGGTATATCAGGAAGAAACATGAAGGAAGTCAAATGCAGAATAATATACTTAAAGTATTTTATTGTTAGTTGCAAAGTTGTGTCTGACCCATCACAACCCCATGGATAACGTTCCTCCAGGCCTTCCTGTCCTCTACCATCTTCTGGAGTCCATTCAAGCTCACACCTACTGCTTCAGTGACTCCATCCAGCCACCTCATTCTCTGTCATCCCCTTCTTCTATTGCTCTCAATCTTTCACTTAAAGTGTGTATGAATATAAATAATGATCAATGTGAAAACAATATTTTGAGATAGTTTGGTCATGTAGAACAAATGGGTGAGAACTAAATCACAGAACAATACAAGAAGAAAGATAAATGAGTTTAAGAGGAAGAGGAAGGCTGAGAAAGTCAAATGATTGAATGGACATTATGAGTTCCTCAAAAGGAGGAGTTTAAAGAACAAAAAGCAAAGCATGAAATAGTATCTGAATGTTGGACAAAATGGAAGCAAGGATGATTTCAAACACAGAAAGAGGTTAGAGAGAGGTACAGGTGTTGATATAAAAGTTTTAGCAGAAATTTGACCATTTTGTTGCTAACTTTGGTTACGTAATTTTGGACCTGGGAGTGGTGATGATAGAATTTTTAAACATAGAAAGAGGAAAGATCATTCATTCCCATTCCACCCTTAAGCCTTTCCCAAAGGGAGAAACAGAAATGAGAACTTTGAGTCCTTCGCGATGATATCACCATCCTTTTATGGCCCGTTCTCTGTACTGTAGGAAGTTAGCACCCACCCCTCTCCTAGGAAAATGAAATATTTTAGGATATACTAAAAAGGCAGAATATTTCCCCTAAAAAGAGAAGTAGAAACTCAGAAACAGAAGCTCACTCCAACCTTTGTTAATGCACAGGCCATTAAGGCCTGGATCAGAGTATTCCACATAACAAAGGCCTCTACCCATTTTACCACATGGTCTGGGAAGATTGTATCAGCCAGCAATCAGCCTACAAAGTTAGATAAGCCTACAAAGTTAGATAAGACCCCTGCCCCTGGGAGTCTGACAGCCAATGGGATACATTTCTTACACAGGAACAGGAAACAATAAGGTGGGGCCCAACAGAGGGTATATAACTAAGGGTCTCTCAGCCCTTCTTTTCCTTCACCCAACATCTTGAAGCATGTGATCATGCCTTTCACTTTGGAGCTCCAAGCCATATGGTCATGTCCACCATTAAACCATCTTTCCAAACAGCCTCCATGTTTCCAGTGTCTTTTTCCCCACTTGGAACTGAACCCAGAAGGATATTTTATCTCCTGTTCTTATTTCAAGCTTTTCATTTCCTTTATTCAGTATTCCTTACCTCAGTCATTCCGGGTGTCCCCAAGCCGACAGAAGGTGATGAGCCAACAAGGGAGGTTGTATCCTGGTCTGTTGTGCCCGAAGGTAGGCAAACCTTTCCTGCTGGTGCTGGACTGAACCATGCCTGGGATCCAGATACTGTGGCTCCTCCACAAACTTTACCCTCTTAGTTAACAGCTTCTACAGGAAGCTTAATATCATTCTGACCATTGCCCATGGTGGCCTGGCTAGCATAAAGGTGTTTACCTACTCCCCTTCCAAGGGCAGCTCTTCCTTGGCTTTTTCCTATTGTGTGAAGCAACGCTCTAGGTCAGGGGTCTTCAAACTCAACAGCTTTAAGACTTGTGGACTTCAACTCCCAGAATTCCTCCTCCAGTCATGTTAGCTCAGGAATTCTGGGTGTTGCAGTCCACAAGTCTTAAACTTGCCAAGTTTGAAGACCCTTGGTCTAGGTCCTCTGCTTAGTCTTCATTCTCATTCTAGACAATTGAAGTGTCTAGCCTGCTGTAAAAACAAAACACACGAAACAATTCCTCACAACAACTTGGGCTGCCTGAGGCAGGCATGCAGGCGCAGTGCTGGACCAGAGGGAGCTCACCCAAATTCATCAATTATTGTAGGATATGACAGTTTGAAAACCCTTGTCTTACTCGTCTTTTGGCGCTTTACATAATACTGTATTGCTTACTCTGGAAGGGGATAATAAAATTGTGTGTGTATGTATTCAAAAGTTTTAGCCTGTTATTTGGAGTTGTACTGAGCTGTTTTTATTTTATTTACTTATAGCTGCTTTTAAGCAACATAGATGGCTTGTTGTGGAAAGTTGTCTTCATAAAGGTGAGCTAGGAATTTGATAAATAAAACTGAATGTGTGAGAACTGGCTCCTACAGTATTTCTAGCCAGCAGAAGGGGGAAAAGAGGAAAGGAGGTTAGCAAGAAGAAAGCCAAATCATCCCTGCCAATGGATGTGATTTTTGGGTTGTGGTTGCCATCTCTATCCCAAAGAGATGCATCGAAGAGCCTGACTGTAAGCATCCAGATTTAATTGGACTACCACCTATTATTTTATCGTCCATCATTATATGCCAATCATTCTAAACTATCCTACTTAAATAGTATCTACTGCTCCAAGGTTGAGGGAGAGGCAAGAAAGAAACCATGGCAAGTATTTTATGGTTTGTGCTTTTTGTTCCTGGAAAACAAAGCAGTACTGCCTTCTGCAAAAGTGAATTAGAATTTGCTGAGCATTCCCTCTATTCCTCTTGCAACAAGAGCAAATAATTTGCTGAGTCTAAACTCACGGTGTGCTGCATATATTGATTATTTTTTTCTTTTTCCAAAATGGAAATAATTTCTCAAAGCCAGATTTGCCATTTTGATAGTTCAAAATGCCTAGGACTGGGATTGATTTACTCAGGAGTAAACACAACTAGAACTAGAAATCCATTGTTTCTCAACTACACTGGTTATTATTCCTAGAGCAGTCTTAACCCCCAAATCTGCTACTTGGAAGAGATTACAGAGGGTCCCTGAACTGGATCAGCAACTTCATTGCTAAGCAAAGCAGTCACTAAGTAAGAAATTACCTGACTGCAACTGTGCTTTCTGGCTGGAAAGAGACAAGATTAATAAGTTTCACACCTTCCACTTTCCCTTCCCAACCACTGCCCCATCTTTTGCAATGCTCAGGTGCCTGTCTCCCAGGGAAGAAATGACAAACTGAAGACAGGCCTGTGAAAAGTGGAACTGCTAATCATTGCAGAATGAAGAGCTAGTGAGTAGACCAGTTCTTCAATAACTCTTCTCTAGAGAAGGAGAGGACTTGAGGTTGCCCACAAGTACTCCAGAGAGTTGCTCTAATAAGGAGACTACAAGACAGTGATCTCTGGCAGGTTTAGAGCTCCGTGAAATGAGAGAATAGCTACCTTACCCAAACTGTGATCAGCACCTTTGTGGGTCCTTGGTTCACATACTTCCTTTTCTAATCATTTTTGGAAATTGTCAACTGCTTTTCAGCTAATTAGGAACCTTTGAATTTATAGCATCCAGAGGTGGTGTTCAGCAGGTTCTGACCAGTTCTGGAGAACCAGTAGCGGAAATTTTGAGTAGTTTGGAGAACTGGCAAATACCACCTCTGACTGGAGATTTTACAGTATCCTTCCCCAGCCACACCAACCAAGCCACTCACAGAACTGGTAGTAAAAAAATTTGAATCCCACCACTGATAGCACCTATGTGCTTTCTTCAATTCTTAGCAAAAGAGGTTTCAAATACAAGATTAAGGATTTTTTAAAATGTTTTTTTTGAATAACAAAAAAGTGATTAAAATATTGATTTTAGAAAATTACACATAAAGGGCCTGGTAAACTTGAAATAAGGTTTTGGAATTAATTATACAGAATCCTTCCCATGGTGAAATGCTTTTGAAGACTTTAAAAATTGGACACTAGGGGGAACTAGAAGGAACTAAAGGTTACAATTGAAGGAGAAGAACATTGAAACTCTTACTTACAAATACAAATACAGAATGAAGCAAAATAGTTCAACACTGTATATATTTTTATTTCAGACATATTGAAGAATATTTTTGATCAATGGACCCAGAGGTTAATTCTAAGAATGTCTGCCTCTTCAATAGATTGCTTTAAAATGTTATGGAAGAGGAACAAGTTTTACCAGACAAGATTGAGACAGATCTAAAAGTGGATTTTAAAAGGACAGCCGATACCTTAATTAAAAGGGGTAACATAAATAACAAACCAAAAGAGTGAGTCAGATAATGTTGTTATATTGGATTTATAAAACAGGCTTGTTAAAGCTTTGAAGAAGTTTGTGAAACGAAGCAAAAATATCAAATTCTAGCACATTGTTTGAAGAGATTAAAGATCAAGATTGTTAAAAGTAAAATGAAGGTATACAAGGGTATTGATCAACTTGATCAAGGTTAAAAGATATATTGTTAATCTGGTATTGTTAATCTTGCTAGCATCAGGACTGAAATGACAAAGTTTTAGGATTTATTCTTAGATAAGAGATGGGATATGAGAAGAGATCATTTGTTATGTTTTAAGAGATAAGTTATTAAAATTGTTTATATTTGTTGTAATTGAGGGGGAAGTCGGAAGTCCTTCTATGTTTTTGGTGTTGTTTGTATTAGTTTGCATTGTTCTATCCAGCTTACGTTTCTCTTTAATTTTCTTTCTCTCCAAGCTCTCCACTGAGCAAGGGAAGAAGGGAAAAAAGCAAGCAATTTCTACAGGCAATCTCTCTCTTTTGTTTGACCCTTTCCTGCTGCCAGCATGATCACTTTCCTTTTGCTATGTAGAAAAGAAACTGCTTATTCTCTTGCAATCTCATATTCTCCAAACTCTCTGCTCTTGAGGGGGGAAAGCAAAAACCACAGTTCAGGCATAAGACAATGCATATTATTGACTGTAATAGCAATAACACTTAGAGTTATATACCATTCTTAGTGCTTCACAGCACTCTGTAATGGCAATCACATGATTGAAGGATGCTGTGGAGGTTGTAAATGGCTTGAAAATTATTTTTCAGAGCCATTATAACTTTGAAGAGTCATTGAACAAGTGGTCGGTAAGCAAGGACTATCTCTACAGAAAAGAAGCACTCATGCTGGGAGAGAAACTATCTCAGCAACCCTGCTATTTGTCTGCCAAGTAAGTCCCTGGCACTAAAATGGGATGCCCTTGTGATAAATGGAGGCAGTCTTAGTTCCAAAACTCTTTCCAGTTTGCAGCTGGCACAAACATTTTCTCTACCATTGAAATGAAAACAAAACTGCTAGACAGAAAGAAAAGTAAAATTGTTCCCAAGCCAGTGTGACTTGGCAGACTGGGGAAGCTGCAAACAGGCTGCTACTTTATCCTTCCCCCTTTTTGTAGGATTGTCCTAATAGTCCCAACAAGTTAATAATGACTAATTTAATTCCACCAGTTTCCAAGGGTAAACTTGGAAAATGCAAGACTCATTTCATCTGGCTACAAGCCTATGTTGAATTAGGAGGGCATGATTACATTTGGTTCCATCTGTTAAATGTTATTAGTTATTTAGGGTAAAGGCAGTTTGGAGGTCCTTTCAGATGCTGCATTTGAACAAAGGTAAGTGAAGAAACCTAAGAATAATCATAGGCAAATGAGGAAGACTGCTTATCAAGCAGGTAAAGATGGCAAATTAAATATGAGAAGGAGTTCAAACCTGAAACCAAAATGATAGCCTTTCAATTGCTTTCATTTTTCCTCGGCTTGGTGTCTCCAGATATGGACTACAAATTCAGAATTGCCAGATAGTGAAAAGAAAGCTAGGATATCTTAGCTACCTAATAACTGGACACGAGGTGTTTCAGGCCCACATCACTGCTGCTAGCAGAAAAGTAGAAAAGTAAGTAGTGTGGCAAGATCCAGACAAATGGTAGATCGAAGTGTAAGAGGGTTGGGTTTCTTTTTGTGGGCAAACAGGGAGAGTATGTAATTAAAACATGCCTTTGTTGCCAATAACCCATGGTCCCATTTTCCATTGTGATATACAACAAATGGTGGGGAAGCCTCTTTCATGGTTATACCACATCACAGCTGGTGGTAGTGATAGAAAGTGGAGATATTCATGATTGAACACTCCATCATGCTAAAAAAAAAATTCTCCACACATAGAAAAATACCAAGGCATGGACCACAGAACGCTAGCTTAGGCTTTGTTCCCAACAGAGGGGGTGTTTTTTCAGCCATCTTCCTTTGGCAGTCTGAAGAAATGAGCTTTGAAAATATATGGGCTGGACTTACACCTTCGTTTGTTGGGTTTTTTTGAAAAGGAATAAACAACCTACTTCATGGAACTGTTGCTGGAAAAATAAGGATGGATGGACACAGGTAGTTGTTTTACAAGTTTTAATATTAATTAATAACAGTACCATCCTATACCAGAGTACTGTAGAAAACAAATGCCTTGGGAGCATTTGGCAGATAAAAACATTCCTTAAAATGGTTATGATTTACAAGCCTTCCACTCTAAAAGTGCTATCTGCTATTTGTTGGCAGCCCAGCATAAAACATCTCAAGCCACATGGTTTCCTGAGTGCATTAGCAAAATCTTTCAAGCTGTGTTTTTTCCCCCACCGGCCACACTGATGTGCGCCAGGAGAAAACAGTGCAATAATGATCAGACTGATTGAACACCCCACCCCACCTCCAAATCACCAATAAGTGTCAGCCGAAGGTCAGAAGATGCTTAGATTATATAGGAAAGATGCTTAAAGAAGAGCACTGTTTAATAAGACAGGTAAGAAAAAGCATCTGTAACTGAAAGATGAGCATTGCAAGCTCCTGTGGTTTCTCAGGCTGGGAGCTGCAGAGCCCAATACTAATCAGAGGGCTTCTTGCTTTGTTTTTTTGTTTTTACAATCAAGCATTTATGCTGAAGACCAAGAAACAGTGGATTGGTAGCTTTGCAAAGATTTGAGGATTCTCCTTTTTAGTTCTGATGGCTTTTTTTGCAGCTGGCCCGACTTCAGCTGAAGCCATCTCACAGCTGCAGTTCCCTAGAAGCAATTTGGCAGGTCTCTAAAACAAGACACAATGAAGCATCTACTAACACAAGCCTTCCCTTTGAAGGAGAGGAAATAATATAATCTAAAGCTTTGGGGAAAAGAAATCACAATCTGGGTCAAGAGATTAGGCATCTACTTGGAGCTGGAGCTGCTCCCAGCCATCCATTTGGCTCGTCTGCAAAAGGGAGGGGTGTGTGTCTGATGCAATTGCTCTTAGCCAGAGTTTGACTATGGATGTCCACAGCTCTTTTACCGATAAAATAATTACAAATAAAAGCAGTTTTAAAATTGTTTGCATGTATGTATGTACTATCTCAAATAGTACCCAGAGGTTTGACTCTACCGTGCAAATAATTCTGGAAGTCATTTGGTGAAAGTCCGTGCAGTGTAGCAGTTAAGGTGTTCGACTAGAGTGAAAGGACGCTGATCAGTGGTGGGATTCAATTTTGTTTACTACCGGTTCTGTGGGCGTGGCTTGGTGGGCATGGCAGGGGAAGGATACTGTAAAATCTCCAGTCAGAGGTGGGATTGGCCAGTTCTCCGAACCACTCAAAATTTCCGCTACCAGTTCTCCAGAACTGGTCAGCATCTGCTGAATGCCACCTCTGATCCTGATGTGTGCTCAGCTACAGAAGATCATTGGGGCAGCTCTGGATTAGTCACTCCATCTAAGCCAGGCATGGAGAACTAAGGCCTTTTTATGAGTTGTGGACTTCAACTCCCAGAATTCCTGAACTAGCAAGGCTCAGGAATTCTGGGAGTTGAAGTCCACAAATCATAAAGGGACCATAGTTCCTCATCTCTATTCTAAGCCTATCAACCTCTCAATGAGTTGTAGTGGAGAAATTATGAGAGGTAGTATTTCCATTTGCTCCTGTACAAAGGTGATACATAAATCAAATATATAAAGTTTATTTCAGTTAAGGATATTGAGAAAAGGTAGCCTCTAACATCACTGCCCTCCTGTAAAAACAAACTGTAGCCTGTCCCATTGTTTCTATTAATATATTTTGTTCTTATTTGTAATATACATGGAACAACTAAGCATGATGCTAACATGATGCATCCCCGCCCAGAAGTATTTTCAAATACACTGGGAATCCTTTCCAAAGAAGCATCATTTTTAATCTGAATCTCATGGGAACCATGCTATAAGTAGGAGCCAGACTTTAGCCCTTGTCATGGATGTGGCTTCCATGGCAAACTGGCTCAGGCTGAATACACATTCCCATGACGAAGAGGGGATTCTCTGTCATGTATACAAAAGCACCTTCCCTTCTGGGACATAGAGGAAAAACTGTAGATATTTGAAACTCAAAAGCAGAATGCCTGGGGCTACGAACTGGGGTTCACTAACGAAGATTAAAGTTGCTCTCCCCAGCAGCCTTAATATTAACCACAGGAAAACAGAAAGTCTATAAAAAGTAAAGCAGATCAATAGAGGTTTTGGACAATATCTTTGAAGAAACTGGTAATGCATCAAACCACATGTTTGCATTAGATTTCTCAGTGTGCATGTATGTGTGTGGTGCTGAGTTAAAGTCTGATTGGTTTTATTTATCTGTATAAGGGAGAAAAATTGGGTCTATCAGTTTTCAATCAAAGCCCAAGCTTTATACAAGAACTATTGGACTCCCCCCCCCAAATATATTGTGTATTTTTTAAAAAAACTCTTCAATAAAACAAGCCTTTTGTCACGGATCTGCACAAATGGGATTGAGGAGTATGGCAGTTGAGAAGATAGGTGATAGCAGCAGGAATGACCTATAAATAGTAGTGAGATCCAACATATGATGACCCAGAGGGCTTCAGGAAGAGGGGATTACAATAATGACTTCCACCCAACAGGACAAGGTGTTCTGATACAGGCTCCCAAGCTACTAAAGTAATTTTGAGACAAGGGAAAGTTCAACTCTTCAGAGGACTTGAATCAGAAATCTCAATTCAGTATTGGGTTTACAGTTTGCTTCAGTGGTGGGATTCAAAAAAATTTACTGCCGGTTCTGTGGGCTTGGCTTGGATACTGTAAAATCTCCAGTCAGAGGTGATATTTGCCAGTTCTCTGAACTACTCAAAATTTCTGCTACCGGTTCTCCAGAACTGGTCAGAACCTGCTGAATACCACTTCTGGTTTGCTTGGTTTTGCTTAGAGACCTATATAAAACTAGTATTGTAGTTGGTTAATGCCTTAATATTGCACATGCACAGCCAATTCACTTGTATTAATTAAACTATGATTAAGATTCTTGACACAGTGGGACTTTTTTCTGACTCTGAAATGCACAGATTTCAATTGTCTGACTTATTTTCCTTGTGCTACTCCTGTTTCTTTATGCTGAATGTAATCATAAATGCATTCAAAAGCATAAAATAGAAACACAATAGAAAGAAATGTTGTATTTATCCCCACTCCAGATTGGAATAAGAGACAAGGGCCTTAGTAAACTAGTGTGCTCCACTTCATGGATAAGAATGAATAATACAATTTAGAAATAGTAGATTCCAGGAATTCAAAGATTAGAAAGTTTTGATACTGTACACCTGTGTCTACATTTTACAATAAGCTGTGGTCTGGTTAAATATTATTTATGGAATAAATCACAATTAACAAATTGTATGCAATGCTTTAAGTCTTCAGCTTTCTAAACTATAAGGGCTGAGTTTGTGAAATGTGTGAACCATATTGCACAAACATATGGTTTGTGCAATATGATAGAAACAGTTGCTTTGTCTATCACTTTACTGCCTTTGGCTAAACATTGGTGTTGAAAAGAAAAATTGTTAAGTTTGCATGAAGAGACAGACGCGGAGTGCTTCAAGCTCTTTGTTTATTAGTGACTACAGCTCAGAACGAACCCACTTTGGCTGGGCTGCGGCTGCTACTTATAGCCAGCAGCCGCAGTTGCCAGCCAATCAGAGTGCAGGGTTTTCCCGCACTTTTTAAACCAATCATTTCTTACATTTTACAAGAACAGTTCAAACTAAACCAATGACTTTAAACCTGCATACATAACACCCCTCCCCACTAGGTTCAGTCCATACTCAAACCCCAGCCTATCTAATGTATTCTTTTAAATAGGTGGGGCTCTTACGTGTACGTTGAGACCTACGTGGTTCAGATGTTTTAAGGTTCTCACCTTGTGAGGGAGGAAATGTGTCTGCTGACATTTCCTTACTAGGACTTGTAGTAATGGTAGAACCTGTTTGGTTACTACAACCTGGTCTCTCCTCCCAATCCATCTCCAACCCAATGTCAGCACCTAAATCAGGTAATGATGTGCAATCTTCCATTTGTGAAAATGGTTGTTGGTATTGTGACAGGTTTTGGGATGGTTCCTGTCGTGTTAGCTCGTTACACATGGGGTTGATTCTTGCTTGTTCATTACACTCATGATCCTCCCTCCCCTAGAAGAGGTATTAGGTATGGGAACTAGAGAGGAACAATTGCGATGTTCCTGAGGTAATCTGGATCTAAGCTGATCAATGTGCCTGCTCCAGAGGACACCATCCTCTGTTTGTACCCTGTAAGATCGAGGGCCTGTGATTTGGGTTATCTCAGCAGGAATCCATAATGGTTCACCCATAAGGTTCTTAGCATAAACAGAATCACCCACAGTGAACGTGCGAACTTTGCTAGTGGAATCTAGTGGTGCATTGGGTGCGTAAGTGGGATGAAGGCGGTCAAGGGGAGACCTGAGTTTCCTACCCATCAACAACTCTGCTGGGGATAAGTTAGTTGATGGGTTAGGAGTGATATGCTGGACACTGAGAAGTTTTTCAACTTTCTCAGTGATGTCCCCTGGACCCAATTGCTGAAGTTTTTCCTTGGTAAAACATACCATGTTCAGCCCGGCCGTTAGCTGAAGGATGCCCAGGGGCTGTCAGGGCATGTCTGATACCCTGCTGTGCTAGATATGATTCAAAAAGGTTGGATGTAAATTGAGGACCATTGTCAGAAACGAGTACATCAGATAACCCGTGAGTTACAAAAAGCTTTTTAAGCTGTTTGATGACAGCATCAGTTGTGGTGGATGCCATAGGGATGACCTCTAGCCATTTGGAATATGCATCTACTATAATAAGGAAAGTGTGCCCTCTGGTAGGGCCAGCAAAATCAATGTGAATCCTGGACCATGGGCCCCTAGGACATTCCCATTCCTGTGTGGGGGCGAGAGGTGGGGCAGGCCTGACTACCTGACAGTTGGGACAAGATGCAACCCAGTTTTCAACCATTTTGTCAATACCTGGCCACCATACATAACTCCTGGCCAATCCCTTCATTCTGACAATACCTGGATGACCCTCATGTAACATTTCCAAAACCTCTTTTGCAGTTTTGCAGGAATAACCACCCTGTTACCCCACAAAATACATCCTCTTAATACAGATAATTCAGTTTGCCTGGATTTAAAAGGTTGGGCAAGTTGAGGTAGATCTTGAAGAGGCCAACCTTTCTTAATCCAGCCTATAACAGGAGCCAATAAGTGTCTTTGGCAGTCTCTCTGGCAATTTCAGCAGCGTGTACTGGAAGCTTGGCAACAGTTTCTAGGAAAAAGGTGTAAGTCTCAGGAGCAAAGTCCTCAGTGTGAGAAGGAAGTGGGCAGCGACTCAAAGCATCTGCATGCCCAATGTCTTTGCCAGGCCTGTGGATGAGTTTGTATGAATAAGCAGCAAGAAATTCAGTCCACCTCAGCATTCTTGGTGACAGGATAGTGGGCGTAGGTTTGTCTCCTGCCACAATGCCTAACAGAGGTTTGTGATCTGTGACAATGGTAAATGTTCTCCCATATAAATACTCATGGAATTTCTTGACAGCTGCAACAATTGCCAAGGCTTCCTTGTCCAGTTGGCTGTAGTTCCTCTCTGCTTTGGTCAAGGTGCGAGAGTAAAATGCAATAGGAGCTTCCCTCCCTGGGAAGCCTGTGGCTCAAAACCCCCACTCCAAAAGGGGATGCATCACAAGTCAGTACAACAGGCAAATTCTCAGAGAACTGTATCAGTACAGCATCAGACGTGATTAGTCTTTTAATATTGTTAAATGCAGATTGTTCTTTTCTGCCCCAGACCCACGCAGACTTTTTGTCTAATAATCTGTGCAGTGGTTCTGCAATGGTTGCCTTCTGAGGTAGGAACATGTGATAAAAGTTAATGAGTCCAAGGAAGGCTTGCAAATCTGTTTTACATTTTGGTCTAGGGGCTTCTTTGATTGCCTGAACCTTGGCATCTGTGGGGTGGATACCATGCTTGTCAATCATATAGCCCAAGAACTCAACCTTGTCAGTTCTAAGAGTGCATTTTTCTTCCTTGACTTTTAACCCCGCTTTTTGAATCTGGTAAGGACTTCTCTGAGTCTCTCTTGTAACTGAGTGTCATTTTCAGCAGAGATTAACACATCATCAAAGTAAGGTACTACCCCTGGCAGTCCTTGGAGCATCCTTTCCATAAGGCTTTGGAAGATGCCTGGTGCCACGCTTACTCCAAACTGTAACCTTTACATTTGAAAGCACCTCTATGAGTCACAATGGTTTGGGCCTCTGCAGTGGCATCATCAACTGTTAATTGTTGATATGCCTGGGCCAGATCCAATTTGGCAAAGACTGTACCCCTGCCAAGTGAATGTAGTAAATGATGCACCACTGGAACTGGATATGCGCTCTGTTGAAGCGCATGGTTCAATGTCCCCTTATAGTCTCCACAGATTCTCACTGACCCATCAGTCTTGACTGGTGTGACTATGGGTGTCTCCCACCTGGAGTGGTCAGTGGGCTCTAAAACTCCTTGAGCTATTAGTTTATCTAATTGTGCATCAATTTTTTCCTTTAAGGCAAATGGGACCCTTCTGGGCTTTAAGCGAATTGGTGGCACCTTGGGATCTAGATTGAAAGTGATAGGGGTCCCCATATACTTGCCCAATCCATCGCTGAAGACCTCTGGAAACTCAGACTTCAAGGCCTCCTCCCATTCAGTGTTGCTCATGTGATTGATGCCAGTCACCTCGATGCCTAGTGGATTGAACCACTCAAGTCCCAGCAAGCTTGGGCGATCCTTGTCCACAATGGTCAGGGGCAAGCGTTTGGTGTGGCCTTTGAACTTCACGTTGAATTCTCTTGTTCCAACTACTGGAATCTTGTTCCCTTGGTAGTCTTTAAGAGTCAGTGCTTGCTTCTTGAAATGCTTCTTCTGAATGTTTGGGAGTAGTCTGTGAATAGTGTCCCATGACACCATAGATAAATATGAGCCTGAGTCCACTTCCATTTGGCAAGGCCTTCCTTCAATTAGTACCTTGACATGCACTTTTCTGTTATTGATAGAAGAAGAATGACCAATAGTTACTGTCTGATGAGTTTCATTCTTCCCTTTGCTTCTGTGCTGCCCCCATTTTCTCACTGAGGTTGTTGGGCTTGAATTCTTTGTCAGGAAACTTCCTTCTGTTGGGTGGAGTTCTGGATGATTTGCAGACTCTTGCTAGGTGTCCTCTTTTTTCACAATGGAGGCAGATGGTATCTAGGAACTTGCATTCAGTGTGGGGTGGCTTCCCCACAACCTCTGCAGTAGAAATCTTGCCTCTTTCTTCCCAGGTCTTTCTTTTTCCGCTCCATTCTGAGTCTATAAATTCCTTCCTCCACCTCACTACAGTCTGACTCAGAATCTATTTGCTCACAATGAGTTGTTGTGGACTTTTCCACATCAGGATGGCTTGTGGCCTTGTTAATTTTCTTCATGGCTGCTGCTGAGGACTTGGTAGCTTCTGCTGAAGAGGCCTCTTCTATTGCTTCCTTCAGCGTGATCTTAGGTCTTAGTAATAATTTGCTCTGAAGCACCTTGTCTTTAAGGCCTAGAACAAATCGATCGCGCATGGCCTCTTCTAAATTGTTAAATTCACATGCACCCCCAATGTCTCTTAAACTTGCCACGAAGTCGTTTACGTTTTCGCTTTCCCCTTGATCCCGACGGTAAAACTCGTGTCTCTTAATGAGGCACGATACTTGTGGGGCGTAATGGGCTCTTAACAACTTTTCTAAGTCAGGCTATTCCATTACCTTCACCTCTGCAGCTCCCGCCAATGCCTTCGCCATCTTGAAAACTGCCGGACCGCAGTGCGTGAGAAAGACCGCCCTCTTCCGCTTCTCGGAAATGTCGGCAAGATTGTTTCCTTCCAGATACATTTGGAAACGATCTGCATACGTCTCCCAGTCTTCTGCCGTCGGATCGAACGGGCTGGGGGTGTTCAGCGCAGCCATCTCTCTCTTCTGTTCCGTTGCCTTCTTCTTCAGGGAGATCCCACCCTTGTCGCCAGTGTTATGTTTGCATGAAGAGACAGACGCGGAGTGCTTCAAGCTCTTTGTTTATTAGTGACTACAGCTCAGAACGAACCCACTTTGGCTGGGCTGCAGCTGCTACTTATAGCCAGCAGCCGCAGTTGCCAGCCAATCAGAGTGCAGGGTTTTCCCACACTTTTTAAACCAATCATTTCTTACATTTTACAAGAACAGTTCAAACTAAACCAATGACTTTAAACCTGCATACATGACAAAAATAACTAGGTAAGTTTGGTTGTCCAGCCAGAACTGTAAAGCAGGTCTAATTTGTAGGGTTGGGCTTTCTCAATATAAACACATTAGTGAATAAACTGGACCCACTAGCTGAGTACATACAACACCAGCATTTCTCAATCTCAGCAACTTTAAGTTGAGTGGAGTGCTTCTTGCTGGCTGTGGAATTCTGGGAGATGAAGTCCAAACATCCTATAGCTACTGAGGATGAGAAACATGGCAACAATCCAAAAATCAATCAACCAACATTAGGGCTTAGTGTTGTATTTGAAGCTATGCGATCAGTCAAAACTGAAGGGGCTGTTTGTTCATTTACTTCCTTCTTCTTCTTAGTTCTTTTCCTCATGAGCATTTTTATTAATTCTCCAGCCTAGAAAACCCCACAGCACAATTCCCCCTCTGCACTCCATCATCGTAACAATTCCAGCCCCCACCCCACTCCCTCTCTCCTAGTCTTGAGGGCTATGGCGGAGAAGGGCCCTTACCTTGGATGCTCATTTTCTAATCTGACATTAGGAGAACGTAAGAGAGTCCTCTTACAACTAGCAGCATTTCCATCCTCCGCCAATCCCTGCTTGTTTTTGCAGCCCTGTTACCCTCAATAAGTGATGGCTGCTATGTTCTCCCAACCCCCAAGAGCTTCAAATGCTACTGTTCCAGCCATTCTTCTGGGGCTTTTTATTGCACTATCAGTCACCTTGACACCGCAACCAACAACTTCCTCTCAGCAGGTTTTAGATGCTGTTTTCTTGCCTGCAATCTATTCTCCCAGATAGTTAATCGTTTTCTCAGAGAAGGCAATGGGGGATGGCAGCTGGAATCTGCAGAACTTGGAACTTCTCTATTAAGGGGTCAACTTCATATGGTATATAGACAATGAAGCTTCTCAATTGAGACTCTGTGTTGTTGTTGTTTTTTACAGAATCCCATACCATGCAATATGACCTCACACAATACGACTTAATATTCCATGTGAGTCAGACTACAATGCTTTATTCAACAAACTATGATTAAAAATATTCCTGGCTCAAAGCCCTAATGAAGCTGATGGAATTATGCATTATTGTTGTGAATAAATTCATGTATTCATAAAGTCTTTGTTTAACACAACAGGGAAATGTAACAGAAGAAACCCTTGGAAGCCATATGATCCGTCAGTCCCCGGCTGATCATTTTTCTCTTAACTCCTGCTCTGTTGTGCAAATTAATGTTGCACTTTTCAGTTTTGGATAATGTGTTGGTAATGGGCAGAGCCATGCTTTTGGAGGAGCAGATTAGTAACTAAAAATTTCTCCATGCCAATGGCATCATCTGGCTGCACTCAGGGCAGCTGTGCTCCTTGCCCCACGAATCTGTGTAAATTCTCAAATATTCCTCATTTGCAAACCCCAATCAATTTGCCTAGTGTTTCAAATATCCCTAGGACTGTCATCCTAAGACAGGGATCTCCAAACCTGGCAACTTTAAGACTTGTGGACTTCAACTCCCAGAATTCCCCAATTCCAATTCTGGGAGTTGAAGTCCACAAGTCTTAAAGTTTCCAAGTTTGAAGACCCCTGTCCTAAGATAATGACTATCCTGTTTAGCAACTGTTTGAAGTTATGACAGCACTGAAAAAGTTATCGCCATTTGGGCGCTTTTCAAACCAATCATTCATTTATGGCCAATGCAGAATCCTGCAGTTACCTGGTCGCCATTTGTGAGCTTCACAGCCAGCTACTGACAAGCAACGTCAATAGGAAAGCTGGCAGAAAAATGACAAATTGCTGTCACACGTGTGGCCATGTCACATAGCAACAGAGTTGCCGTCTCAACTGCAGTCATTAAGTGAGGACTACCTGTAATTCAATGTGCTCACAAACCAAGAAAACCCATCTAACCATAGGTAATCAAAGTGAGTGAACACAGCCATTGTGTTTTTCATTCACGGCATGAGTATGTTCTAAGCAAGCTTTAATAGCTTTGGCAGGTGTTTTGTTTCTTCACTGACTGGTTAACTTATTATCACATTATGCTGCACAAATATAATTGGGAACAGATGAATTCTAACCTGGGCTTGCTTGGAGCTCCAGCTTTTTCTGATGCGTTTTCAGAAAGTGTGTCTTATGTAAATGAAATGCCAAACATCCACACTAGGGCTGTGAAATAAGCAAGAAGTGTTCCTTAAAATTCAAAGTGTAATTAACGCTGAAGACCAGTCTCTCTAACAAGTTCTGCAGTCCAGGCTATTATTAACTTTACTTTTTCTAACTCCACTGTTTGCACAATAAATTCCACCTCCAGGAAAGATCTATTAAATTAAACCATTAAGCTAATAATGGCTTGAGTGCTTCACATTATTAGCAGGGAAGGCCCACGGCTTAGGCCGGCACTAACTTTGTTTTCTTTTTTTCTTATTGTCCGCTGAGTCAGAAAAATATCCTTTGGTTTCAGTCTTTGGTAACTGCAACCTTAACAAATGGATCCGCATCTCCATGGTGCATAATTTCCAGGACTATCATAATTAACATCTAGTGCTGAATTGTTGTTTTTTTGAGCAAAACCAAACCAATAACAAAATAATTATGGGGTTTTGTTTACTGCCGGCAGAAAATGGAGTTCAAGCATTCAAAAAGAATGGAAAGGGGAAGACAGGACTGGCAAAGGAACATTTCATTGTTTTGCTTTATTTTGCTTTTAAGCCACAATATCCATTGGAAACTGTTATGTCTGCATGAAGAGACAGACGCGGAGTGCTTCAAGCTCTTTGTTTATTAGTGACTACAGCTCAGAATGAACCCACTTTGGCTGGGCTGCGGCTGCTACTTATAGCCAGCAGCCGCAGTTGCCAGCCAATCAGAGTGCAGGGTTTTCCCACACTTTTTAAACCAATCATTTCTTACATTTTACAAGAACAGTTCAAACTAAACCAATGACTTTAAACCTGCATACATAACAGAAACAGTAATTCAGTAACTTTGGAAAAAGACTCCAAAAAAGAAAAGAAAAAACCAACAACAATGCAATCATAGCTAGATAAAACAATAAAAAAGGTAAAGAAATTGTTCCTTCTAACTTAGGATCATATACAAATTCAGAGACAAGGACTATTTGAGAGTTTAAAAAAAACTGGATGCAATTGGCATCCATTTAGAGGAGCAAGTTGAGATAGCCTAGTCAAGCTCAGGTCAACTTACCAGCCTCAGTGCAAGCATCTCTTTCATTGACCAGCTAGAATAGAGGTACTCCTAGAGATACAAATGTAATGGAGCCTGCCTATTCTATTCATAACCTGATGATTCATGGGAGTGAATCTCGTACCTTGAACGCGAACACTCCTTCTTTCACCCAATCACTCCTTCTTTCACCCATGTGTTCGCTATTTGAATGCACAGTTCATTAAGTGCACATGAGGTATTTCAGGGTGGGGAAGGCCATGGGGGGGGGCTAGTGATGGAAAAGGCCACCTGCTTAAGACCACTCAAGGCCTCCCCGACCCACTGAAATACCTCATGCTCCCCTCAATTGCTTTCCCCCCTCACCCAACCTGCCACACCGGATCACTTACTGTGCAAAGATCTAGCAAGCTGTCTCCTCTCCAGCCTCTCAGCTGCGCGCACCCCTCTGGAGCTCCATTTTGGTATGCTCAGGCCTTGTCCGGCACTTTTGCAGTCCAAAACGGACCTTCGGAGGGGTGCCACTGCCCCTCAGAGCTCTGTTTTGGGCTGCAACATGCTGGACAAGGCCTGTGCCCATCAAAAGGGCCTTGGTGGTGGAGGCTGTTAAACGCCTAGCACTTAGTTCCA
Source organism: Naja naja (assembly GCA_009733165.1). NCBI lineage: Eukaryota > Metazoa > Chordata > Lepidosauria > Squamata > Elapidae > Naja > Naja naja. The sequence continues at coordinate 260,158,958 of CM019148.1, read as the reverse complement.
GCTGCCTGCAATTAGTGCAGGCTCGAATCCCACCAGGCTCAAGGTTGACTCAGCCTTCCATCCTCTCGGGGTAGGTAAACTGAGGACCCAAGATTGTTGGGGGCAATAAGCTGACTTTGTAAAAATGCCGCTTAGTAATAAGCAGGCATGTACAATGGAATGAAGGCTATTGCTGAGCGCATTGGGTTGCGCTCCAAAAATTGTAAGCCGCTCTGAGTCTTTGGAGAAGGGTGGCATATAAATGTAATTTTTAAAAAAGGGAGCTGTGGAGCTCTGTTTTGGGCCGCAAAGGCTTTTTGCAAAGATGGCAAAAGACTTTGCAAACAGAATGAAAGTTTTGATGTTTCAGGCCATTTCTCTCCATTTGCAAAGCCGTTTGCTGCAGATCCAGGCCTCCATTTGCAGAGAACAGAGGCCTAAAGTACAGAGAGACCACGAGAAATCAATAGCGTGAGCTCTCATGCTACTGATCTCGCATGATCTTGCAGTACTTTAGGCCTCCATTCTCTGCGTACCCACCAAAGCCTGAAGTGCCAAAACAGGTCAAGAAAGCGAAGGCTCTTTAGATCTTTGCAAGGTGAGTATCCAGAGGCCTACTACCTATGAAGACCTGGCACAGGAGGGGAGGGGAATAGGCAGGCTGAATGCTGCAGAACCTCTCTTGTAAAGGTGAACAACTGCCATGGTGCTGCAACATTCGTAGTTTTGAGATTTGTTCGTAAATACTAGGGGGTGCTTATTGCATAACTTCGAATATTCACTAAGGGAATGCTCGTAACCCTGGGTTACCTGTATAGGTACTCAAGTGCCTCTGAACAATTGTGCAAGAAGGATCCCTGACACAATCTACACAAATCAAAAGCTAGGCAAACTGTTTTGTGATTTCAAGCAAAGGACTCTACCTCTACATATATAGCAGCACTTAAAAGTTTGTAAATCCTTTTCAGTTTCAATATTTCTGCATACATTTGACTTAAAACATGATCTGCTCTCCATATAAGTCCTAAAGCTAGATAAAGAGTTAAACAAACGATCAAAAATATACAAGCAGTCCTCACTTAACAATGATAATTGGGACTGGCCACTCTGGCACTAAGTGACATAGTCATAAAGTGCAATGTTAAATGACTGATTGCCATTAAGTGAATCCTGCACAGTTTTAGGTGCTGCCACAGCCATAAGTCCACTTGTTCAGCACCATTGTAACTTTGAACAAATGGTTGTTAAACAAGGACTACCTGTACTTGTTCATTGATTTATTAAGGGAAATGATCCAAAGCTACATATTTGTGTGTGACAAAAGTAACTGAACCTTTGCTTTCAGTTGGTGTGCCGTCTTGGGCAGCAATAACTGTAACTGTAATTGTTTCTGATAACTTTTGATCAATCCTGCCCATTGGCTTGGAGAGAATTTTAGCCCAGGTCTTCTCAGCTTCAGAAATGTTGATAGGCTTCCACACTTCAAGTTCTTCCACATTTGTATAGTATTATGATCAGGACTTTGACTTGATCATCCCAAACATTGGTGGTGCAGGCTGTTAAATGCCTAGCACTTAATTCCAGCTGCCTGCAATTAGTGCAGGCTCGAATCCCACCAGGCTCAAGGTTGACTCAGCCTTCCATCCTCTCGGGGTAGGTAAATTGAGGACCCATGATTGTTGGGGGCAATAAGCTGACTTTGTAAAAATGCCACTTAGTAATAAGCAGGCATATACAATGGAATGAAGGCTATTGCTGAGTGCATTGGGTTGCGCTCCAAAAACTGTAAGTCCCCCTGAGTCTCCAGGGAAGGGCGGGATATAAATATGAATAAAAATAAAAAATAAAAAAGATTTTTAAAAAAACATTGACTAATTTTCGTTTTAACCATACTTCGGTCATACAACTTGTATGTTTTAAGTTGTCTTGCTACATGACTGATCTTCTCTTGAGCTTCACTTCATGAACAGATGCCCTGATATTTTCCTGAATTCTGAATTGCCTGATATTTCCATCACTATGTTTCATATATGAGATAAAGTTCTTATGCTGGAATACAGTTCTGTTCAGTTTCAGTTTATTGTGGTCATAGATCAATACAAGTACCAAACTTAACACTTTTCACTCAAGCCAAAAAGTTTTATTCTGGTCTTTTCAGCTCACAGAGAATTCTTGCAATGATCTTCTGGCATATCCACATGCTCGTTCACAAACTGTGCAACAATGTCCTTTTTAGGGAACAGTGCCTTTTTCCTTGCAAGCCTACGACACACACCACTGTTGTTCAGTATTTTCCTGATGATAGTCTCGTGAACACTGACATTTGCCAATGTAAGATATACTTTTAGTTCCTTAGATGTTACCTTGGGATTTTTGACACCTCTCAGAATATTACACGCCTTACTCTTGGTACAGTCTTGGTTGATTGACCACTTCTGGGAGAATAACAATAGTGTTGAATTGCCTCCATTTGTATACCGTCTGCCTGACACTAGACTGGTGGTGTTCAAATTCTTTGGGAACTCATCTTTTAAATTTTTTCCACTCTGGTAAGCATCAACAATTATTTTTGGATGTCATCAGAAATCTCCCTTGTTTGAGCCATGACATTTCTAGACATCTGTATTGTGAAGATGAAACTTCAATAGTGAATATCAGAATTCTGTTCTTTAAATAGGGCACAACCTTCCATGTTCACTCTTGAGCGGCGTGGGATATTACTGGTTCAGCCCAGTTCTATAGAACCGGTAGCTGCAAAGAGCAGGTTCAGTGTTTGGCCCACCCGCTGCCCGGACTCTAGGCTGTCCTTTATTCCCTGCTTTTCCCTCCTCAGCTGCTTTGCGCGGCACAGCTGAGGTTGAAAAAGCAGTAAAGAAGAGGATTTTCAAATGCTGTGCACCAGCGCGCAGTGCTTGTCAGCTGTCCAGGTGGCACAGATTTCTTGCAAATGCTGCGCACATGCATGAACCGGCAAATCACTCCACTGGCTGGCCCCACCCTGCCCACTCACTCCTTACCAAGCATATGAGTCATCCAACTTGCCTGGTTTGGTAAGTTGCTATTTATCCTTTTTTCCCCGACCATCAACTGTTCTGCTCTGCCAGGAGATTGAGATTAGCTAGAAAGCAGGAAATCCTTCAATTTCTTGCTTTCTAGCTAATTTAAAAGCAGAGCCAAACTTCCTTAGGACTGAAGCTTCTACTTTTCAGTGCAGACTCAGGTAGCTGATTGCAGATAGATAGATCTCTAAATGAATCTGTGATTCTGTGAGCAACTCAATCTGCCTGCCTGCTTTGCCTGCTTTTGGGTAAAAGTTGCTCTTTTTTAAAAAAATTCAATATTTACATACATGGTGTGTTGTGGATTAATTTTGTGAGTTTGCTTGCAAGCAAATTTTATGTGACAGACTCAGGTAGCAGATTGCAGATAGATAGATCTCTAAGTGAATCTGTAATTCTGTGAGCAACTCAATCTGCCTGCCTGCTTTGTCTGCTTTTGGGTAAAAGTTGCTCTTTTTAATAAAAAATCAATATTTACATAAATATTTATAATATTTACATACAAGCCATGCCCACCCAGTCACATAACCACCAAGCCACACCCACAAATTAGGCCACACCCACAGAATCAGTTGTTAAGAAATTTGAATCCCACCCCTGACTCTTGAGTATCATTTCATTGATTGAAATGCCTGACTCTAATTTCTTTTAGATGAATTGATGTTCATCAAAAGCAGTGGTTCTTAACCTGGGCAATATCACCCCCAAGGGGCAATTTTGTTTTTCAGGGGGGCGATGGAATGAAAAGGGGCGATGTGGGGGTGAAGGAACGGAAGGGGGGTGATATGGGGGCGATGGAGCAAGATATATTGGGAGACAGAGAGAGAGAGAGAGATCTATATTGGTAGATAGGTAGGTAGGTAGACAAAAAGACAGACAGGTAGGTAGATAGGCAGGAAGGCAGGCAGGCAAACAGACAGACCTTTTGGATGAATGGATGGACGGACAGACAGACAGAAAGAATGCAAGAGTGGCAGCACTTTGGGAAAGCAGTGGCGGCGGCTTTTCCCAACATGCTGCCTCATTCGAGGCGCCGGTTCAGGTGCAGTACAACAGTCAATGGGGTGAGCCTGCAGGGCCTGCACCTCAACGCCCCTGCCCTCTTAGCGTCCCCAAGGGGCCGGCAGCGGGCAAGAGGCAACAGCGTCGAGGTGCTGGCCAGCCCTGCAGGTTTACCCATTGACTAGCACTGCTCCAGAGCCAGCACCTCCAATGTGGAAGCAGTGGCACGTTACGTGCTGCCGCAGCCACGTTCGACGCGCTGCCCCCCGCCACCCCTTAGTGCCACTCTGCTGGCCCCCTTGGGGAGCTAAGAGGCGGAAGGGGGCATTCAAGGCACCGACCCTGCAGGCTCACCCATTGACTGTAGCACCACTCCGGAGCCAGCGCCAAAATGGGTGAAACTGCAGGGCCAGCCGGCGCCTCAAAAACCACCTCTTAGCGCCCCTCTGCTGGCCCCTTGGCCTTGGGGACGCTAAGTGGTGGCAGGGGGGCGGTGCATCGAATGCGGCCGCGGTGGCACATAATGCGCCACCGCTTCCACATTGAAGGCGCCGGCTGCGGAGCATTATTACAGTCAGTGGGTGAACATGCAGGGCCGGCACCTCGAATGCCCCCCCGCCGCCTCTTAGCGCCCCTCTGCTGGCCCCCTTGGGGATGTTAAGAGGTGGCAGGGGGGCACTTACATTGGGGGAGGGGGCGATGACAACTTCCTCAATGGCTCAAGGGGGCGATTCTTTCAAAAAGGTTAAGAACCACTGATCATAAGCACCAAATACAACTGTAATCCACAGACAGAAGCTGATAAGAACTGGGTGTCAATTCTCATTTTAACATTGGCTCCAGAATCAATTATTGCCTCATCCAATGGCAAGTTCTATGGTAGCCACATGGCTCTGTTCTCAAAAGAAGAGAATACATAATAGCTTCATGGCTATTCCTCTCCACTGACCTGGCTGGGGTCTTCAGTGATTGGTTTCATAATTCAGTTATAGGAATGGGTAACAAATTCTTCCCCCTTCACACCCAAACATATCCTCAAGTACATGGGAGATGTGCAGTGATTAGACAGTTTGTCCACTTGATCTGAGTTTTCTTCCAACAGCTAAGTGCTACCTGAGTTAACAACTTAAACATTTCAAGAAAATAATAAATAATAAATAATAAAATATCACCTTTTGACAGAAAATAGCCTCCCCGATCCCAGAGGATCAGACCAATATCAGCTGGTCAAAGCTAATATTCTTTCTCTTTCTGTTTCTTTCATTCTCTTTCAGATGAAATGCTGGAATGGTATAATGGCCAAAGAACTCCAGGCTTTCTTTAATGATGTTGATGCATTTTAAGTTGGTTACTAGCTTGGTCACTGGCTTGGGTGCAGCACAAAAACCACCTTAGTCACCATGATGGATGGCTGAGAAAAGGGCTAGGGGAAAACTAATTCCCCTACAACTCCCAGCAACTTTCAATACCATCCATCATCGTATGCTCTGGGTACTATGCTCTCTGCATTGAGATTGGGAGATGCAATGTTTGGTGGTTCCATTCATGCTTCAGGGAGAAGATCTCAAAAGGCAACTCTATAGACCTAGCCTTGGGATGGTGAACCTATGGCACGCATGCCACACGTGGCACGCAGAGCCATTTGTGCCAGCACCCGAGCCACAGGAAAACTTACCTCACTGCACATGTGTACACCTCCCAGCTGATTTTAACTGGTTTGAGGCCTTTTTTGGCCTCCCAGGCTTGAGGAAAACCTCTGCAGACTGGAAAATAGACCTGTTTCATCACTTCCTGTATTCCCGGAAATACTGGAAGTGACGAAGCAGGCCTATTTTTCAGGCTGCAGAGGCTTTCCTCAAGCCTGGGAGGCCAAGGCCTCAAATCAGCTGGGAGGCACAGTGCAGGTAAGGGGGCGGGGGATTGCACGTGCATGCGCAGGGAGTGGGGGGGTGCACTGCCTTCTGGGTGCTGGCATGCAAGCGTGCATCCACACAATTTTTGGCACAGGAGGCCCAAAAAGGCTAGCCACCACTGACTTAGTCTATAGTGTTTGAAAGTTTTGTGGTAATGTGTTATGTGAATCTAACTTCAATACCATTCAACAGACTGTGATTAAATAAAGCATGGCTCAGGAAGATAAGTGAAGGTAGCTAGGATGCTTCATTTTGTTCTGGGTCTGATGGGATCTAAATTCTCAGTGTTGGTTGCCATTTGTGGCTACAGACTCCCACCATTGCAGGCTTTTGTGTCAACTATGACCTGTCCTGGGCAGACTAACCAGGCCAAGCTAATTCATATTCTGCACATTTCTAAAATGGACTCTTCTAGCAAGCTTTTATATGGGACAACTAAGTAGGACCAGCCAGTGGGAAGGTAGTGTGCAGGTATTTGCAATATTTCCCTCTTTGTGGACAATTTTCAAATGAGGCTGAAAATGCTGATATATTTTGGGGGTGAAAGGCAGGAGAAAAAATGAGCAGTCAGTGGAAAGGAAGCAAAATGAGAAGTTATATGTTTCCTCTCCTCACCATAGAGCTATGTGTTCACATATTTTGTATAATTGGCAACAATTTTATATTATTTGCTACATTTCTACATAATATGCTTCATTTGTTTTTATTTTGTCACACTGCATTTAATTTGGGCTGTGCTCATAGGGTTTTTTTTATGTTTTTAGTTTTGCTCTAATTTGATTTTACATTTTCTTTTTTGTTACATTCTTTTCCTGGTTGGTTCATTTATGAACATTATTTCATATTGCTTGATGTGTGTTTCATTTGCAGTTATTATTTGATATATGCATTGTAAAGATATCATTTCTATTATTCACAGCCCCCCGAAGGAAAATTTTTCCTCAAAATGCATTGGATTAAGAACTTGGAATGAAATATGTGTGCACTATATCCCTTTTCTTTCCTTTGTCTAAAATGAGCCAAAATAAAAGTGACATCCAACGCGGTATGGAATCAAAGGAAGCATATTTTGAAATGACCAGTATTTTACAATTCTACTCAGTTTTATCACTAAAACAAGCAGGCAAGTCAAATATCTTGGAGTGAATACAAAGGAGTGCAATCCAACTAATTCCATCTAGTTTGTGCAAACTGGCTGTTCAATGCCAAATGCTTTGCTTGCTTTTTTTTCCCTTCTCTTTTTCTTACTTTTCCCTCCTGCCTCCTTTTGTCCATGTTCCCCAGCCTTTCCTTATTCTAGGCAAGAATGCACAGCAATAAAGCAACCCCTGTGGGAGAAAAACCATGGGGGGGGGGGCTCTCCCTCAGATTTCAATGAGAGGGGGCCACAGGGGGATCAGCTGCCCATGGGCCAAGTAAGGGTGAAGGAGGGAAAGAAAATTCAGGTCCATAAACAGGAGAGGCCAGGGGGTTCGGGGAAGGGGAGGAGGGGTTGTCATACAGGAACTCCTGATGACTGTTGATGGGAAGAAGATCGATCTATGGGTCCTGAGCGTAAGAGCCAGCAGTCAATAGTTTCACCCAAACTAGCAGATTGATAGACTGCCTGGGGAGAGCATATTTGTGTGCAACAGAGGATTCGGTGAAGTTGCCAGTGGCATCAGAGTCTACTACAGCCTGCTGTTTTATTTCTGGATCTGTCTGGGTTTGTAATGTATGAGGAATAACTAAATGAAAGCAAGTTGTGCAAATTGTCTGGCTCCACTTAATTTCTGAGCGTCCCAGCCTTTTAGCTTTTGAGACCTGGGCGGGCCTCTCTTCCTGAAAATCCAGACCTGGACAATTCACAGCATCTGCTTACAAAAATGTCCCCTTTCTCTTCCAGATCTGACACGTATTTGATGCAAATCCAGACTGTTCTACATCAGAAAGGCAGGCTTCTATTCTGAGGCTCTCTCAGACATTAAAAACTGATTAGAAATCCTACTCAAGATTGGTCAGTGGGAAAATGTTCAGCTCGTAGGGAGATGAACAATTTTCTCTGAGCAAGAAGGTAGCAAATACGCCAACAAGCCCATTATATTGTCAAGCATGAAGGCAAATACTTGATATGGGAGGGCTGCTGAAGCAACTATAGCTGCTTCTTGGGCAGGATGCAAGAGATGCTGTTGACATAGGATGTTATTTTTATCTCATATTCACTATACCAACATTGGCAACTGATGTCCCATTTAAACAATGGCAGAAATATATTTCCAGATTTGTATGGCAAGGTATGAAACCAAGAATTAAACATAAACTGTTGAAGATTTGTCAGTGTTAAACTTCTCTCTCCCCTCGACCTCCTCTCACCCTCAATCTTTTGTTGTCGTTGTTGTTATTTTATATTTGAAATTCAATAAAATTGGTTTTTTTTAAAAGAAAAAAAGATACAAGTGATAGTGGTGCTGCAAAATTCTGTCCCACCTTCTTGGTTAGCTCTCTCATCACTAGGAGATGGATGAATAATGGTACCATCTGACTCACAATTTGGTGGTGATATGGTGTTGGTGATCTCAATGACCGTCAACAGGATTGAAAAAAGGTCTAGAATCATATGTTAATCCTGAGGTGAGAACATGCCTCCCATAGCATTGGAGGTGGTGGGACAGAAAATTTAGTGTCAAAGCATCATGCCAGGCATGGTTATATAAAAATATGCTTTATAAAAATTATATTGCTTGGAGCCAATGATTTTTTTCCTGTGTGAACTTAATGTCAACCCACAAAATGACTTCAGCTGAAGCCATACTAACTTCTGCTTCATTTCTTGGTTGCCATTCAAAGGAGGAAGGGGGAGAGCATAAGGGGAACTCAGGAATGTGGTGCCTCAGCTGGCTAGCCATAACATCTACCCTGTTTCCCCAAAAATATGACCTACTCTGAAAGTAAGTCCTAGCTTGATTTTTACACATGTACCCAATATAAGCCCTACCTCCAAAATAACCCCTAATTAAGATTCCTGCCCACTCCAGAGTGCACGGGTAAAAATTAAGCTAGGGTGGGGGTGTGGGGTGGAGCTGCCCTACTACTTACCTTTGGACAGTTGCAGCCAGGCCTCGCACACCCCAATACCTGCCTCATCAGCCCATTTCTTCTGCAGCCGGCAAGGCTGGCAAGCCTTTCCTGAAGGCATCTGTAGCTAATAACAAAGCTCCGGATCAATCCGGAGCTCTGTTATCAGCTGCAGAGGCCTTCAGGAAAGCCTTGCCGGCTGCAGAAGAAGCCATTCCCAAAGGCCCCTGACAGCAAAAAGGCCAGGGGTGACGCGCACAAGTGAGGTTAGTCAGTGGATGGCATCTCCCCAAAATAAGACCTGGTGCCTTTTTTGGTGGCAAAAAAATATAAGACAGGGTCTTATTTTCAGGGAAACACGGGTACCAGCTGGTGCGAGAACCAAGGTCATGTCAACGGACACTTGTTGAAGTTGAGCTGGAACCTACATCCGGATTGATTGGCCCATGGGACCTGAGAGACAAAGCAGGATGGGGAGGTGTCATTGCTTCAACTATCCCTAAGGGAATAATTTAGAGCTAGCTTCACCTTTCTAAGTACCGATGTGATGTACTCAATAAAGGATCTCTCGAACCTGAACAAAGTGTCAGAGTCCTGACTTCCCTGAGTTCATTACTTGGAACAATGACATCTAAATGGTTTTGATTACTGAACAATGTTCTTTAAAGCAGGGGTTGCCAACCTTTTGTACCTCAGGGACCACCAAAGTCATAATTTTAAATCCCAGGGACCACTAACTGGTTCTGTGGGCATGGCCTAATTTGTGGGTGTGGCTTGGTCATGTGGCTGGCTGGGCATTGCTTGTATATAAATACTATAAATATTTATATAAATATTGAATTTTTATTTAAAAAGAGCAACTTTTACTCAAAATCAGGCAAAGCAGGCAGGCAGGTTGAATTGCTCACAGAATCACAGATTCATTCAGAAGTCTATCTATCTGCCATTGGCTAGCTCAGTCTGTCACATAAAATTTGCTTGCAAGCAAACTCATAAAATTTGCTAGCAAACAAACTCACAAAATTAACTCACAACACACCATGTATGTAAATATTGAATTTTTTATTAAACAAAAGAGCAACTTTTACCCAAAATCAGGCAAAGCAGGCAGGCAGATTGAGTTGCTCACAGAATCATTCAGTTATCTATCTATCTGCCATCGGCTATCTCAGTCACATAAAATTTGCTTGCCATGAGTCTGCACTGAATAATAAAACCTTCAGTCCTAAGGGAGGTTCAGCTGTGCTTAAAAGCAGAGCCAAAGATCTAAAGACTAGCTAGAAAGCAAGAAATCCAACCATTTCCTGCTTCCTAGCTAATCTAAATCTCCCGGCACAGCAGAACAGATGATGGTTGGAAAAAGGAAAAATAGCAATTTAGCAGGCAAGTTTGCTGGGTAAGGAGTGAGTGGGCGGGGAGGGTTCCCTCAGGTCATGTGGGCGGCGCAGCCTTATGTTTCTGCACAGCCTGGATTAATTGCTTTGGGGGGTGCTCTGGAGATGAGATTTCTCTGCGGCCCACCAAAATTTTCTCATGGCCCACCAGTGGGCCGTGGCCCACTGGTTGGCAACCGCTGCTTTAAAGCAGCCTTCCCAACTGGCACATTCCAGTTGTATTAGACTTCACTTTTCATAATCCTGCTTTGGGGTTATGGGAGTCCAAATCCAGCACAAATGGAGAAATCAGGATGAGGGAAACTGTTCTGACCAGGTTTTTTTTTTCCTTCTGTTTCCAAAAACAGTGGGAAGTTTTGGAAAGGTTTCCTGCCTCTTTTTCAAGATACCTGAGTGCAAAGCAAGCTGCTTGCTGATTCTTTATGAAACATTCAACCTCTGAACAGAATATCATACAGATCACTGCATGATTCGGCTGCAACCCCACGGGGTGTTTTTGCAGCTCCTCTGAAATATACTAAGACAAGATTGCTGGGACCAACTTCAGATTGATTGTGCTTTCAGCAGTTCAGCTTTGGCTCAGCATGTCATTCAGTCCAAACATGTCTGCATGAGTTTTTCCTTTAAACCCTGGCCTTATCTAATGCCTGGCTAAATCTATGTTTTGGGATTAAAGCGCTTTAAGAAAAGATCCAAAGCACCAGGTTTTCAGTTCTCAAAACCTTCTGAACCTCCTGGCTCAGAATTTGCTCTCTCCCACAGAAGACAATCCTGAACTGTCGCTCGTAATTGAATTGTAGTTTGACAAATAATATAACCCCTTGTAAGCAGTCTATCTTCCTTTTCCCTTTATACATCATTCTCTATTATGCTTTCCTCCTTTTGTGGTTTATAGGAAGATGTCGACTGCTAATCTTCAGGCTTTGTCTCTTTTGCTTATCCTTTTCAGCCTTGTGGTGCTGACTCTGGTATCAGTGCTCCAATGTGGATGTCTCATTTTTCTTGGGTCTGTTTGTCCTGCTTTTTAGAAGAGCATTTCCATGAAAACAGTAACAGTACAAGAGGAGGTACTGTTAAATCCAAAGGAATAATACTTAGGTAGCCCCATACCCCAAGAAATATTTGGGATATTGTTAGAGTTTATTGCAGAAATCAAATCCAGAAAGCACACACAGATGACTGATTCAGCAGGATTCAATAACTTCTTTATATACATAATAACATATGAGTAAAATGTACAATACCAATAATAGATTCTTCCAACGTGGAAGGTTACAAGCAAAACACAAGCAGCAGCTTCGGAGCTCAGAGCAGATAGAGGAGATAAGCCATGCCCAGACTCACTCTTTTAGTTTCAGTTTCTAATTCAGCTCCCATTGGCTGATCTGTTGCCATGCTATTCATTGGCTGACCTTGTTACCATGTCTCTGCCAGTTCATGAATATTCTGACAGATATGGATCAGAGTGTTTTTTTCAAAACCATGTCATATGCAAAATATTGGAAGTAATGCTATCTAGCTATGTAAATATGTTTGGGTTTCACCAAATGACAAGGCATTTTTGCAAAGAAGAAATGTAGTAGTACTTAGTTTATCTTTTTAATTTATTTGTCAAGGCTTCAAGGCAACATACATATGTTAAGAACATGAACGGAATACACCCAGTATCTGAAGACTGTTGAGAATTTAGGAACTGAAGAAAACTACCCTATTTTGACCTGCTTCCTGTACCTTACCATTAAGGTTGGCTGCTTTAGTTCCAATTGGCTGGGTTTACATAGGTAGCAAAACCATGCACCATGTGTTTTATACAGGTAGTCCTCAACTTGCAACTTTGCATTTACCGACCATTTGAAGATACAACAGTCTGAAAAAAAGTGATTTCCAACTGGTCCTCACACTTATTACATTCACAGCATCCCCAGGATCATATGGTCAAAATTTGGACTCTTGGCAACTGGCCTGTATTTGTGAAGACTGCAGCATCCCCAGGGACATGTGATCATGTTTGTAACCTTCCCAGCTAGCTTCCGACAAGCAAAGTCAGTGGAGGCAGCTAGATTCACTTAATGACCATGTGATTTAATTAATAACTGCAGTGACTAACTCAACAACCATGGCAAAAAAGATCATAAAATTGGGCATGGCTCATTTAGCAATTGTCTTGCTTAGGAACAGAAAATCTGTTCTCGATTGTGAGTTGAGGGCTATCTCTAATGTGCAGTTTCTGGGTCCACACAATACACTAAGTCAGAAACCAACTCAGTGCATCGTGGGTTCTTCTGGTATGTACACTAGACCCACCATTCTTTCATTTGCTCCAGTTTTGTTGATAATGGTTATGCTTATATGATATACTGAACTCCAAACTAGTCAACTATGTTTTAGCCTAGAACATGGGTGTCAAACTCGATCGCATCACATGACATATTGCAATGCTTTTTTGTCTTTATGGAGCTTGGGTGGGCATGGCCTGCGTGTGACACATCCGGCCCGTGGGCCACCAGTTTGACAAGCCTGGCCTAGAAGGTGGTGGTGTGAGCCATGTTCCTGTGGTTCAGACATATTGAACCATTCACTAGCCACACATTAACCCAAAATGTGTTTGGCTGTTGTTAGTGCATCATGTGGATACAATGCTGGGACATTGTGAGAATCCTCAAAATTAAGTTAATAATCTCTTGATTTAGTTTATCATGAGTAATAAGTATGAATAAAGTTGCTGACTGGGCAATGGTTCCCCTATTGCCAAGGCAATAATTTCAGTGGCAAACCTAGGGATGGACCTGACATTCTTGAATCTAAGGTTCTAGGTTACCATGTAAGATTCAGCTATTTTCCACCTTGAATGTTCTAAAACAGCATATAGGAAACTGACAACTTCTACTGATAATAAGGAAAAGCAAGGGTAGTTTATAGTGTCATGAACATTATGCAAAAATGCCCTGATAGGTGTTGAGATAAAATCCCAGTTCCAAAAGATGTACAAACTGACTGGCTTTGGAACAAAGTTGGTTTTTTTTTTCCTAGCGAGAAAATATTGTTTTCTGATCTGACCAATTGTAGTTCTCTGGCAATAGATGGACAAATTCTGGCAAAGATGCCTGGATCTTCTGCAACAAATAGCAAGACAACAACATTGTGCAATAATGACATGGTTTGGAAAAGCTGTAGCTCTGTTTTGTTCAGATGGTAAGAAATGCACTTCTCTTCTGAGAGAGTTTAAGTAGTCAGATTTTAATGACATTCTGAAGACAGACTCTTTACATGTCTCACCACAGGTTTATTTCTACTGCAGATTCTGGAATGAAAGACAAGTTGAAAAAGCTTGCACAAAATGTTCCAGCTACTAAACTATTCAAGCTTTTCCTTCCTTCCTTCCTTCCTTCCTTCCTTCCTTCCTTCCTTCCTTCCTTCCTTCCTTCCTTCCTTCCTATAAATAAAATATACAATTCCAGATCTTGCAGTTAGCATATATTGGCCCCATATCAAGCCTAGCATTTTCTCAGGATCTTAGAAATATTAGCAATTTGACTACCTATACAGTATTGGAATTAGTCACTTCCCAAACCTAAAGACAACAGGTTTCTTGTAAACAGAGCATTTTTTTCAACCCCTCTGAATAAATCTGCAAGTTTCCAGGAAGAGGAAAATCAGTGAGCCTCTGTCCATTCCAGATAAATGATCCTATTGCTAGGAAGGACCCATTTAAATTGAAACAGCTGCTTCTTATATTATACACCAACTCAGGCACATTACCATGTTGGGTTTGCTTGTTTATTTCTCCGAAACCTATTCCGATCTCCTTTCAGCCCATTCAGGAAGCATCAGAGTCAGAAGAAGCTGCATTTTTCTGCATCAATTGTGATGGCACACTAGGCATGGCAGCTGTTGCCAATCAAGAAGCTCAATTAGCAGAGCCTTCATACCTGCCTCTAGAGACACCCATTAACTTTCAACGTGCCTGCAGAGATCCTGGGCAAAGCTTCTGGGTAGCCTGGTATTGGAGGGGGCTTCAGGTTTGAGGTCACCATTCCTGACAAGTGGGTGTATTCTTCTAGTACTGGCATGTCCTCCCAAAATCACATTTTATGTTTATTTGCACCAGAAGTAAGCAAATGCATTTGTTGCTTACTTCCCATGTACATTTTAATCCAATCCCTGATAAGGATTAGAAACAGAACTATGGAAAAATTTGCCACAATGCCAGAGACAACCTTCTCAGGCAATCTAGCAAATTTTAATCATTCTGCAGCATTTTCAAAAAGCATCGATCTTCCAACTTGTTAGAGTTCGTTGCAAAATAGCAACTGTTTTATATACCAGTGGTAAAATGTGTGAGTCCAGCCAATGTGTGCCAAGGAAGATCTTGCCAAGAAATATCAGATTTTGCTGAATCCTAAACCTCCCATTATTCGAGAACTAACTCAACTATCCTGTGAGAGTTCTGAGCAGAGCAGTGGCATGTGCAGAAGTGGCCCTCCAGCACAATTCAGGTCACAGGGCTGTTTCTATTTCATGTGGGAAAAATTTTCTTTGAGCAGCCAATATGTAACTGGGAACAGCTTGCCAAAACAGAATTTGAATTCAACATGCCTTGGGCAATCTGTCCCAGTCCACCATCATGCTGATGGCACTTACCATTAAAACACTTAACATTTCTGAAATCCATACAAAGGCAAATCCACATATATGTTACTTTTCAAGTCCAACTCAAGAAGTTACTAGAGCATGTACATCATTGGCTGTCCTACTTTTTCCATCTGTCTCTACAATCTTCTGTGCAAATTCTAGTCAACTGGAGCACATGAGGATGTAATTGTGGAAATAAGCAGGATAAACGAAATTCAATGGTGCTAACACATAAATACGTATGCTATTCAGATGCAATTTCAATGCTGGGAACTAAACTCAGAGAAGCTGCCAATCTTTAGCATTAGCTCCAATGTATTGTCTACCATGCTATCAATTATTGTTATGCAAAATTAGCACTCAATTTTGACAGTTAGTGTAATGTCTATTTATATACCATATAGAATAGAATGGAATGGAATTAGAATGGGAGCAAAGAGACAAGATGAGACAAGAGAAGACGAGAAGAGAAGAGAATGACAGAATTGGAAGGGACCTTGAAGGTCTTCTAGTCCAACCTTATGACTAACCTTGTAACCTTTAACTTGGTGAAACAGTGCCTCATAAAATAACAATTTTTGAACTAAAGTACCACAAATGGACTAACTTACAGAATGGATCCAAAATTTGGAACCCAAGAATTCCATCAAATTGAAATCTGAGAAAGTTGTGGTCGCTTCAGTGCTGTCATGCTGCCATGCCATCATTCAGAAGTTCAGTAGATTTTTTTTTTAATTACATTTATATGCCACCCTTCTCTGAAGACTCAGGGCGGCTTACAATTTTTTGGGATACAACCCAGTGTGCTCAGCAATAGCCTTCATTCCATTGTATATGCCTGCTTATTACTAAGCGGCATTTTTACAAAGTCAGCTTATTGCCCCCAACAATCTTGGGTCCTCAATTTACCTACCCCGAGAGGATGGAAGGCTGAGTCAACCTTGGGCCTGGTGGGATTCGAGCCTACAGTAATTGTAGACAGCTGGATCTTAAGAGCAGGCATTAACAGCCTGAGCCACCAAGTAGATGGGTCTCACCTATCCCTCTAAAGATCAGGTAGACAGTCCCACCATCATCTGCGTCAGCTTTGAAATTCAGCCTTACAATCTGCTGGAGAGCATCAATTGTGATCAAGCTAGCAGGAAGTTGGAAGTTGTTCCCATTCCCGCTGCTTTTTTGCCCTTGAACATTCTGTTTCTCTGTTTAAGTAAAGAAATATCTTTGAAATGATGATCCAATGGATCATGTTTTATCTAGTTATTTTTTAATCTTTTAATAACAGAATAATCTTTTCCTACAGCCCCATTTAAAATTAATATGGACTTCTCTACTAATATTATGTCGGTAGATTGTACCTTAACAACACTTTTTGGAGTAACCTGCTCTCTTTTTAGGGTTGGGAGACAGGAAGGACAGGTTGAGATTTTAGGGCAACATTTTGCAAATGATATTCCATGACTCTGTCCTGGCCTATTCTTGCAGGGGCAAGTTTATTATCAAAGATGACTGGGATAGGGGGTTCCCTATCATTTGTGGATTTTGATAATCAGTGTGAATAAGTGTGAAGTGTGAAGTGGATAATCAGTGGAATAAGCTTTGTCATTTCCGTGCTGAACCCAAGAAATCTGAAGCTGGATCCAAGAGATGTTCAAATCTTTTTTAAGAGAGGCGATTATTTCACCCACTTTGAAAGAAATGGCTATTTACAAGATGCAAGAATAAGAGGAGGATTCGCTTTGCCCAACTGGGAATTATATTATCAGGTGACAAACTTGATGTGGGTAAAGGAATGGATAACATTAAGGAACAGTAGATTATTGACCTTAGAAGGACATGACTTGCTGTTGGGATGACATGCTTTCCTCTGGTATAAGGGAACTAAAACACAGGGATATTTTAGAAGACATTATATTCAAGAGGCATTGTTTTTAAACTGGGAGAAGATAAAAAAGCAATATTATTTAAAAATTCCATTATGGATATCTACTATCGAAGCTGTTTCTTATCCAATAACATATAAAAAGGAACAAACAGTTAGATATGGTGAGATATTGAATGAAAAGTGTGAACTTAAATCTATGCAAGCATTGGAAGAACAAGGTATAAAAATGAATTGGTTTTCATATGCACAAATACAATCTAGATTTGATAAAGATTTTAAAACAGAAGGTTTCTATGATAAGTTGACTGATTTAGATAAAATTTTGATAGATACTGATGAAAAGGTAATTTAAAAACTCTATGGACATTTATTAGAATTTAAATTAGAGGAAGAACAAGTTAAAGAAACGATGATTGCTTGGGGGAAAAATTTTGGATATGCGATTGATTTAGAGAAATGGCAAAAATTGTGGTCTCAAAATTATAAAATGACAATGTCAACTGCTTATAAAGAAAATTTGTATAAGATGTTTTACAGGTGGCATCTACCCCCGACAAGAATTGCAAGAATGTTTAAGAACAAATCAGATAAATGTTGGAAATGTCATCAGATACCTGGTTCATATTACCACATGTGGTGGACATGTTCGGATGCAAAAAGATATTGAACTAAAATCCACACGTGGTTGGAAAAAATGATAAAACAACACATAGACTTTAAACCAGAGATATTTTTATTGGGAATTATACTGGAAATATACAATAAAGAATTGAAATATTTGATTATAAATGTTTTAACAGTGGTTAGTGTTGTGGCCCCGCCTCGTGAGCCTGTGCTGACAGAGGAAGAGGACCTGGATGATGAAGAAGAGGAGGAGGAACAGGCAATGCCTTCCTCACCAGGGCCTTCCTCCCCAGGATCTTCCTCCCTGGCAAGGCCCCCCTCCCCAGGACCTTCCTCCCGCAAGGCCTCCCTCCCCAGGACCTTCCTCCCTGGCAATGCCTCAGGTTTCCTCGGAAAGCCAAGAGGAACTGCCTGAGAGACGGTATCAGTACGCCACGCGCAGAGAGAGAGGAGGAGGATTCTGGCTTGATCCCAGGCAACGCCGGAGAGAAACGCCAGCAGCAACGAGGGGCGGGAGGGCCAGAGATTGAGCTGGACCACACCCCACCAGGTATAAAAGTGGGTGTGTCTACATTGCAAACTCTGTATGTGACAAAGTGTAACATGAAGCCGAGGTTTCCGTCTGTGTGCTTGATTTAGTTTTTGGGCTCTGAAAATAAAGCAAGTCTTCTGTGAGTACTGTATTCCTTGTTGGCTTTGAATTTGGCAGTGAGAGCCTGGGTGACTGCCAACACTCTTGTCGGGAGAGATAACGGGGATTTTAGAGACAGGCCAGCGTGACTCTCTGTGTTAACGTTCCTTACCTTCTGGGGAAGGGAAGGTGAGACAGAACAGGTTAGAATTGTATTTGCTAAGAATTGGAAAAATGAAAAAATACCTATGCAGGAGGAAGTTATTAAGAAAATTATGGACTGTGCTGAAATGAGTAAATTGACATTTGAAATTAGAGAACAAGAAGATAAACAATTTTATATGAAATGGACCTTATTTTATCAATGGCTAGATAAAAAGACATGGCAATGAAACAGATTAGGAAGTTTCGTAATAGAAGATCAACAGATTGATATAGAATATAATATAAAATATATCACGATTGGATGAATGTATAATATAAATTTATAATAAAATCTAGAATATCTAATATAAAATGATGGAATAATAGTTTAGTCAAATGAATGATTAATAACTGATAAATATATAAGCATATGCTAGATTGACAATTTGAAAATCTATACAACTTCTGAGTAAGGACTATGAAAGGATAGCACAAAAGATTTGTAACCAACTGACGCATTATATATATATAATTGGAAGATGGTTTTATGTTTTTATGTTTCTGTCTGTATATGTTTATCTTAAAAAATAAAAATCTTTTTAAAAAAAGAAAGAAAGAAATGGTTATGCATTTCTTTCTGAAAAGTTCTTCTTTAGGTCTTCCAAATTTGGGCAATTATTGGCCACATTCCAACTTTCACTTCTGGGGAAAAGATTGTTGAGATAATGGAGAAGCTCCAACTATAGACTGCCCTAGAGAAAGAAGATTAACCCCATTGTTTCAGTCAGAGTTCAATCCTGGGCATAGGATACAAACCACTTTAGTAACCTTTGATACGATCAACTGTGATATACTTCTTCGTTG
Source organism: Naja naja (assembly GCA_009733165.1). NCBI lineage: Eukaryota > Metazoa > Chordata > Lepidosauria > Squamata > Elapidae > Naja > Naja naja. The sequence goes on along the minus strand of CM019148.1, from coordinate 260,139,780 downwards.
CGTACAAAATCGGATGTACTATGTGATAGTGGTTCTACTTCTAACTAACTGGGTAGTGCCAATCAATCATGAGAAACAAAGTTACCTTTCAAGTGCTTCGTTGTGTGATACTACAGAATATTTATTCCTTCCCTGACTAGTTGAGATTTATATATAGCTAATAGGAAAGGTCTTCCATCACTTTGGAATGTAGTATTATCAGAGTTTTACATCACAGTATGTGATTAAGGAAGAGTCAAGGCCTGGAATCTGGATGGTGTAAGGATCTGATTGACAAGAAATAAGCTAAATTTTATCTCTGCAGATGGAGGCACTATTTATCAAAGGACTATAAGGGCATTCAGCCTGTTCCAATATTAAGTATGAATGTGGAAGCCCTTCACCTGAAGAAGTAGATGCATGACTTGGGGTTCTCCTAACTCATAATTGCTGTTAGATATACCATGGACCAGTGGAGGCCATGGTTAGTGGAGGTTTACTGGTTTTTGCTAGTACAGCCTTTCCTGGAATACAATGCCTTGAAAAACAGTTACACATACCCTCATCTGTTAAGAGATCTGCAATGCACTTTACATAGGGCTGTATTTGAAGGGTACTTACAAGCTGAAAATGATATAGAATGAAGCCATCTGTTTTCTAGCACACTGGTATTGCAGGCAATGCATCATTTGCCACTAAGCTTCTGTGTAAAGTTTGATGTTCTGTATAACTTGGCCTCTGGGCATCCTTTGGGACTATTTACTCCAAAGGCAACCAAACAGTTTGATGTGGGTGGGCTCAAAGGGAATCCTGCCTCAACTGAAATCATGTATGCCCCCAACTGTTATGGACAGTTGGTCTGAACTGTGTCCTTCTTTGTCATATTTTGAAAAGTGGTACATGTTTCGGTAGCACTTCCGATGGGTGATGATGTTTGGTTACAGTATGGTGCTTTGACATTGGGGAAGGCAGGTGCTTAACTGCATTTGCAAACCTTCGTGAGTCCTTTGGTCAACTGTACAGAAAAGTACCACATCAATTTTTAAAAATTCAAATAATTTATCACTCTCTTTTCTTGCAATATCAACACACCACTAGGCAATGATTCACAATATATAATAAATAAGGTGAACAACAGTGCAATCATGAGACATCATATAGTCACTATCAAAATATTGACCTCATGGTGAGAATGGGGGAGAGTTGACTCAAGAGCAGGCTTCAGAGACCATCAGATCACCCAAGCCCTGTTGTTTAGCTGGCTTCAGAAAAGCAAGAAATGTAGTCAAGCAGAAGTCAGTGAAGTCATTGCTTCATCACAGACCATCAACTTCATTTGTTTTCCTATAGTTAATGGCTAAGCAAGGCCATGTAGTAAACCTGAATCCATTTCATATAGGGTTACCAGATGTGGGATGCAAAAATCCAGACCACCATCAGATATTAGCCCAGATTGGGTAAGCCTAATAAATATGATATATTCTAACAGATGACAGTAGCCAGTCAAAAACTGCAAGTTTAGAAAGCCAAGTCTCCTGTGTGTCAACTGATAGGTTTCAAATCTTGGAAAAGACCAGAGGTGGTATTCAGCAAGTTCTGACCAGTTCTGGAGAACCGGTAGCAGAAATTTTGAGTAATTCGGAGAACCGGCAAATACCACCTCTGATTGGCCCCATCTATTCTCTGCCTTCTGAGTCCCAACTGATTGGCTGGGTCTTCTTTTGTTGCCCTGCACAGGAGAACGTAGATGGAAAGCAGGTAGTGGGGTGGGGAGGGAATGGGATTTTGCAGTAACCTTCCCTTGTCGTGCCCACCAAGCCATGCTGCACCCACCATGCATGCCACACCCACCAAGCCACACCCACAGAACCAGTAGTAAAAAAATTTGAATCCCACCACTGGAAAAGACATTCACACATGAAAGTAAGTCTTAAGGTCTTGAATAATGCCCTGCCCCCAAAGAAGTCCCTTGTTCAGAAATAAACTGCATCTTGTGCTTAACAATAACAGTAGAATTTAGACTAATATACCGCTTCATTGTGATTTACAGCCCTCTCTAAGCAGTTTACAGTCAGCATATTGCCCCCAATAATCTGGGTCCTCATTTTACCAACCTTGGAAGGATGGAAGGCTGAATTAACCTTGAACTGGTCAAGATCGAACTGCCGGCAGTGGGCAGAGTTAGTCTGCAAAATTCTAAGCACTGCGCTTCCATGGCTCCTAGGAAAACACCTGCTTTTTCTGGATAGTAGCTCTTTTATCAGTCTCTCTGCCTGAATGGGTCTAGTATTCCTCAATGCTGTGTATGGGGAAGCCATCCTGGAGCCAATGGGTTTGATCTTCTGGCCGAGGGACATGGCTAAGGGACTTGACCTTCCTCCACTCATTTAATGAGGAATCAGCAAAGTTTCCTCCAATGCACAACACTGGCAATACTTTAAGATATATTGCAGTGAGTGAAGAAAAATTTCCAGAGCAGCAGCTATAAAACATCAATAAAAGAGTGGCAGTGTAACAAATATCTGTTTATTTATTTATTTAAAATATAACTTTCTTCTTTTTGGAATGAGAGCTCTCCCCCGGGCGGCTTTAAACAATCAACTGACAATATAAATAACAATAAACTTATATAGTGCTAAATTTAAAAATAAATAAGAAAGAGCAATAACACCAAAAGACAGCTCAATAAAAAGAAAAATGCTAACCCCCCAATAAATCACGCTGACTAAATCCATTTTATAAATCCAGACACTGAATATAAACTTATCTAAGAACATTCACCGGAAAAGAAATAAGTCTTGAGGCACTTTGTAAAAGCTTGATGCGATGGAGTCTGATGTGGCCCCCACTGGCAATCATGCCACGGGGTTACCGCAAAAACAGCTCTTCCCTTTGTGGGTGGCCTTCAGCCAAAAAGCAAAGGAACACAACTTTGGAAGCCGTTCTGGCCCAATGTGGAAAACTAAAAAGTTTGCCATATTACACACCACTCCGTTCTGTACACCCCTCTGTGATTTACTGGCTATGTTCACACAACCCACTAAACCAAGTTACTGAATTAACCTATTTTCTGGATGTATACAATAAACTGAACCATCAACTAACCAGATAGGCAGACTTCACACAACCTGCAAAGCCCCAGAAAAAAATGAAGCAAGATGAAACCTAGCCAAACCATGGACATGTTTTTATGAATGCATCCACAAAACATTTACAGTGGAACCTCAGGTGGCAACCGTAATCTGTTCCAGGACTTTGGTCGCAGCCCAATTTGGTCGTGACCGGAAGCACGACCATCTATGCATGAGCAGACAAGCCCCCCTCCAATGGCACCAAAGGGGAAATCGCCACACCCAAAGATGTGTTCGCAACCAGAAACAAAACATTGCCAAAAATGCTGGTTATCACCCAATTTGGTCGCGAACAGTAGCATTCGCGACCCAAGGTTCCACTGACAGTGAAATTATGTCTAAATGTAGCTGTTTTGGAACCTAAAAACATTCACCCATCCCAGGTGCCAGGATTAACTCTTAAGATGCGGATAAGGGAGATCCTGAGAATATCATAGTTCTGAGCCCTTTTAATTATTTGGGCTATCTTCATATATACTGGATCTTCACTTGAAAAATCCTACTGAGCACAGTGGGAGTTCGGCTGCCTAAATAAGTCTAGACTTGCATATGAGAGCTATGCAGAAATACAAGGGGTCTTCCACTTACAACAATTGAGCCCAAAATTTCTGTTACTAAGTGAGAAAGTTGTTAAGTGAATTTTGCCCAATTTTATGACTTTTCTTACCACAGTTGTGAAGTGAGTCAGTGCAGTTGTTAAATAAGTAACACTTAAATGAATCTGATTTTCCCATCGACTTTGCTCGTCAGAAGGTCACAAAAGGTGATCAGATGACCCTCGGGATATTGCATCAGTCATAAATGCATGTCAGTTGCCAAGGGTGACCAATATTTGATCATGTGACCCCAGGGATGCTGCAATGGTCACAAATGTGGAAAAGTGGTCATAGGTCACTTTTTTGAATGCCGTTGTAACTTCAAACAGTCACCAAACAAAAATTGTTGTAAATTGAGGTATCAAGGGAGACCTCAACTGTATCAAGGGAGACCTCAACTGAAGCTGATGCAATATTGACGTCTCAGAAACTCACTGATTTGTCTCATCGGGCTATGACAGTGGTGGCTAATCTTTTTGGACTCCTGTGCCAAAAATTGTATGCGTGCTTGCACGCTTGTGCTCACATGCCAGCACCCATGCCCCCTACGCATGCGCGCACAATCCCACCCACCCCCACCGCCCCCTTACCTGCACTGCATCTCACAGCTGATTTTTGGCTGGTTTGGGGCCTTTTTCAGCCTCCCAAAGGCTTGAGGAAGGCTTCTGCAAGCTTCTGCAAGCTTTGCAGGCCAAAAACTAGCCCCATTTCATCACTTCCTGTTTTTCCAAAAATACCGGACGTGACGAAACTGGGCTAGTTTTTGGCCTGCAAAGCTTGCAGAAGCCTGCAGAAGCCTTCCTCAAGCCTTTGGGAGGCCAAAAAAGGCCTCAAACTGGCCAAAAATCAACTGTGAGGTGTACACATGCACAGTGAGGTAAGTTTGCCTGCAGCTTGCGTGCCAGTACAAATTGCTCTGCGTGGCACCTGTGGCAAGCGTGCCATAGGTTCACCATCACGGGGTTATGATGAAGCTTTCAGAGTCTTTCAAAACAGCTTCCTATTAAACTACACAAAGCAAACCAAAAGCCAGCAATGGACGCTCTTTGCAGTGAAGCAAAGACGCTTGAAACTCGAGCCTCGTGGACATTGCAGTATCTTAATTGGTATTTGAAGACTCTTGTGTTGTAAAATATTTCTGGGTAACTTTATCTGTTATTCTTGGCAGCTTCGTGCAGTTTTGGCAAGGCTCATGTGCTTATCAAAGTTAATTAGTTTGCAGCAGCCTTTAAACCGGGGATTCGTAGGAATCATTAAAAGGTTTCTGTTCCCTTTGGTTTGTGTTTGTTTTATTGGAAAAGGGTTTGGGTCAGAACACATTCCAATATTATGCTGTGCATCACGATTTGCCAAGAAGCATGTTCTTCATTCTAGATAGAGGGAGCAACCCAACTCTTGTTGCCTATTTCCACTGGAAATACTGTGTGATGTACCCTGGGCCTGTTGCTTTCATTCACTTATGGAAATCAGCATCTCTATGCCAGGCAAGTGAGATGGAGGAATCAATATGCCCGCCTTTATGAAAGAACAATGCAGTGAGTGATAAGCAGCTCAAGTTAATAAAGAACAGATCGCACCAGGCAGACCCAATAGCCTCCTTTGACAAAATTACTGATTTGGCTGACAAAAAGAATTCAATCTAGCTAGATACTGAAAGGCTTTAGGCAGAGTTTCTCACAAAACAACTTTTCTAATCAATGTGAAGTAGAGTCTTCATTACAAAATATAAAGTATAAAATATAAAATATGAGATAAATATTAATGTATTACAAAAGGCGACAAAATGTTAGAAACTCCTTGAAGAAACACTTGTAAGAAAACTCCTGGCCTTGAGAATGTTGCTATTGTAAGTTTTCGATAATGTACAGCAGGAAAACAGAGTTGGAAAGTGTTAAGTTTGCATGAAGAGTCAGACGCGAGGAGTTCCAGCAAAGAGTTTATTAAGTGACTGCAGCTCGAATAGACCCGTCCTGGCTTGGCTACGGCTGCCTCTTATAGCCTGCAGCCGTAGCTGCCAGCCAATGGGAGTGCAGGGTTTCTTCCCGCACTATTTAAACCAATACCATTTGACATTTTACAAGAACAGTTCAAATAAACCAATAACATTCAAACCTACATACATAACAGAAAGAACCTTTGGGATCTTGTAGTCCAACTGCCTGTTCAAGCAGGACACCTTATACCATGGTTCTCCAATCCCTTCTTAAAAGCCTCCAGTGTTGGAGCATCCACAAGTTCTGAAAGCAAGTTGTTCCACTGGTTGATTGTTCTGTCAAGAAATTTCTCCTTTGTTCTAGGTTGTTTTTCTCTTTGTTCAGTTTCCATCCATTGCTTCCTGTCTTGCTTTCTGTTGCTTTGGAAAATAGGTTGACCCCCATCTTCTTTGTGGCAGCCTCTCAAATATTGGAACACGGGTATCATGTCACCCCTAGTTCTTCTTTTCACTAAACTAAACATACACAATTTCTGCAACCATTCTTCATATGTTTTAACCTTCAGTCCCCAATCATCTTGACATTCTTCTCTGTACTCTTTCCAGAATCTCAATATCCAGAAAAGGAAAACCTGCAGTGCTAATCACCAAACTCCAAACAACCTACATGGTGAGAGATGTTGAGAGTTGCTGTGTAATCCAGTCCTGCTTTCAAAGGTTGGCATTGAATAGTAATGTAGACCAAGATGTTCAGATTGGGGGTATAACCTTTGGTGAGATCACAAGCAGTGGGAAATTTTTTTTTTCAAGATGAACAGACTTGTACAGGCAAAATAGGGGACTATCAAAACCGAATGGGTCCAGAGTTGCCCAGAAGCAGAGTTTAATACAATCACAGCAGATTTGTGATTGATGGATAGTTTTGTGCCAGCTGGCAAATCCCAGCATGGCCTAAAGCGACATATCCATTGTCTTTGCCATGTTGATACATGATGTAATCCAAGATATCAGAATTGCTAATCCATTCTTTTCCATTTCTAACCTTTCAAAATGAAAATGGTTTTGCTGGATGGAGGAACGGTGAAGCTGACCAAGCTACAGTTAATGGTTATAAAAGTTAAGTCCAGGTCAAGCAAGTTTGAGGAAATTTACATAACTTTTGTTAGGTGGCATGTAAGCAGCCATAAACTCAATTAGCCATTTATTTCACTGATGGGAGGGAGAAGTCACACACATTCATTTACCATTTTAGGAGGTTTCAATACCACAGCGTTTGAGAATCTCTGCACTGTCCTAAAATATGGTTATTAGTTTTGACGCAGCATGTTGTAGGAAGGAACTCAGCATGTCAGTTTAGGAAACAATGGGTTGATTCAATAAACTATTATTTAAGTATATTTAACTATGAGTTGGTATGAGTATATGCATTAAACTGAAATAGCTAGAGATCAGCTCAACTCAGAAATCAAGTTTTGCTGTAATCCAGTGTGCCCTTAGTGTGAACTACGAACCTGGCTGATGAATATTTAGTTGCTAAACCATGTCCATTTGTTACCCTTGCCTCTTCCACCATTTTAGTTCATTTGCTGTATTTATATCCCACCCTTTCTCTAAGACCTCAAGGTAGCACATATCTTTCACTTTTACTTCGACAATACCAACCCTATAAGGTCAGTTGAATGAATCACAACCACTGGCACCAATCACCTAAAATTCCCATTTAAATCCTCATTTGGGGCTAAATGGGATTTTCTTGGCCTAAGTCCACTGCCATCATCACTATATCCTCATATATGCCCTATACTCTATACCAGGGGTGTCAAACTCAATGCCCACAGGGTGCTTAGATCTGGCCCATGGGGCCGCCCTGGAAACAGCAAAGGACTGACCTGTGGTGCCTCTCCCAGCAAAGATGGAGCTCTGTTTTTGTTGGCAGAGCGCTCAGGCCATCACAGGTGCCCCAACACAAGTGATGTCGACCTGGCCACACCCATGCTGGCCATTCCCTCCCCCCCGAGGTCAAACTCAACTCTGATGTGGCCCTCAATTAAATCAAGTTTGACTCCCCTGCTCTATACACTCACCCATAAAGGCAAAGTACTCAAAGGAATAAGAGAAGCTTCGGCCACCTTTTTATAAAGATTCCTTATAGAATCTTGGAATTGTGACAAGTCATTGAAATGTTCTGTTTGAGAATATTGCCGTGCAACCAGAGAGCTGCTGACAGCCCATCAACAAATCAATTGCACTGAACGCCTCCACAACTGGCTGTGATATATGAGGCATAGGAAGCACCAGGTAAGGCTGCCTACCCTCTAAAATCTTCATTAGTGGTTTTCAGAGACAAAAATACATTGCAGTATCGATCACCTTTGCTAATCAAAAAAGGACGGCTTGCAAAAACAGCAAGTGAATGGAATCACTTAGAGATGGAGGGACCTCAGCCAAATGGAGGCGTTTAATGGGATGAGATTTAATTTAGAGGCCATAAATGTAAAGCATTCTATAATAGCACCCAGCATGGGGATGTATAATGGAAGAAAATTCCCTTCACTTTAGCTAGCACAGAAGAACGATTGGCTGGGAAAGTAAGAGCATGCTGATATCTGCAAAGGATGGGAGCTGGTATTTGTATATCAGTCCTCAATGAGTGGGACAGAAAAGGATGTTAAGAAAAGAATGGAGCACTTGGATTATGTACTCGTCTACTTTCTTGATAGGGCAGAGCAATTACATGTGCCTTTAAAATGTATGGATTTACTCAGAAATCTATCAGTAGATCTTCTCTATCCCTTCTTTCACTTCAGGGTTTTGATTTATCCTTTCTTCAACTTCTCCCTGCTCTGAGCATATATGGGGAGTTGCGGTTACCACTGTTTATGTTGCAGCTGTTAATAGCCCCCTGCAAATGCACAGTGTGGTTTGAAGAAGAGAAGATCAGCAATTCTAGGTTTTGTTAATGGTTTTGTCTGTTTGAAATGAATCCCAGAGTTTTTCTTAAGGCATTAAACTCTGAACCAGTTCATTGCCCCTTCTTTCTAAGGTTGCATTTACACAGCATGTTTAACATATCCATATTTTTCTCAATGGTCCCATTTTGGGGGGATTGTGCCTACAGTGGAATGTCTGAATCCATAGAGTTGAAGGATGGAAAACATCAAACTTCCTCTACCATAAGCTCTCTGGGTCTTCACACCTGAGTTCCACTTTCTGCTTGGGGTACCTGGCAGACAGTTCCTGCTGCTGTTGCCCAAGCAGCATTTTATTTGACATCCTCTTTTTCTCTGCTGGGACTTTTGACTGACAGCCAACAAGATAACCAGCTGGATGCCTGCTACAGTCTAGTGATAGGCAAAATTGGGTGGGACTTTGAGAAGCGAAGAATTCTTTTCACCTATAGTTAAAGGTGGCAGCATAGTCCAAGGCTTGGCACAGATTGAGACCAGGAATCCAATAAACAAGCAACAAACCCAAGTAATAAGACAAGAGGTATGGTGAGGTGGAATCCAGAGTTCACAGCAAGGCAAGCACCACAAAGCTAAGACTTGAAAACTTGTTCTCAGTGTTTTCTCTCAAGCAGTAAGGCCAATAAATAAGGTAATCTGAGCCAATACCCAAAGACACAGCTGAGACACCTTGCTCATTAGAGTCTATTCTCCTTCTAGCCTGATTTTTGAACAGTCTGTGTGTCCTATGAACCTCAGTCCTCTGCTGTTTAAAGCCTGCTTCTGCTGGGGACTAGATAGCTGGATTCCAGAGTCTGAAATACAGGCAAGGAATCCTGAGGACTTGCTGGATCTACCTCAGCCCGAGTGGAGTCATAGATTTCTATGCTGCTGAAATCATCTCCTACAAGACAATTATTGGGCCACAACATTTCCCCACAGGTTGGAAAGAGAGGAAACTCTCATACACTGGTCTGTCTTCCTAGTGATTAAAGATAAACACAGGACAAAAAAGCTTACTCCATTTTTTAAGAATATAAAGTCATTTCAAGAAATAATAAAAAACACACATCTCGGGAATCATTAGTTCACAATAGTCATGTAGTTTAGAAGTGTGCAGCTACAGGATAAAAGATAGCAGATAATCAGAGTTGGAAGGGAACTTGTAGGTCATCTAGTCCAACCCCCACCCAAGCAGGAGACCCTTACACCATTTCTGACAAATGGCAGTCCAATTTCTTCTTGAAAGTCTCAAGTGATGGCGCCCACAACTTCCGAGGGCAAGGTGTTCCATTGGTTGATTGTTTCAGCCTTTCCTTGGGAATGAAATCAATCTCACAAGAGATAAGCAAAATCAAATTTAATTATAAAAAAGAGATAAAATATAAAACTTGTATAAACATAAGCTTGAAAATGTTTATATTCAACATCATAGAAAGGAAGTTACAGCCTTTGTTTGATCATGATGAGCAGCTAAATGTAAACTGGCCAGTAGCATCTTCTATGCATATACCTGATCTCAGCTTTATACCATAGAACAAAAAGAACATCAAAAATTCTAGAGACAAAGAACAACTTTTCATCGATAAAGCAATATTTAAAAATCCTGAAAGGTATAAAACAAACATTTGTATGCCTTAGATTAATTACAAAAAGCATTAGATTCACTACACAATAGTTGGATTAAAAATATTTGGAATGTTTTGAATTCAATGGGGAAAAATATAACTTTCTAAATAATGCATTGGAAAATAGAAAACAACTTTGATGATAACACAAAAGAACTTAGAGAAGTCAAAATCAGAAGACAATTTATTCTTTGTCTCTATTGAATAAAATGTTCTTGGAGTGTGGATCAACTAAGCAAGGAACAAATGTTTTACAATTTTGCATATAGTTTCAAATCATATAGGAGGAACAAATGTTTTACATTTATTCCTCCTATAAGATTTGAAACTATATGCAAAATTGTCTAGAAAATACATTTACTTTTAGATACAGTTAAAATCTTTAGTCATGACATGAAAATGGTATTTGGATTGGAAAAAGTGTGCAATAGTGGCAATAAAAAAAGAAAAATTGAATACTTAGATGGAATTGAACTATAGAATGCCAGCAAAATGAAAACACTGAAAATGGAGGAAAGTTGTACATATTTGGGTGTTTTAATATTTGTATAGTTAAATGAAAAAGAAAATCAGCCATGAATATGGAAGATGACTTTTTAAAGTTTTCAATCAAAACTGAATGATGGTAATACAAAGTCAGATAATACAAGGTTGTCCTTGCAATATGCTGTACTACAGATATTGTTGGCTGGATTCAGGTGGAATTAGATTCTTTAGACCAAAAAACCTGAAATATATGATAATACATCACGCACTAAACCACAAACTGAACATTACATTGCTGAACTCAACATCGTGCACTGTAATCCTTAACATTCCAACCATCCAGCAAGCAACATTGATTTTCTTTTTGTATTTACCAAGGAAAATTGGTGCTTATTTGCTGCAAGTACAGCAGACAGTGGAGGGTGAAATCTGAGATCTCCGTGATTATATAAAAGCGAGCAAAAAGAGGATATTAAGTCTGCAAGGAAAATATTTTGAAAGTGACAGAAAGTGACAGAATCAAAGGTGACATAAAACATTGAACAGGTGCAACAATAAATGAAAAATGAAAGAGATATATCTTTACATGGTCAATATCTAAATGAAATTGAAGGCAATGTGAATAGTAACAAAACTTGCAATGGTTTCAGACTGGCTCAGTCAAGAAGGAAAAAGAAGGCTTAATATTTGCTAGCAACAAACCCAATAAAAAGAAAAAAAAGAAAAAGTGTAAACTATAGCAAATTAAATTATGCAAAGACGAGGATGAGACTACTGACTACCTGATTGGTACTGGTAGCAAAATCGCCTACACACAAATGAACCTCATTTGACACCTTCTCTATATATCACAGAATTTCCTCTGACAAAAATAGGTGTGAGTGGGTTTTGAGGGAGGAAATGTGCTGAAACGTTTACTTTAAAACAAAACAAGGAAAGGTTTCCCAATTCCAAGAAAAACAAAAGCAAAATTCCAGCCCCCACCTATCACCCTGCTACTAAGCATCTGAGCTCCTGCCTTAGCCACCAAATGTTGCTCCCTCTGTAGCAGATCAAGGTTTACAAACCAGGCTGAGTGGATTACACAACGTGCTAAACCATAAACAAAACTCCCATTGTGACTTAGTGCACTGGTACAGGTCATCCTTGATTTACAACTGGTTTCTTAGCAACCATTCAAAGTTACAGTGGACCTGCCACAGAGCTACTGATGACCTGGATTCAAAGTTCTGACAATTGCACCCCTGGTGGTCAAATGACTGAACTTCAGGCATTTGGCAACCAGGCTGCATTTATGGCCATTTGCAGTCACATGATTGCATTGTATGATGGTTTTGCCAAAATGTGACAGTTGCTTATGGTTTTTGACAAAATTGCATCCATAGCAGGCCATTGGTTCACTTAATGACCCACACATAACAGTTGTAAAATTGGGTCAGTCACATGACTAATCCTGTTTTACAACCATCACAACTTATGACCATGATAGACAGGCTCCATTACGGCTGTTAGTACTTCATGTGCACCATGTTTTATATTATGTTGAAGGCCTCAAGGAAAAAGGGATTTTCACATAAATATAGTAAAAATGGGGCAGAACCTAGAAATGTAGTATAATCGCAAGATTCAAGTGGTTTTAGAAGGGAGTGTGCTTGTAACTCTCCAAATACTGACACAGAAAAAGGAAACTACACTCATTCCATCTTCATAACCACCATGTCAAAACAACAGAACTGATTGGCCCACAGCAGCACAGAAAACTTCATAATGCTTCCTGAGAATTAATTTCTAGGAACCACTTTATACAATCATAGTATATTAGCCTCAAGTAGTAAAATTTAATGGGACTGTGATATTTCCTGTTGAGGGGAAGAAGGATGTATATTTGAATGCTCCATCATTAAAAACAAAGATCAATGCAATGAGAAACATAGCAGAGACTGCATTTGCAGGACATTTAAAGATCTCTTATAACATACAGGCCCAGTGCTTTGGAAAAAAATGTGACTGCACAGAGACTGCTTTGGTCACACTGTTTGATGATCTCTGGCAAGCCCGGGATAGGGGTCATTCCTCTATCCTGGTACTACTTGACCTCTCGGCGGCTTTCGATACCATTGACCATGGTATCCTTCTGTGGAGGCTGAGGGAGTTGGGAGTGGGAGGTGTTATGTATGCAGGTTTAAAGTCATTGGTTTAGTTTGAACTGTTCTTGTAAAATGTAAGAAATGATTGGTTTAAAAAGTGTGGGAAAACCCTGCACTCTGATTGGCTGGCAACTGCGGCTGCTGGCTATAAGTAGCAGCCGCAGCTCAGCCAAAGTGGGTTCGTTCTGAGCTGTAGTCACTAATAAACAAAGAGCTTGAAGCACTCCACGTCTGTCTCTTCATGCAAACTTAACAGGAGGCACCATGTTACGGTGGTTCACCTCCTATCTCTCTGGCACCGGTTGCAGTCGGTGTTGGTGGGAGGACAGAGGTCGACCCCCCCCGGCCCCTCATCTATGGGGTGGCTCAGGGCTCGGTCCTCTCTCTCCTCCTATTTAATATCTACATGAAACCGCTGGGTGAGATCATCTGACAACATGGGGTGGGATATCAGCAATATGCGGATGACACCCAGCTGTAAATCTCCACCCCATGTCCGTTCAGTGAAGCAGTGGATGTGATGTGCCAGTGCCTGGAAGCTGTGAGGGTCTGGATGGGAGTCAACAGGCTCAGACTTAACCCAGACAAGACTGAGTGGCTGTGCGTACTACCCCCCAGGGACCATGTTGATTTTCCATCTTTGGATCTGGGTGGGGAGAAATTGTCCCCCTCAGAACGGGTTCGCAATCTGGGTGTCCTCCTAGACCCACAGCTGAAATTGGAGCAACACCTATCAGCCGTGGCTAGGGGAACTTTTGCACAGGTTCATCTTGTGCACCAATTGCGACCCTACCTGGACCGGCAGGCTCTTCTCGCAGTCACTCATACCCTAGTCACCTCACGACTGGATTATTGCAATGCACTCTACATGGGGCTACCCTTGAAGAGCATTCAGAGACTTCAGTTGGTCCAGAATGCAGCCGCGCGAGCTGTTGTGGGTGTCCCGAGATACACCCACATATCACCAATTCTCTGCAAGCTGCACTCTGGGCGCAATTCAAGGTGTTGGTCGTTACCTATAAAGACCTATATGGTTCAGGACCAGGTTATCTCCAGAATCATCTCCTACCCTGCGTGTCCCTGCGACTGGTAAGTTCCCACAGAGTCAGTCTCCTCCGGGTTCTGTCAGCTAAACAATGCCAGCTGGCGGGCCTGCAGGAGAGGGCCTTCTCTGTGGCTGTTCTAGCTCTCTGGAACCAGTTACCTCCCGAGGTCCAGACTGCCTCCACCCTACTGACCTTCCGCAAAGCAGTTAAAACCTGGCTTTTCCGGCAGGCATGGGGCTGTTGATCTCGCGACTGAGATCTAGCGAGATCCGGCCCTTCTGTTGTTTGTTGTTTTTAAATTGTTTTTAATTTTTTTATAATGAAATTCTCTGTGTTTTTCTTGTTGTGAGCTGCCCGGAGTCCTTTGGGAGTTGGGCAGCATATAAATTAAATTACAGTTAAAGGAACTCTTTAATCACACTTCGTTCCCAAGACCAGTTGCTGGTATATTTAACTGTTTCTTGTATCAACCACTGGCCTAAGGAGACTAAAGCTAGTGTTCTTTTACAGCTTTTAGTAAGAGTCTAGAAAAGTGGTCTTTTTTTTTCCTCCCCAGAAATATAATTTCATGTAAAAATGGCAAGCCCTCACTTAACACCTTGCATTAGACTCAGTTAGGAACGGAGATTTTTTTTCTTGCTTGTGTTCATAGAATTGTCAGATTAAAAGGAAAAGGTGGCTTTTATATGTTTCAATCGGGCACATAGTGCAATTAGTTTCACAGAAGTGAGAACACCGATGGCTGCTAAAATTGCTTCTCCCAACAAGAAGCTTTGTTACTTTTGATATCCGATCATTTTCTAATAATTCTCCTCCTATATGACAAAACAAGATAAAGGGTAGGGATACTAGGGTTGTACCCAATTCACACTTGAACATCAGCATCCAGAATAACAGAATTGGAAGGGACCTTGGAGGTCATCTAGTCCAACCCTCTGCTCAGGAAGGAAACCCTATAGCTTCCCTTTTCAGACAAGTGGTTATCCTATCTCTTCTTAAAAACTTCCAGTGTTGGATCATTCACGACTTCTGGAGGCAAGTTGTTCCACTGATCAATTGTTTTAACTGTCAGGGAAATTCTCCTTAGTTCTAGGTTCCATTCTAGCACAAGAGAGAATTTTAACCATCCTAAACCAGGGCTATGAATTCTCATGGGTCTTTGCCTGTGGAAAGGCAGTCTTGGTGGGAGCCAAAATGCAAAATATCTCAAGGTGCCAGATTGCCTGGGTGTGTCATTACATAATGAACCCAACAGAAAAGATTTCTTCAATCTGAACATCCCTTTTTCAGCCTATTGTCCCAGTGGGAGTTGGGGATGGGGCCATGTTTGTTTTAGGTGCCCTGAAAAAGAGGCAGCTGGAATTGAGGCCTTTTAAAGATGGCAGGAGAAAGTCCTCTCCCAGAGTGAGGTGGTTGAATGGCAAAAAAATGAAAAGGGGGAGGGGAAAGGGTCCTGTCCAAATTGGAGAGAACTATCTCCCAGGTCTAAATCAGTTCCTTGCCACTCCAAAGGGGTTTTTTGGGGGGACCGGGTCTGGAATTTATTTATTTATTTATTTATTGAATTTCTAAGCTGCCCCATCTCCCTAAGGACTCGGGGCAGCATACAATAAAAACAATACAAATATACAGTTAAAAAGAAATTAAATCCAATAGAAACCCAAATTGTAATTTAAAACACTAAAAAGCAATCATTAAAACTCCCCATATAGCTCGCCCTCAGTCCAGGTCAGCGAGTTGGAACAGCCATGTTTTTAGGCCCCGGCAGAAAGAGCGGAGGTCAGGGGCCACCCGGAGCTCCAGGGGCAGTTGGTTCCATAGCACCCTGGTGGGTGCTCCCACAGAGAAGGCCCTACCCCTTGGGGTCGCCAGCCAACATTGTCTGGCTGATGGAACCCCGAGGAGGCCCTGTCTGTGAGAGTGCACAGGACTATGGGAAACAGTCACTGGCAGTAGCGTCTCCCATAAATATCCCGGTCCTCAGCCATGAAGGGCTTTATAGGTCAAAACCAGCACCTTGAATGCTAGCAGGTAGGCAGTATGAGACAGAGAACAACTGCCTCTATTGACCTGGGTATATATGTATTAGGCTGCAACAACAGCCTGAGGAAAAATGCTTTCCCTGCAGCAAATCAGAAGGATCTCAACATTCCTGTCAAGCTGAAAACTCAATAGGTCTGGGTGGTTAGTTGCATATGAACCTTGGGAATTAATCATCACTGTATGATTTTAATTCACTCAGGACAAAACCTCCTCATGTCTTCCCTCTGACAGAAAACACTTCACTGTGGACTTCATAAATTCTTTCCTTCCTTCTGTAGGAAGTTAGCACCCACCCCTCTCCTAGAAAATTGAAATATCCTAGGAAATATTAAAAAGGCAGAATATTTCCTCTAAAAAGAGTAGAAACTCAGAAGCAGAAACTCACTTCAGAAGCAGAAGCTCACCCGCACCTTTGTTAATCTCACCCCCACCTTTGTTAATGGGTGGGCCATTAAGGCCTGGGCCAGAATACTTTACATAACAAAGATCTCCAGGTAAAGCTATAGCAATTGCTCAAAAGCCCTTTCAGTGCATCATCCAGCAAGGCTCAACCAAGCCTGGAACTCAGGACAGCCTACAGAGTTGTCCCTGGGAGTCTGACAAACCAATCAGAATACAAGCTCAAATGCAAATCCCAACAGAGGGTATAAAACCCAGGCACTCTCAGCACCTCAGCCCTTTTCTTGATCTCTTCCTTCACCTTGAAGCATGTGATCATCTTTCCTTTTCACTCTGGGGCTCCAGGCCATGTGGTCCTGATATTAAACCTTCCAAACAGCCTCCATGTTTCCAGTGTCTTTTTCCCCACTTGGAACTGAACCCAGAAGGATATTTCTTTCAACCCTTCCTTCCTTCCTTCCTTCCTTCCTTCCTTCCTTCCTTCCTTCCTTCCTTCCTTCCTTCCTTCCTTCCTTCCTTCCTTCCTTCCTTCCTTCCTTCCCTTCTCGTTTGCCCCTTCCTCTCCCATCTGCCTCCCCTTGGCTCAGTGTCTTCGGGATGGGTTGCCACCTCCCTTTTTCTCCTGACAGAACAGGGATACTGAATCAGGGCTGCAGAAATTGAGGTGACAAATTGTAACCTTTTGCTGCCATCTAGTGGTTGTTGGGATTTTTGTAATCTATATAGGAAACCCCTCTCTGCAGTCTTGCCAACTGGAGGTACCCTCAAGTTTAAGAAGTAATTTAGTGTGGGTTTGGGGGGTGGTGAGGCTAAGGCTTCAGATGTATTTAACCTCTGATGAAACCATGTTTATTTATTTTATTTATCTAAAACATTTATTTATTTATTTATTTATTTTTATAATTTGTCAAATGAAAACGAAAACACAAATAATATAAAAATAAAATGACAGGGGCGATAGGCACCTTAGTGCACTCGTGCATGCCCCCTTTACGGACCTCTTAAATATGAAGTGAGGTCCACGGAAGTCCATTTGTGACTGAAACTGTGAAAATGTGTAGCTGAGACAACTGAATCAGGTAGAGCATTCCAGATTTTGACAACTCTATTACAAAAACCGTATTTTTTACATCAAGTTTAGAACAGTTTACACTGAGTTTAAAACGGTTGTTTGCACGCACATTGTGATTAAAACAGAAAAAGTCATTTACAGGTTTACTTCGTACAATTTTGTATGCAATACCTAAGTCCGACTGCAAGCGATGTAGTTCCAGCTTATCCAAACTCAAGAATTTTGAGCGTAGTAGCTTAGAGAATTTGATTAAGTACAGAAGAGTGCAAAACTTTTCCCGTAAAGTACTTCTGAACCTGCTTGATTTATATAGCTGCCTATTTTATTCCAAACAGGATGTGTTATATATCTGTGGTCTGTGATCATTCATGGAGCTCAAATGATATACTCCTAAGACATTTGTAGGGTCATGCGGAACATCCATGCAATATGAGAGCATTGGCTACATTTTCAGGAGATGGCTACTGGTCCCCCACAAATCATCCATACTTGTCACCTCCTGGAAGCACCTGGTCATCAGGAAAACATCCCTGCAATTAGAAAAGAATGCCCATCTCTTCTCCAGGTATATATTGCCCTAGCTGCTGGCCTGGTGTTGTATGTCTGCTGCAATAGACCAGCAGAGGCTGTAACCTTCATGGGTTGCATTCAGTAGGCTGCAGCTATAGAGTGGCAGTGGATTCTGAGCAGTAGTGGGATTTAAAAAAAATTACTACCAGTGGCTTGGTGGGTGTGGCAGGGAAAGGATACTGTAAAATCTCCATTCGCACATCACTCCTGGGGAAGGATACTGCAAAATCTCCATTCCCTCCCCACCCCACTAATCTGCTTTCCAGCTTCATTCTCCCATGCAGGGCAACAAAAGAAGACCCAGCCGATCAGCTGGGACTCAGGAGGCAGAGAATAGACGGGGACAGGGCTAGTCACAAGTGGTATTTGTCAGTTCTCTGAACTACTCAAAATTTCCACTACTGGTTCTTCCAGAACTGGTCAGGACCTGCTGAATACCACCTCTGACTCTGAGCCAGTACATGCCGATATTCAATATTGGCTGGGCTTGACATGGGTAAACCTGCAGCGATACACTTTTCTGACAAATGTTGCATATGCTGGAGATGCTTCACCTGAAAATTCTGTAGTGCAGGGCGTCAAACTCAATTTCACTGAGGGCCGCATCAGGGTTGCGTTTGACCTAGGGGGGCATGGCCAGTTTGACGTCACTTGTATTGGGGCACCTGTGGTGGCCTGAGCGCTCTGCCAGCAAAAATGGAGTTCGGGAGGGCTGCACAAAGCCCTCCCGAGCTCTGGTTTTGCTGGCAGAGGCACCACAAGCTGGTTCTTTCTGTTTCCAGGGCAGTCCCTGCGGGTCAGATCTAAGCACCCCATGGGGCCAGGTTTGACACCCCTGTTGTAGTGTCATCTAAATGGAGGACAAGAGAGAAGTCATCTGGGTCTTTAAGGGGCTGTAGGGCAGGAGCTTTGGACTCTACCCATGTATCCATCCTGGCATCAAAAGATCTTGGCCACAATATTTTAGACCAAAGGGGATCCAAAGGATTAATTTATGAATATGTATGGTATTCAAGGGAGGAGCTTTTGATACAACATTGCTGTTTTTGAGCAGCCTATCTCTTGCAGGGGATGGAATTTTAGAGCTTCCTCCTCCTGAAGCAGTTCTTCCGTTCAATTGGTGGGTGGTTTTCTGAGCCACTCCCCTCATCCCTCATTCACCATATGAAATCAGATGTGGCAGATGGCTCCCTCTCATTTTCCCTGCATACTCCAATACCAGATCTTGAACAGCTACCACAGCCAGGCCACAAATGGTTGTGGAAGCGGTGTTTGGTCTTCTTGTAAACTAGAATGATCTTGTCCAACTGTTTCTAGATTTAGCTCTGGATATGGTCACGGTTTCTTTATTACAATCGTGAGAGCTGTGAAGAGTTATAAATTGGGATTCTCCATCAGTAGCCTTATGTCTTATATTTGAACCGCAGGTGGAAATATTTCCCAATTGCAGAATTACATGATGCAGAAGGCTCTTGCTACGGTAGTTCAGTAACTGAGATCAGCTTCAAAATCCCATAATAAACACCAAATGCATAGGGACCAGGATTACCTATCAATCTAATTTTCACAGCAATGAATTCAGGCATTTTGCAACTTCCTCTCCTGAGAATCCCAGCAAGATTTTCATTCCTTTCTTCTCTAATTTCAGTGGATTCTGAAAACTTGATTATCTCTGAACCTGGTTCCAAGTCATTTGGTTTTGTTACTTCTTTAATTGTGCTCCTTATTTTGCAATTCTAAATTTGCATGCATGTGTGTGTGTGTGTGTTAACAACTCTGACTAGTGGTTGACAAGTGACTCTTGTTAAGAATTCTGCCTCTTCCTCATTGTAATATTTTCAAGCTGCCTATAATCTCAGTAACAGTTGTAAGGATATGGTGTAGAAGGGTTCTATTTTGCAAGAGGGCAGTAATAAATAGTCTATGGTTTATATAAGAGCAGAACCAGGACATTGCCTATTCAACCTGGTGGGTCTTAACACTGCCTCAGCAAATTGGGTTAAATTGTATTTATTTTTATGGATAAGCTACAAATAAATGTGCATTTATTTTTATGGATAAAACGTAGCCCTAAACAATCAACACTAAGATCTTCTCAGGTAAATATCTATGAAGATTCTCAGTCATCCAGGTCATGGTTGTCACAAAGGTGCTTTTTGAAAAGGTAACTGGATTTGGTTCTTGAAGGCATTTCGTTTGAGATTCTCAGTGGGACAAAAAGAGTAAGGTCTCTCATTTGACCACCAATAGCAGAAGAAAATAGAAGAAAACAATGTTATCTTTAGTTTGAGCTACCTGGCAAGAAGCAAATAGGCATAGATTTTAAAAAGTGTGTGACAAATCATCATTTTTAAAAGGACTATTTTCAGTCAAGATATTCCAACTATTTTGATGACAGTTCATTTTTATTCAATTCTTGTTGAAAGAAGAGTCACTATAACTGCCAGTATGGTGTAGACCAGTATTTCTTAAAGTGTGATCCTAGAGATTTTCCCCAAGATCCTGTTAGAGGTCCTCAAAATCAAAGTTATTTGCCTGCCTATGTTGAAAAGTAGTGCAATATTCAAATCCCATCAAACAGCTGTGAGAATTGGCAATGGCAGTAAATGCGTCTCTTTTAATTTTAAATATAGTAAATATTGACAAATATAACCCATAAAAACAAAACCTCTTTTGGAGGTCTGCCAGAATTTTTAATAGTGGGAAGGGGTCCTGAGAAATTTTAAAAAGTGTAAAAAATGTTGTAGATTAGAGTTGGGGAGCTATGGTCCCTTTATGATTTGTGGACCTCAACTCCCAGAATTCCTGAGCCAGCATGACTGACTTGGGAATTCTGGGAGTTGAGATCCACAAATCATAAAGGGGCCATAGCTCCCCATCTCTGTTGCACATGGTCTATATTACATAATGCAGCCTTCTGTTCTTAATGGTCCGTAATGTGCAGAGTTCAACTCCCAGAATTCTCAGCAATGGGGACAATGGAATTCTGGGAGTTGACCTCCATGCATTTGGAAGGTGCTCAGGTTGGGGACAATTAGTGTAGTAGTTAGAGCTTGGCTTCCTAACATTCAGTAGTACTGCAAGAGACAATTTGCCTGCTAACACAGGTTGGCGTATTCACCAATCCGCCTGCCCAATTTTGTTAAGATTTTTTAATTAAAAAAATGAACAGGGAATAAAACAGTATCGGACTCAAGCCAATCCGTGTTTGCAGCAATAAGCAGGCCCACCTGGATCCTGAACTTTTCTGAGAAGCACAAATGGGTAACTGAGCTCAGTACTTCATTGGCTTTCTGGTATGTGTCTCACCTTGGCAACTTTTCAGCCTATGAGGCACCTCCAAGGCTCCAAGCTGGCCCTCAAGAGATTGGGGAACTAGGACAAAAAGCTTTAACTCTGTACATCAGAGGTGGTATTCAACTGGTTCATATCGGTTCAGGAGAACCGGTAGTGGTGATTTGGCATGGGTTGCCAAACTGGTGGTGACCCCTGGCTGGCCATGCCCCCAACCCAGTCACCCGGTCACCCAATCGCTCATTTGCCTCAGTTGGTCTCCTAGCTCTCCCTACCACATGGCGGCCACGGCGCAGCTCGGGTGGATGTCCCGCAGCTGCTGCACATGCACACTGCGTCTGCAGCCACTACACATGCAGTATGCATGTGCAGCAGCCCCAGGACATCCGCCCACCTGCCCACCCTCCCGGAGCACACTTTCTTCCTTCTCCCAGCAGACGCGCCTCTTCCAGCCTGGCCCGGCAGCCAGCAGGTGGATGGGCAGATGTTCCGGGGCTTCTTGCCCCCCTTGTCGTGAGATGCCTGCAGTTACTGTGTGCTTTTTTCAGTGCAGCTGGAGTCCAGTGCCACCGAAAAAAGCATGCCCTGTTCTATGTGCTGGGCCTGGCAAGTCTGAGCAGTCGGCGCATAGAACAGGGCGGTGCTGGACCATTGGAGAAGCAGAGCAAAGCCAGAGATCAGTAATTTTTGCTGGAAGAAGCCTTCAACTGCCATGTGTTCTCCAGCCCCACCAAAAAAAGCACATGCACCAGCCCATTGGAGAAGCAGAGCAGCAGCTACAGGTGTTCTCGTACCGAAAAAGGGGCAGCTGGAGGAGTCTTCTTGCACTGAAAAGGGGGCAGCTGGAGGAGGCTTCTCGCACCAAAAAGGGCAGGCTGGAGATTTCTTGCACCGAAAAAGGGGCAGCTTTGAGGAAAAGAGGAGGTGCCAAAGCCCTGGCTGTCACCCAGGAGAGGACCACAGAGGGACACATCACACGCCCATCGCCCCGCCATCGCTACTTTTGCTCTCGGTCCTCGGCTTCTTTAAGAGCTGGAAGATGTTTTGTTAGATCGCCGCCAACTCATCGTTGGGAGAGGTGTAGCCCCCGAATACACGAGAAGTCTTGGGCAAAGTTCTCTGAGTTTTAAAATGCATCTGCATGGTGTCTACCTCCCTTCACACTCCTTGTGCACGCTGGGAGTGCCTAACCAGAGTGAGAGAACGTGAAGTTGGCTGCTATGGGGAGAGCGCCTTGGCTTCCCCTCTTGCGCCTCACAGTCGCCCTGAGCCAGTGCGGTTCTTTACTTGGGTAGCCAGATGGCTGCAGCAGCACCCGCAGCAGCAACAGGCAGTGTCGCAACAAGGTACAGAAAGATTTGGTAGTGCAAATTTATCTCTGAGGGCTTCTGGCAAAAGACAAAACAAAACCCACCCCAAAGCAAAACCCATTCGGCAGGCAGACTCAGCCGGCAGTTGCGATCTTTAGTTGGGCTTTTTTTTTGGTCAGCCCAAGGGCAGAGGGGGGAACATAGGAAATCACCTTGTCTCTGCAGCATCGGCCATGTGACTGAGTGGGCGTGGACAACTTGGCATCACTCGCAGCAAGGCGCCGCACCACCGTGCCGTGTTGGCCATGCCCACCCAGTCACATAACCACCAAGCCACACCTACCAAACAAGCCATGCACACAGAACTGGTAGTAAAAAATTTTGAATCCCACCACTTCTGTACATCCATGTCACTCATTTACCACCTCTGAATCAGTCACTCGCTCTCCGACAAACTACCTCACCTGATTGTTGTGAGAATAAAATTGGGTGAAAGAACCATGCAGACTACTTAAATTCCTCAAGGAAAATCAGTGAATAAATAGAGAACGGTCAGAGGGGTTTTCTTTCTCCCTTCAAGAACAACAAATGGATTACATGGTAAAGTCTTTGGAGTTGTTTGAGACAAAAGAATATTTTACTCTTTTAATTGAAACCTGATAATGAATGTCTTTTATATGGTATTGAACAAGTGTTCTGGATGTCACTATAGTGCAATGTACAACATTAGGAGTTTGGACAGGAATCTCCCTTGGAGGCTTTTAGTTCTTTATGCTTCCACATCTTTATATACTACATGTGAATGATGTGATCTTTAACATCAATGGCTTAATGAAATCCTGGCTCAGGAGGTTACGGAGTTATGTACACATGGAAAACAGAAAGGCATTCTTATTGATAAATCCATGGAGAACCCCTTTGCTACCACCGAGTTGCTGAAAAGCAGAACAAAAACATTTTGAAATGTTATTGATCTTAGGTTTTCATGAGGTTTCCAATCATTATTTCTGTTTCCCATTGCCTTGGCTTTTAAATTTCACAGAGAACAGAAGGCCCATGATAGAAACGACCAACTTGAAATGATGAATAAATTCACTCGTTTTCCTCCATTATCCAACTACAATATTTGGTCGTGGGAAAATTGCTTCACGCTGTATAAAGCAGAGATTGATATCATAACTGCAGAGTGGAAACCTCAGGCTCCTGATGAATACCTTTGGGGGCCTTTAATGAGGGCACATCTTGGGTTAGTCTCGCCCCATGTTCCATGGATCGCTTTGCACTCATGCAATAAGAAGTTTCAAAACCTAGGAAGAACGCAAGGGCCCCCCAGTTGCTTTTTTTTCATGCTTTGAGAGAAGCTTGTTCTGTCCTATTTCCATTAAGGCTTTTTCATAGACAAAAACACTGCAACAATAGAACTATATTAAAAAGCAAGTCCCATGGTTTGTCATGCCCCCGTCAGAGCCTGAATCCAGGGAGGAGGATGAGTTGGAGTTGGGGCCAACGGAGGTCGAGGGGGCCGCCTTGTTGGCTTCGGAGGAATGTGGGGAAGAGCAGGATGAGGCAGCCTCAGGTCCCTTGGGCTTTGGACGGCTTGCCAGCAGGGAGGAACATGGGCAGGATGACCAAGAGAGGGCAGGTAGTGGAAATGAAGAGCTTCAGAGCTCAGGTGATGAGCAGTAACTGCCCCCTCCTGATCCCCAAGCACGGAGAATGGAGAGGAGGTGGGAACAGCACAGGCCAACCCGACAGCTTGGGATGAGAGTGCTCCGCTCCTCTTCACAAGGCACATCTGGGAACCAAGACTTAAGGAGACACTGTGGGAAGGGGTGTTGGTCAGGAACTAATGCTGAATTTGTGGAGTTTTGTGTGCTGTTGCCGATGTCTGGAATTTGCAGGATTCCTTGCCTTGTTCCTTGCTTCATGGACTCATTGCCTTGTTCCTTGCTTCGTGGACTCATTGTCTACTCCCTTGCTTCATTGATTCATTGCCTTGTTCCTTGCCTTGCTGAACTTCTCGCTTTGAAGCCGTTGTGCTAACAGCGTTTTCACAGTCAGAGGGTGCTCTGTGTGTGTGCGCACACACACGTGCTTTGCTCCGGGACTTGCCATAAACGTGACAGCGTTTGGAGGACAGTTTGAGCAATAAAAAGGAGTTGCACTATCAGCTGGCTGTGTTGTCCCAGGTCACCATATGTTTCTATTTGATTCTAAAGCAGTGGTTCTCAACCAGGTGTGCCGTGGGCTTGTCTCCAGTGTGCTACACGATTTTCATCTTATTTTTTCAATATTTTTTGGCATTACGTATATCCTGCATAAACCGTATATTCAATTCAGTGCACACATTTTTAATATAACCTTCCCTCAAACCATGTCCTAAATGTTTAAAAATACATATATACAATTAATAATTTTCTGGTGTGTCACAGAACTACTGCTACTTTTGATAGTGTTTTGTTGATTCAAAAAAGTTGAGAATCACTGGTCTAAACATACAACTTCTGTGTTGCTGTTTAACTTATCAAATTATTTGAAATCTCAAATTGCTCCAAACCAACAGAGCTTGATGTAGATGCCAGTCATGAGCAATAAAAGGAAAAAAAATGAAATACATCAGCTTTTGATTGGAGAAATTATAGGAAGATCTTGTTTACTGGCTGCCTCATTCAACTGTTTTGAAGTTATGGTGGTAATGAAAAAAATAACTTTGTGACCCAGGTGTGCATTTATGACCTTCACAGCATCTCTCTATCATGTTTGCCATTAGTCAATTTATATGCATTGTCCTATGCCTGACCCATTTTTGCTTCTCAGAGTTCGTTTCAATAAGCAATCTCTTCCTGAGCTCTTTTTCTCTACATCGCAGTGCTTCTCCAAAAGATGATAACCACAAGTTAACAAATTCAGCTCTGTAACCTTAATTCACTAGCTCCCAACTGCTGCCTGTAACTGACAAGCTTTCAATCACTTTCACATTTCTGCTTGGAGCTGCTAGTGCACTAGGCAAACAGCCTGGGCTAACTCATTTCTTTCTATGTGCATTCTCCACTATGTGCCTGTTTACTCTTTGGCAATCCCTTCCTTTGCAGTGAATGTAAATTTAAACATAAATTCTCTTCTTGCTAATTATCCCAGTGCTGGGATGAGAATTCCAAAGGGCAGGAGAGTGAAAGGGCAGGGAAAAGGAAAATTATAGTATAGTCATGGTTTCTTAGCAACCGAGATGCCAGTCCCAGCTGTAATCACTGGACAATAATTCCCTGTATAGTCTAGAATGAAATAAATAGAGGCAAGACAATTTCAGTCTTATATTATCACTATAAAACAGAGGTGCATATCCCAAGTTGCAGAACCATGTGCATTCTTTCCCAAAAAAACCTTGGGCTGGATAGTCATCAAATTACAATGATATTAATAATTTAAAAATTACTACAAAATATTTTTTTCATCCTGTCCCCACTTCTTTTTAATCACAGCCCCCAAGCACCCTATTCAAAGCACAGGCACAACTTTCAGGCAAGAAAGAACATTACATACCCCAGATAAAGTCACATGTTGATTCAAGAACAAATTCATGTGGCTTTCTCGGGAACAACAGGGAAGTAATTTGCCATTAACTTCTTCTAGCACTTATTACTTCCCAGTTCTGGCAACATGTTTTTGTATTTTCTGGTGATCTCCCATCCAAGGCCAATCTTTATGTGATCATCCAAGTCACCCGATATTTAGACATACCCACTGGCAACATTACAAATTAACTGCAGCAACAGATGGTTAAACTCTGCTCCTGCATATAAAACTGGAACCTGACTTGCACTAATGTTTATGAAAAATATTTTAATACAGCTATTATTTCAGATGAGGAAATCAGCTGGATTTCTGGAATACATGAGCAGGGGCAGCAGTAGAATCTGTTTTTATTAACCCAGAAGGCAATTATATTTGATCTAAGAAGGGTCCTGGACAGCAGGAAAATTAAGAACTTCCCTTCTGCCCAGATTTCATCCTAGGAAGATGTGTTGCTGTTACTCTTCCATTGTATACAAGGTCAGTTCAGCATTACACAAGACAAATAAAGACATGTTTAATTTTATTGGCCAGCAACATAAACCGCATTTAAGCATGGTTAATATATACACATATTTTTAAAAGAAAAAAAGAGCAGGCACAGCTTACCAATCAGCATATCTGGTCTGCTTATACAATGGCACTATATGACTCCCAGAAAGAAGGGAAAAAGAAAGCTAGCCAATGTGCATGTACATTTCAGTAGTCAAACATCATTTCAAGCTATCATAGCAGTAGTTTAGTTAATAACCCATTTCTCAAGGAACACATCCTGTCATACTCAAGAAATAATTCACCCCTAATTCTAGAAATGAATTTCTGTCAATAATTTAAGACCTGTCAACCTTTACAGTGGGAATAGCTTTTCCCCTCCTATGTGAACATTTATACAAGGCAGAATTGTCTTCTCATCTTCCCATTTGCCTTCTGAATATTCATCTCTTGGACTCAAAACAACAACACGGAAGTTTCAGAAGAGCATGAGTTAATGTTAGTGCTTGCAGCAAGGGTTTACAAAAAGGTAGAGAGAGAAGAGAGAGACATTTTAAAAAATACTTCCTTCCACCTTTCCTTTCTCTGAGAGAATGAATAGTGATTTTGCAGTGGGTAGGGAATATGGCCACTCAAAGTGGATTGGTTCTGGCTGGGAAAAAAAATCTCAGATCGTGTGACTTCCCTTCCTGCCAATTCTGTCAAAAGAACCAATAAGGGAAGTGATGGGGGAAATGGAGAATGATACTAACAGCTTCCAAGTAAACCACACATCACTTTCCCTGCTAGGCTCCAAAGTATCATAGACCTTACAGGCAGTAGTCTGTTAAACAAGGATAGGTAATCTGGTGGACCCCTATGACTATGGACTGCATTTCCCATAAAACCCAAATGGCACATCTAATGGCCAGGGCTTGTAGGAACAATGCATAGTGAACACTTTCAAAAGTATACTGGAGTGCACACTGCTGTGGATGAAGAGTAAACGAGCATTAACTAAAGAACTTTATACCTGGAACCCAAAATGGGATGTAGGAAAGGGCAAGAAATATTCTAGCAATGGATATGCTAACTGGACCCCAAAGAACTGTGAAGGATGGGCATCTTCTCTAGGAATTCTCCATGTGGATGAATTCTTGGGAAATCTAATAAATCCAGTGATGGGAGCCAGTGCCTGGTCAGCTTCCTCAACAGCACCAGATGGAGTATTACTGCAAAGAGGTAGTGATCACTTTTCTGCTTTGCTGGTCGATTTTTAATGATCACTTTTTAGAAGAGACACCACCTTCTGAACATTTCTTTCCCTAATGAATCTCACTCATAATGTTAAGGTGATCAAAATTTTGGCTCTCTTCCTATCGGATCATACCTGGCTGGTCAATGAGACTTTCATATCAGTCTTCAAACTTGATAATATATTTTTCCCCAATGAAAAGAGATGTCATTCTGGAAATGGATCTAATTCTATGAAGAGTTACACTGCATTCCGCAAAGTGGGATTATCTCAACAGCCTTCTTCAAGCAGGAAATCAGTTTTTGATATATTTTTTTAAAGTCCAATTTTTTAATTACGTGAACAAAATAATGTCTTCCAACACTGGGTTTGACAAGGACAAAATAATATTCTTCTCCAGGACAAAAATATTGCTTGAAGTGGAAAAATGTACAGGGAACCTTATTCATCCATCCCTGGATAGCATCCTGTAGGAGGTCAGGAGGAAAGATTTCCCAGTAGGAGTATCTATTGACAGATAGAGCTACTCTCTTGGGTAAGATGTCATGAAAACTTCCATATAGACATTGTACTGAGGAAAAGGAAGAAAGCATCTAATGCATGCACACAATGCTTAGTTGTCATGTCTTGGAGCTCAAAGACCTTGATTGATGATTTGGGAAAAGACAAAGGCACCATGTCCTTGGGAACTCTGAGGATCTCTTTCAGATTGTGTGTTTGTAAATAATTCAACCAGACTGCATTCTATAGCTTCATTACATTGGAGTGAGAGAGAAAATGACTTAGCTGAGCACGGAATTCCCTCCTTACTGACTCAAGGAGGACTATTATTTCTGGCAGAGGCACTGAATGATCCCAGAATAAATTCCTTGAAGCAGCAAAGTCCTGGAAAGGTTGATAGTTCTGTGCTGCTGTAGAGAAGGTCAGGGTGATGGGCTGGAACGTGGAGGAATTGAATAGGTGGGCGATCCATGAGCTCTTAGTAAGGCTCTAACTTCAAGCTATTATACAGACAGCAAGTAAAGCACATCCCAAATATCTAGGAGACAAGGAGAATAGAGGTAAGTAAGAGAAGGGCTATAATATTAAGCCAGAACATCTGTGGTCCCATGTAGTTTGTTTATATCCTGCCTTTATTATTTTTACAAATAACTCAAGGTGGAGTCTCCTGCTTGGACGGGGGATTGGACTAGATGACCTACAATGTCCCTTCCAACTCTGTTAATCTGTAAACTTTCTTCCTCCTATTTCCCCCACAATGGCAACCCTGTAAGGTGTGATGGGCTGAGAAAGAGCAAGTGGCCCAAGTCACCCCAGCTGACTTTCATGGCTAAGACAGGATTTGAACCAACAGCCTCCTGCTTTCTAGTCTGGTACCTTAACCACTAGACCAGGGGTGTCAAACTCATGTTGTCATCACGTGACGTATCTGAACTTTTTTCTGCTTCACTAAACCAGGCGTGGGCATGGCCAGCGTGTGACGCATCCAGCCCACGGACCGGGAGTTTGACAGCCCTGCACAAGACCAAATTGGCTCCTGGCTTAAATCAGCGTTTCTCAAATTTAGCAATGTTAAGATTTTGATTCCCAGAATTATATGGATTGCTGCAATTTTATATTAATTTTCCTAAAATCTATGACTGCAAATAAAGGTTTCAGTGTTAACTCCCAGAATTTCCAGGCCAACAGTTTAATGGGGGTGCCATTTGCTGGAGATGGTTAACAGGATAAGAATATTTCACCTGTGTACCATTGGTCTCTTGGTCTTAGCTCTTACAAACTTTTAAAATTTTAATTGTTTTTTTATTTATCTTTTTTATCATTTATAAGCCGCTCAGAGTCATTTTATCAGTGAGATGGACTGCATAAAAATTTTAATAAATAAATTTAAATCAAACTGTATTGTATAATCAGAAATGCAGAGGGTACATTTAGGTGGATCTATAAGAAGGAATTGGGAATTTTCTCTTGGTAAGTCATGGGTAACTGAACAGGGTGGCAATGAGCTTTTAAGACAATATATTATGCATAGGGCCATTTCTTTCTATGGTGTTGTAAGAAAGCAAAACCTGTATTACATCCAGGGGTGGGATGCAAATATTTTTACACCTGGTTCTGTGGGCGTGGCCATGTGACTGGATGGGTGTGGCTTCTTCTCTTTTTTTTGGAGCAACCCCGCCCCGCACAGGTGTGTATGTGCTGCACAACCTCCCGTGCTCCCTTTTTGGCCTCCTGGGCCTCAGGGAAGCCTCCTAGTGGGGCATTTTTGCTCCAAGGCGGCTTCACTGAAGCTCAGGGGGCAAAAAACGGAGTGCGGGGGAGGGGGCTCACAGCACATACACCCTGAGCACCCCTTTTTGCCTCCTGGGCCTCAAGGAAGCCGCCTGGGTGAAGCAGTAAGACAGGAGGGGGATCCCGGCACAGCAAATCATCAGAACAGGGGGGGAAAGAAAGAAATGGGCAGGGCAGGCGGGGGAGAATGCAGTCAGCGATGCATGCAATGTTGCACATGCGTAATAAGGACTGGGCTGGGAGGGGCAGGCAGAGAGAGGCAGGCCAGCCAGGGGCACGATTTGCCGGTTCTCCGAATTGGGCAGAATCGTAACAACCGGTTTATAGAACCGGTCCAAAATGGTAGAATCCCACCTCTGATTACATCATAGTGCGCAGATGCTTTTTAACAAAAATTCTCAAGTGAACTGTATTGTTCTTAGAAGAATTGGGCTCTCTCCAGCATTTTCACAGCAGGCTTCCTTTTTTACTACAAACAAAGAACTAACACTCTAAAGTTATTGGAAATGTTGCAGGGAGGAGGGAGATACCCAGTGATGGAAAAGTACTAATTTCCCAGGCACTGTAATTATCACCGTGGGTGACACCTCTGATGAGGGGATTTGCAGAAGCTGTTCAAAACCTCTCCCTTCCTCAGGAGTTTGCAAACTGATTTGTTGTTGTGCTACATTAACACCAGAGGGCGCTGTTTGACTGCTCTACAAATTTTCACATTTTTTTTGAAAAAGACACTTTCTAGCCTCACACACACACACACACACACACACAAAAGAAAACAATTTAACATTTAACAAAATGCAATTTAAAATAATTCAAAAATTCAAGTGACTTTTTTTTTCCACTGAGGTCTAGATTGAAAAGCAGATTCCAATCCATAAATAGGGCTGCTTGTATCATTTTTAACCCAGCATCCAAACAACATGAAATCACATGGCTATTCATACACAGTAGTAATCCTCTTTAGGCAGGGAAGTTTCTAGATGGTAAGAGAGTATAGGTCTTCAGAGGCAATTATCCTCCTTTAAATATAGACTGGCCTTTTTCTTTTTTTTAAGCAGGGATAACATCTTTGCAGGGTTTGTTCCTAGAGTCCTTCTCTGCCCTGGAGGAACACACAGCCTCCAAGAGTAAATGACAGCCATAAATCTTCAGGACCCAGAAATATTCGATTTCAAAAAAAGACACAAGGGTGAGAACATTCCAGCGCATATATAGTGTAAAGTAAGATGAGGTTTCAGCTTAAACTATTTGCTGTTGTAAAAATATAAAGTTAAGTTCAGGTCAACAGCTTTATGTATGACTGGCAGGGTATGTGTATGTGTACGACCTGGGCAAAGATACAAAATATAACAATTGTTTCAATATTTTAAAGTTATTTTTTGACAGGAATTTGTTTGTTTGTATTTATCTGCCAAACCATGATCTATCATCTATCTTAGTGCCAGGTGTTTTTTTAATGTTTTTAATGTAGTTAATTTTACAGTTTTATTATGATTTTTATGTTGTTTTCACTTTTGATTGGAACCACCCAGAGTTGGACATAAGATGGAGGGCACTATAAATATTTTAAATAAATAAATAAATACCCATGCTTCAGTACATTTTAGCCACAGACACTAAAAACAAAGGTGATAGCTGTGATGAATGACAACAACTTATTAACAGCATACACTACTTTAGTTGACGTATATATAAAAGTCACAATGAATCCTGCAGTTCACTTATTTAAAATATTTAAAAATATTTATTCATTCAAAAGATGTATATAGCCTCTCATTTATGTCCAGTTCTGGGTGGCTCCAATCAAAAATGAAAAATGACATAAAAACCATAATAAAACTGTAAAATTAACACAATGTCACAGGTCTATAAGCTTTCTATCACTTAATCTTGATTTTATAACACACTTTGCATAATGACAGAAGTCTGAATTGACTGTCATTCTGAAGTTTTTTTTACTTAGGCTTTAAAAAATACCTTTGACAGAAATATAAGATTCCATGTTAGCTTTTCCTTTAAATTTTATCAAATTCATTAAAATGGATGGCACTCTTGAGAAGTACTTTCTATTTCTAAGGCAGGGGAATAAATAAGGTATCCTTTTAATACCATACAATCTTCAGCAAGATTCTATTTTAGTAAAACAAAACCCTTACCCCTACTTCAATTAGAGGCAAGCTGGATCGTTGGTCCTCTTTTAGTACCAATTTTGGTTACAGCCTTCCAGTTACCAAGCACCACAACAAAATTGTCTTTCCAAGTGGCCTGTCAAACTCTGAGCATGCATAATTCGGTCTTTGCTGTTACATACCTGTACAAATGCAATGCTGAGTCCCACCGCTCCAATAATTATCAAGTGTTCCTGAATAAAGTTTCCCAGCTTAGTGATACAGCCACCCTGGGAATAAAACATTGAGATGATGTTACTTTTCATATCTATCTTCTTAAGGTGGTTTTATCTTCTCGTGCTGTAGAATGTCACATCCTTCAAGGCACAAACATATGAATGGATGAATACTTGTTCCAAAACTGTCATCAGCTTGAGAATCATCCCCATTCCTCACCATGTCCTGATAAGCTTTCTATACAGCCTTGTATCGAATGGGTTTAAAGGAGGTTCAACTAGGAGTATTGGGAAAGCTAAGGGAAATCATCAAAACCATAAAAAAGTGAAAGTTATAATATTTTGGACATGTGATGCGACACCCAGAAAAATACGGCATACTTCACTTAATCCTCTCCAAGGAAAGATTGAAGGCAAGCAGAAAAAGAACATCATGGTTTCAAAATTTAAGGGACTGGTTTGGACAAAACTCAACAGCACTTTTTCGTGCAGCTGTTGATAAAAATAGGATCACCAACATGACTGCCAATGTCCAGTGATGGATATGGCACAAGAAGAAGAACCAGGAGTATAACCCTAACCCTAACAAAACTTGATACCTAATCTGGGATCAGCCAAGCCTAGCTGTCATTTCTGGAAAATAATTGCATTTGATGTCTTGTCTGCTTCTCCCTCAGATCTTCCATGTTCTTGCAGACATAAAAACATTATCAGGATAAGTGGTTGTGTATTATAATCCAAGCATAATTCTTTTTTTTTTTTACAGAAAATTGGGGAATGTCTGAACATTCATTATTCATTTCACAACCATGCACCACAATAGTGATATAAGATATGCCCCATGATTTTAAAACTGAGCCAGCAGAAAACATGCTGAGATGATCTAAGGTCAGATCCTTCTTCGGCCATGAAGCTGCTAGATGCCCTCAAACCCACTGGCTATTTAGCCTCATGTTTCTTACAATCTAATTCTTGCAAAGATAAAAACAAGGGGTTATGTTTATGACAGGAGTCATGAATTGTCCCTTTCCACCTTATCCTCCTTATCAATTGCCTCCCGGGGCTATACTACTGCAGCGGAATAAATTAACTAGTATAACCCCCAAAGTAGTCTTTCTCCTTATGTTCTCAACCTATTTATGGCAGGTCAGATTCAAATAATGGCTGGAAGCAAATCTCATCAAGAGGAAATGGTTCATTATTGTTTCTAAGTCTTTGGGAACATTACTTATTTTACGGGTTGTATGGAGTTCCCCTGTTGAGCATTTGAAGCAACAAAAAAAAGCCAGAGTCTTGTGACAACTTAAAAATAGCCCAATTTATTATTACCATCTAAACTTTTGTGAATTGGAAGAAGTGATTTGCAATCCATGAAAGCTTATACAATAATAAACTGGCCAGTTTTTAAAGTAGCCCAGCCATCTTAGTTTTTTTTTTAATTATACAGCAGCAATGATAGAAGAAAGGTTCACAGTTTAGAAACAAAGACAAAAAGAGAGAGAGGAAATAGATGCAGGGGAAAATATAGGGAAAATTCAGATAAATGTGATGGAATTTTCCTTCAGAAGAACCTCTTTCCCTGACATTTTAGATAAAGGGCTAAAAAAAAATCCCCCTGGATTCAGCAGTCAGCAATTATGCCCTGAGGCAGAGTTTGGTCTGCCTCTGCATGACCAAAAATTAAGCTTAGTTGCAGAAGTTATTCATGTGCCTTCATGTCCCTTAATCCTCCCCTGAGCCCCACAGAAAGGGACTGCTTCATCATCATCATCCAGCAAAGTATCCTAGAGGCTGAAAGCATCAACCAGCTTGGTGGAAAAATGGAATTTTGCACTTAAATCGATTCTAGGGGATTGGAGTAGAAATGGGCACTTAAAAATATATATATATACTTCTCTACTTTTCACACTGAAAAGCTTATGTGCACAATAAAACAGAAGAAAAATACTCTTTAGGGCGAGTTCAGTTTCAGATATTTCCATTTGTTTTCTTAATAACAAAATTAGGTTACCACTGTTTCCTTCCAGAGTGGTTCTCTCATTTCTAGTATATAGTCCTGGCCTTCCCTCTTCAAATACTAACCATACTGGCTTAGTGAAGATCATAGAGGTGCAGCTGCCTAGCTAGGCTAAACTTCTTGGCTTCATATGCCAAGAAGAGTAGGGCCAGCCCTGCTAAGGAATATAAGTAGCTATTTGCTTATATGTTTAGAATAATATAATTAAGATAAATACAGATAGTCCTCAGCCTACGACCACAATGGAGCCCAACATTTCTTAAGTGAGACATTTAAGTGAGTTTTGCCCCATTTTATTACCTTTCTTGCCACAGTTGTTAAATAATTGCTGCAGTTGATAAGTTAGTAACCCGGTTGTTAAGTGAATCTGGCTTCCCCATTGACTTTGCTAGCCAGAGGGTCGCAAAAGGTGATCATATGATCTGGGACATAGTAGCTGTCATAAATATGAGTCAGTTGCCCAGCATTCTGAATTTTGATCTCATGACCATGAGGATGCTGCAAAGGTCATAACTCTGAAAAACGGCCACAAGTCACTTTTTTCAGTGCCATTGTAACATTGAACAATCACTAAACGAACTGTTGTAAGTTGAAGACTGCCTGTACTGTGCAGGGGTGGGATTCAACCGGTGTTACTACCAGTTCGGTGACTATGTTTTGCGCACACATGCATGCTTTGCGCGCACGCGCATGTGTAAAACACCTTAAGCTGTGTCACCCAGACAGCTGAAAAGCATTGCACACAGGTGCACAGCATTTGAAAAGCCTCTTTTTCCCTGCTTTTTCAACCTCAGCTGTGCTGCGCAAAGCAGCTGAGGTTGAAAAAGCAGGAAATAAAGGACAGGTAAGAACCCAGGCGGGCGGGTGGGCCAAACAGCAGCAAACACTTGAAGAGCAGTCGGAGACTTCAGCTGGTGCAAAATGCGGCCGCGTGAGTGATTATGGGTGCACCTAGATGTGCCCATATAACTTCTATCCTCCGTGAGCTGCACTGGTTACCAGTGGTCTTCCGGGTGCAATTCAAGGTGCTAGTGACAACTTTTAAAGCCCTTCATGGCTTAGGAGCGGGATACCTGTGAGACCGCCTACTGCTACCTTATGCCTCCCAGCGCCCGGTTAGATCTCACAAGGAGGGCTTGCTCCGGATACCGTCAGCCAGGCAATGTCGGCTGGCGGGTCCACGGGCTAGGGCCTTCTCTGTAGCAGTGCGGTCCCTCTGGAATATGCTCCCCGCGGAGATTTGAACCATCCCAAATCTACTTGCCTTCTGCAAAGCTGTTAAGACCTGGCTTTGTCGGAGGGCATGGTATTGAGATCTTGAGATTTTGCTTTTCCCCCGTGTATGTTTTGGATTGGTATAAATGAGTTTCTTGTTTTTATATTGTACAGAAATTGTTTTATCTTTTTGTACACGCGATTCCCTTTGGGGAAGTGAGGCGGGATATAAATCTAATAATAATAATAATAATAATAATAATAATAATAATAATAATAATAATAATAATATCACAGAACCAGTTCGGTGTCCGCTGCTCCTCAGAGCTACCGGTTCTATAGAGCCGGGCAGAACAGGTAGCATTCCACCCCTGGTACTGTGGTATAATTCTAAATGGAGGTTGTTATGTTTAAATACATAATGATCAAGATATGATTGATCAAAGACCATAATCAATCAAAAGTCTCTCAGTGTTTTCTTAACATAATGATAACAGGAGAGGGTCCAGGTTTGTTTGATTTCTTTTTTTAATTTTTAATGTTTACCTCTTTGTAGATATTTGAAGGATGATCTCTTCTACCACATGTTTCGGTTATCGTCTTGCAGCAGCTATCTGGGACTTTCCTTCCTTCCTTTTCAACTTTGTACCAATAGCTGTCACTCCAGTCTGTATAATTATGACTGCCGCAGCACTTAAACTGAAAAAACACAAGCAATAAGACATTGTGAGAAAACCAAAACTGCATGACGTATTGGTCAAAGTTACAAAATTATGTTTCTTATCTTTGACAACACGTTATTCAAGTATGTACAATTTGTGGCCACTTTTCATAAAAAGGTCAGTACACAATAACCCTCCAGTCAGACAACAAAACAAAAATGTTTTGTTTTTAAGCTTCTTGTTGCCATTATGTAGTTACAAGGCTATGCATCTCTTCCCACAAGAAACAGTAAAGTTCACTTTGTTTCTGGAAGCTTACAATGTCTCTTTTCAGTTTGGGAATGAGAAAAATGTGTATCAGTACACTTTAGGAATCCAATGTTTAAAAAAGAAAAAGAAAAAGCATCTTCTAAAAAAAAACTGCCCTGAAATCAGCTCTCTTCACCTCCCTTTGCTCAGTTGTTCTATTAAAAATAGAATTGTTATAAAGATAACAATAGTATAATAGAATTGTTATTAATATAAAGGAATAGATATATATGTATATATAACTAAAATGTATGTAAAGCATATATGTACCGATACCGAAAAGTTGCAAAGAATGAAAATGGTTATAAAATGAGGAAAATTGTTTAATAAAGGGCCTTGGTGGTGCAGGCTGTTAAATGCCTAGCACTTAAGTTCCAGCTGCCTGCAATTACTGCAGGCTCGAATCCCACCAGGCTCAAGGTTGACTCAGCCTTCCATCCTCTCAGGGTAGGTAAATTGAGGACCCAAGATTGTTGGGGGCAATAAGCTGACTTTGTAAAAATGCCGCTTAGTAATAAGCAGGCATATACAATGGAAGGAAGGCTATTGCTGAGCGCATTGGGTTGTGCTCCAAAAATTGTAAGCAGCCCTGAGTCTTCGGAGAAGGGCGGCATATAAATGTAATTAAAATATATATATATATATATTTAAAATAGAATTATTATTATTATAAAGTCCTACATGGCTTGGGATCCATGAGGGACCATCGTTTTCCAAGAGTCTCTACCTGTCCAATTAAGTCAAGCAGAATGTGCGTGCTGCAGTCAGCCAAATAATGTTGGCTGACAGGGACTTAGAAGATGGGCTTTTTCCTCAGTGGTCCCTGTTCTATGGAGCATCATCCTTTCGGAGGTCAGAATGGCCGCGGCCCTGTTGGTGTTTCCATAAGGCCTTAAAAACCTGGCTATGTTCCAAAGCCTGGGGCACCGAGTATGTCAAGGGCTCAGTTTCCTGGCTGTATTGCTAATGGGCCAAATAGCTTCTTCTTGTGTATCTTGAATTGGGGGTTTCAATTTTTTAAAACTGTTTTTACTGTTATTATTGCTTTAAAATGTTTTTTTAATGTTTAATTGTAATATATTTTATGAACTGTAACCGCCCAGTGACTGAGAAGAAATTGAACAAATAAATAAATAAACTCCCTCTGACAGGGAAAGTAAAGAAAAGTAAAGACAGTAAAGAAAAGACTGAACTACCCTCTGGCATGGAATACTTCATCTCTGTAGAGGAATACCTGGAACTAATGAAGCCTTAAGCTTGATACTGAATATTAACAGTTTCTTTCAGTAATGTTGGAAGGTTGTGCCACTTTTGCTTTGTATCCGCATCAATGAATAAATCACGTTAGTTTTTCTCACTATATCAAGCTACACTCCCTGCAAGTGAGATGATATATCAGCTGGGTGTGGAAGAATCATTGCTGAAAAATGTAATTCCCTGTAGAGACATGGCATACTCAAGCATTTCTGTTCAATTACGGTCAAAAGGAATCGCCTCCCTTCCTTTTACAGTCTTTTTCCATCTGATATCACGATTACACAGAAGTATCCCAAGCTTCCAGTTTGTGGCATGAATCCAGAACCTATATATGTATTATCTCTCAGCAAGTTCAGAGCAGCTTATTCCCTGTGCTGTTATACTGTTAGGCAACATTCTCATGCATGTTGGGAAGTTAAGTTAAATGCAGCTGGATTTATTTCTGAACAGTTTGGAACATGTGCTGAGTGATCCCTCTACTATCACGCACACTCTGCCCTACTGCCCAATGGCAGAACCTTTCAGTCACTGCAAATCCCCTAAGGATAAATGTTAGGATGATGTTCCTGTTTAGACTTGGTATACTGGTGGCTTATAGCAACACACTTTCACAAGTATTGAAATAAAATGGAGTGATTTTATAAACTGAAGAGCAGAAACGACCATTTTTCTATCAGCAGTTTCTAAAAATAAAAAAGATGAATAGAACTTCCCACCAGTTGGGAAAATGCCCTCAATCTTGTTCTTTTTAAATGAATTACTCAGTATGTTCCCAAATCATGCTCACCGTACCTTAAAGTGTCCAGCCACATCCAATATGATCATCTAAATTCTAAAATAACCAGACATATTGATCTGAAGCCTTGCCACACTGGTCAAAAGAAGATGAAGCACATCCCCCCATTCACTCTCTGAGAGAACTGTGTTCCTCTGTTAATTACATTTTATGCCATGCTTCTCTGTAACTGGAGATTAATAGCTTCAAGAAAATTACTTGATAACCAGGAAGTGATTTACCACTTTTACTCAACAAAGGCCCATCTGTTTTTCTAATTTTCTCAGGCTACGGGGCTATTAAATGGTTGAGGGTGGAAATAAGAACTGGAGAGGTATTCCAGCGACCTGATCATTAAATAGGACTGGCAGATTATTTCACCCAGCTGTTTTTGTGCCTCTCCTTTGGGATCTGCTGTTTCATGCATGAGGCAAAAGTACTAAAAATACACAGGCCTTGTTGGACCAGGGAAAGTCAACACAGAATGGAAGACATGGGAAAGTTATGTGTGATACATTTACAAGTCCCTTGCCCATATAAAAGTTAATTCAAACACAGTTATTTGGTGGAAGTGCAGCCCCCTTCAGATGTTACTTGCAGATAAGTGGACCGAAAGCTACCTCTTTCCAAATGTGCACTTACATTCTGGGTAAGTCAATTGGCAGTAGTCAAGTCCATCAGCACATTTTTGAGTAGTGCTATTTGATTAATTGATTCATTTGATTAATCCTTTCATCCACCGTTCTGTTGAAAGGAAGGCCCACATTATGACTTCTGCAGCCTAATTTTGAAAGTAGTGTATCTGCATGAATAAAAATGGACCCAGAAAACATGCCTCAAAGATACCAGAGTCTGAAGACAGGGGGAAAGTGCTATTTTATTTTCTGCCATGATAGATAGATGGATAGATAGATGATAGATAGATAGATAGATAGATAGATAGATAGATAGATAGATAGATATAAATATTCAGCTTTTCCCATTTCTTCCCCTAGATGTTAATCTGTATTAATCTCTTAAACATACCTCTTGCTGAAGTTTGTCCACCGCAGTAGTCACTCTCTCTTCTCCTTTCTTCCTATACTTCTTGATTATCGTGTTTCTCAGATTTTCCTTCAGCTCGTTGTTCAGCTATACAGGACAGGACATCAACAATGGGGACAGAAATAAGATATAGCAATATGGTTCTTCAACCTAGTTCCCTATGTAACAATTGTTACCAATACCAACTATTCTGAGAGAATTTTCATGTACTACAAAATGGCTCCTAGGACTTGGGATCCAGTTCGGCAAATATAAATTTGGTAAACCGAGCAAGGTGCATAGCTTGAAATGCTGCGCAAACTGAATACTCTAGAACAGGGGTGTCAAGCTCAAGTCGTCGCAGCGGCGTCATGTGATATATCAGAACTTTTTCCCCCTTCATTAAACTGGGCAGGGGTGGGGCCAGCATGTGATACATCCGGCCTGCAGGCTGCGAGTTTGACACCCCTGCTCTAAAACAGGCTTCCTGAACAAGTGTCAGTCCAAAACCTGGACAGTAGTTCCCACCATCCTCTACCCAACATGATCATTGGAGAAAGCTACTCAAAGTCTCCTCCAGCTTCTGAAGAAATGCTCATGGAATGTATCAATATGTCCTGCTCCTCTTTCTTTCTCCTTCCTTCCTTCCTTCCTTCCTTCCTTCCTTCCTTCCTTCCTTCCTTCCTTTCTTCCTTCCTTTTCAGGACTGCTCTGATCTTTCTTGCATATCCTGCCTCATGCTTTGCAAACCA
Source organism: Naja naja (assembly GCA_009733165.1). Classification (NCBI taxonomy): domain Eukaryota; kingdom Metazoa; phylum Chordata; class Lepidosauria; order Squamata; family Elapidae; genus Naja; species Naja naja. The sequence continues at coordinate 260,099,259 of CM019148.1, read as the reverse complement.
AGTAAGACAAAGCAGTTATGTTGGTTAGAACTCTAGAATTGAAACAGTTTTAAGACCCAGTACTCTTGGTTGCCTGGATTTACTTTTAGAAGTATATTGTGGGCACTGAGAGCAACAATCGCTTATTCAAATGATCCCCCACAGCTGAAACAAAACAGCACTACCCTATATGTTGGAAGCAAAGAATGGCTTCATCTAACGAAGGACCAGTAACTCATCAAGTGGTGAATGCCCACTGCTAATGTGGGAAGTTGAATAAGACGCATTATTTTTATTAACCCTGTCAGCCAAGATAATTTAACTATAGATGTCAAATGTCCAATCTACAACTTTGCTGTCTAAACTGGTACATTGTTATGCAAGCATTTGAGGAGAGAAGCATATCTAGAAAAAAGCCAAGGTCAAGCCAAGGTCAATATTTTGCATCATCAACTCAGCAGTAAGCTTTAAACCGCACTTGTCCAATCAGGTAGCATATCATCTTGGCTATGTCCAAATCACCTTTTTATTTGGAAACCAAAGGTTATAAGGTTTTACAGCAGAAAAATCAGGAAAAAATGCAAAACAGAGTAGCTTAACAATACTAGAAGAAAACATTTTTAAAGCCCCTCCATTAACCCATGCCATGCAGAAAAACTTAAGATTACCTGTGGGTTGATAGGGGAAAACTGCAGCATCACAAAGAGGCAGCAAAAATAAACACACACACACACACAGTTTATAGGCATTTTGGAAGGAAGTGCCAGGGAGGGAAGAAACACAAAAGGAAACACAAAAGACCAATTCTGTGAGTCTTTGAAGAGACGACATAAAGTTTGCCAAAGAAAAATTAGCAGAGGGAGTAAATGAAGCTTACAAGACCAAGATGATTCCCACAATCACTAAAAATCCACAAAGAGTGAAGATGTCAACATGCCATGCCTTCCCCCCCTTTCCCCGCCCCCATCATCAATGCTTGCCATGCATTCCTTTAGCTTCCAGCCCATTTTCACATACAGGTAATGCCTCAGATTCTGCAACCTGCAAACTTCACAAGGGGTGGGATCAGGATTTCCTAGTGATTGCAGCACTACTGTATTTTATTTCACTAGCATTCAGCCTACTTATCTTTTCAACATCTGGCATTTTAATGCTGCTAATCCCTGTATAAATCATAGGATTTCTTTATAATCCATAGTTGAATTATATTAGAACCTAAAGTGACAGTTCATAGTCCCAAATTGAGCCATGACCAAATTGTTAAGCACCTACGGGTGGTAAACCTCCATGCTTTTCCACCTGATCTGATCCAGCATTTGCTGGAAAAAGCTAATGTGGAATTGCATAGTTTGTGATTTAGCATGCTGTGGAAACCTGAACACTTGTCCAAATTAGTTTATTAGTTTGGGCACAGCTTGTTATACAAGCAAAGACACCAAGCAAACAGGATTTAGCTTGTGTGAACCAAAGTAACTGTGTCAGGTCTTCACCTTCAGGTTAAGGCTGGTTTATTTTTTAAGTAGTAAAACTGTTGCAAACTCACTCTCTGGGATACAAAAAAAACAAACCACTATTGATTAGATCAGCAGTCTATATATTTATTATGAAGGCATGCACCAATCAGGACAATACTAAAAAACAGACAACTACCAAGCATTTTTTTTCTTTTATTATTTGTAAATGGCCCTTTAAGGACAGCTGCCCTTCCATGATTGCATTATTTTCATCATAAAACCAATGTACAATAAAAGCATTACAATCCCTTAAAACAGAGCAGCAATAATAAGATTAGCAATTAATATGTCAGTAATAAGCAGACCAAAATAAAGGTTTTTAAAAATGTTTTAGTTAACATTTCCAATGAAGTTAGTTTCATAGACAAGAATCCATCTCTGGGATTTTATGTACTTGCAGTTCAATGTGGATATTGCAAAATATACAACAAGACACTTAAGGAGCTTAAAAACAGATCTAGGTGTCACCCATTCGCATCTTCATTCCTCCCCATTTCTCATCTCTCTGGGCTTAGTATGAACTATGTGAACAGTCAAGAGATATTGCAGTGACAATCACTTTTTGTTAGTAACAATATAGAATGTTAAGCACTTTAGAATCAAATGGATGCTTAGTCATCCCATTTTATACTACAGAATCAAAAGGGACAAGAACAAGGCAATGTACATTCCAAGATTTGCATTCCAAGCACAGATGCAGTAAGCAGAGTATTTTCTTAGATGGTATTTTCACAATTCACGAAAATGGCTTCAGACTGACTCATTTCTGATCAATTTCATGTTATATTAAATTGGCCAACTGTGCAGTATTTGCAATGAAGTATTTGCAGGCTGACTCTGCCCACTGCCAGGAGTTCGATCCTGACCAGCTCAAGGCCGACTCGGTTTTCCATCCTTCTAAGGACCCAGATTGTTGGGGGCAATACTGCTGACTCACTGCTTAGATATTGCTGTAAAGCAGTATGAAATGGTACATATGTCTAAATGCTATTTCTATTATGGGATAGGATGAGGCAACTCATGTCAGCAGCTTAACTTGGTGCTGGGTTTTTGTTTTTAATGTTTATGGTTTTAATATGGTCTTAATGTTGTTTTATTATTGATACTGTTTTAATTCTCAATTGGAACCCTACCAGAATTCGATATAAGATGGGCAGCTATGTAAATGGCTTAAATAATAAATGAATCTGGTGGTAAAGATCCTGCCAGGTGTATGCATGGGTGAACTACTGAACTGCTCTAAATTATATAAAGCAACATTATATACTCATGGTTTACTAAAATTTACTGCATCGTAAAAGTTACCTTACTTGGGCCAATGGCTGTATATCAATGCCTACATACAAGATTTATAATCAAATGCATTTTTATTGTAGCACTGGAACAAAGTTAATGAAAGAAGTGTTTGCACTGTAGCTTGAAATCACAGCATGGCTCTTGAGACACACAAGAGTGCCCAGATGCCAATCCCTTGTTCATTGTTGGTTTGCACAAATCTGTAGCCTAGGAGGTTCTATGCATAACAGATGTGCTTACAGGGTTTTGTGGAACAAAGCCAAAAAGCCCCATGACTACCACTGTCACAGTAGTGCCGGCTGATAGTAGACAAGAATGAGTAGATCTCTGTAGACAAATATTCATTGTGCTGAGAAGACCTGTGGGGAATGAAATGTAGCCTGTTTACCAATCACCCCCTTTTCTCATGTTACCTACCTGCTGGTAATAGACACAGGCCAGGATTCCAGCAATTATCTCAAGCAGGAAGATGCAGAGCAGCAGTATGAAATACTAAAGGAACAAAATGAACAAAGAAGTTAAAGCAGAGCATTGTGCACTATGGGGATTTACTTTGCCTATAAAAAATACACTAGGACAGTGGTGGCTAACCTTTTTGGGCTCCTGTGCCAAAAATTGTACACGTGTTTGTACACTTGCGCTCGTGTGCCAGCACCCAGAAGGCAATGTGCATCCCATAGGCCCCCTACGCATGTGAGCACAATCCCCCCTACCCCCCACCACCCCCTTACCTGCACTGCATCTCACAGCTGATTTTTGGCTGGTTTGAGGCTTTTTCGGCCTCCCAAAGGCTTGAGGAAGGCTTGAGGGAGGCCAACTAGCCCTGTTTCATCACTTCCTGTTTTTCCAAAAATACTGAAGTGACGAAACGGGGCTAGTTTTTGGCCTGCAAAGCTTGCAGAAGCCTGCAGAAGCCTTCCTCAGGCCTTTGGGAGGCCAAAAAAGGCCTCAAACCAGCCGAAAATCAGCTGTGATGCACACACATGCACAGTGAGGTAAGTTTGCCTGCAGCTTGCGTGCCAGTACAAACGGCTCTGCGTGCCACCTGTGGCACACGTGCCATAGGTTCGCCATCACAGCACTAGGACAAAAAAAGCTGACTTAGCTACTTAACATTGAAGACAATGGCATGGCAAAGCAGAGAAACAGTAGCAGGCATGATGGACCCCTGGCCAAGAGGAAGTGGATTTGGAGGTTGCCTCCAAGTTGGGGGGTTATCAGCCAACTGCTCTATCTAGGAGTGGAAGAATGGCTTTTGACTTTGGGAGCTTGTTGTTTTATGAAATGCTCAGAACAAGCTGTACAAAGTACATCTTACTCAGAAGTGGAACAAGCATCTGTCTTGTCTAGAAAACAGCTTTCTTAATACATTATTTGATAGCTTTCTTGATACTTCTTGAAGGGGAAGACAAAAACAGGTCTTCACTGCCATATAAATTCAGCAAAAGGAGATTTGCTTGGTTTAGCACATTGCAAAATTACAGTCCTTGTGCTTTATTCCATAAATCATAATTAACTAAAGCATGGCTTTTGATGTTAAACCTTTGTCTACTGTGTGGCAATGGGGTTCCAAAATAATAGGTGAGAGATCATTTGCAGCTCTGCTAGCCAAGATCCTTTCAATGAGTCTGGGGACTGATCTGTAGACCTTCTGTGTGTAAAGTATGTGCTCTACCACTAAATTATATTCCCTCACCCATTGCTTTCACAGCTGTGATTCCTACGCCTCTTGCCAATACTACTTGTTTTGAAATACAACCCCTCCAGCTGACATCAGTAAAAACTCATCACAAGCTTGTTAGATGGTGGTGGAATGCTTAATTGCTCAGGGCAGAAAGCATTTTGAAATACCTGAGCTTCTTGTAGCTCCTAACAGTACCGAAAGTCAACAAAATGTAGGCAAGCACTTTGTGCTGAATTATCAGATATGAACTTCACAAAAGAATAAAGGAGATAAACTTTTTTTTTAAAAAAAAGATCCAACTAGTTAGCAATCTCTAAAAACATTCAGATCAGATAACACTAACATGTGAGGCTTAAAACTGGTCATGTGGACACCTCCAATAGGCACACCAGAAAAAGGAACAAATGGAGAAGTCAGAAAACAAGCAACTACATGACCTTGACTCAAAAGGGCAAGAGGAACAGGCCCAGGATATAAAGCTGGAGACTAAAAGAAAGAGGAAGAAAGACAGGACTGGATTTGAAATGCTACTCTGCAGGTAACTTCTTCATATTTATGACTTCCTAATCTGAATTAATCTGCTTACCCAACTTCTCTCTGCTTGGGAATGTGGAGTTAGGAGGGAGTTTAACTGCCATATGTCATATCATTCATAGGATAAAGCTATGGCTACAGACCTTCTGGAGATCAGATCATTAATCACCTGCTCTAGTATCAGTATCAAGGTGCAATGCAATGGTCCAGTTAATCAAGACAATGAACCAGTTCTAGCCCAACAGAGTGGCAAGGAATTTGCCACAATAGTAGCTTTAGTCACACGTCCTGCTCAAATCCTCATAAGCTGTTGCTGCTGAAGTAGCCCTCTGAAGTCAAACTTCTGCTTCTCTGTCTGAAAGGAAGAACAACTGAGCAGGTTCATTACCTTCATATAGGAATTACCCACTGCTTTGAGGATTTTCCCATCAATCTTCTGCAGGATTTATAATTGACATGATGGCTAAGACAGCAATAAAACCAGCTATCTCATCCCCACACCAGGCTTAGACATCTCCAATTTATGACATTCTTGGGAGCTATGCTCAACAATCCTGTCAAACAGTATACTTACTCAATTCATGCCTCTATAGATTTGTCATTTCAGACCACTTACCCTTATCATTCATGACTGTTCCCTATTGCTTTTTGGCTCTCTTCTACCAGAGCTCTCACATTTACTCCAAGACCTGTAAACTGCTTAGGGCCTCTTGAGGGATTCTCCAGGCCATTCAAGGCCTATTACAAGCACTCCAACTGTCACCATCAGGGACTCTCCACACAGCTAAGAATAGTTCTTCCCTCCACATGAACATCTAAAAAGTCGGCTCCAGGTTGGTGGACCATTTCCCATTCCTGCATATTCTTTTGCCTTTGTCTATAGCTTCCCCACATTCAGAAGATATCTCTTGCTTTCCATCCTATGTTCTGGTATGCTCCCTTGCTCCCTATGCCAGTCTGTTCTATCACCTCCATATCCCAATGGCAGGGAGTAAGAATTTACAACTGAACAGGCTTCCAATTTAGGAAGGGCAATCTGGAATATCTATCCACTTGAAGTAGTTTGCGCTGTTCCTGTGAACTATCAATGGATGAACAGTTGCATTTGCAGCATACCAAGGAACCCAAACTTTCTGATGGGCTGCATGTTCTGACTGGCTCTGGGTTGACTCTGAATATAAACGGAAGTTGCCTGGGGAAGGGAGATTGATATTACAGTAAGAACCTCATATAGATGGGTGTGGGAGACTTTGGGAATTGAGGAATGTGGGAGAAAAATGGAAGACTTTGGGAATGTCTGACAGAATGGTAGATCAGTTCCATTCAAAGAATGGACATTCCCTTTATCCCTGAGATCTCTGACCAAGTGGAGGGAGAGGTTAACTGAAAGAAGTGAAGGGGTGAGGGTTTTTTTTAAAATAAGTCTTAATTGTAGAAGAAATGCAAATCTGCCTAAATTAAAAGAAACAAAGGAGAAGGTAGAAGGAAGAGGCTTTGTCAGTTCCAACTGGGAAAAAACAGTGGAGGTAGAAGGAAGGACATCCTCCAGTTCCCAAATCAGAAAAAAGCATCCACAGGGTCAGGTGAAAGTAAAGGTACAGACAGAGATAGTATAAAGACGATGCTGATGAGATGAAAACCTTTTATTCTTACAGTGTCAGGGCTTCATCTAAGGCTCAACCATAAATCTCTCTCAAGGAACACAAATCCACATTCAAGAATTAGCAGGACAAGGCAACATACATTGATGTTATTGCAGAAACCAGTAGCCCTAATAACCAAGAAGTTCAGCTATTGCCAATCAAGCTCTCTATTTAATAACAGCACATAGATCCAATTATTAAACCTGCTCCATCTTACACAGTAATGGACTTGCTATTCATTTATTAGCTTTGGAACTGGAGGGATTTATACTGTTTTGATCTGATCTCAAGTGTCTTTGCTTCTGGACATCAGCCTGCACATTTGCCACAACAAGCCCTTTAGCTAAACAGGGGTAAATAGTCAAAAACTTCGAAGTCAAGAAACATGAGCAAACATGGCCTTTGACTCAGAAATTCAAGAGGAAAAGCCCAGGACTTAAAATTTGAGGACTAACATACAAAGAAGGCAAGACTTGGAGGCACTGTTAGACCAAGAACTACTTCACATTTATGACTTCCAAATTTTTTGCTATTTATCCAACCTTCTTGCATTTGCTTGGAAATGCACGGCAGGGAGTAAGATTTAATGATGGTGCCTACCATGATGGTTTGACAATTGGGATGCTTCATCTTGTAGATACCATAACACATTGCACCACTGAATCTATCACAACTTGCTTTTAATTAAGCACATAGTTAACTCTGATTAATTTAGCTTGGATTCAAGTGTTCAGAAAACTGCTAGCAACTTTATTCATCCTTCCATATATGCTTTGGATTCAGGATACTGAATCGTCTTTCACAGAGAGTTTAGGGAAGATAAAACTCAATTTTAATGTCACAAAACTTGAACAATCTCCCAGAGGGAAGCAATTCAGAGACATATTACAGCAGATTACTTCTTATTCTCCAATGATGGTACTGTTTTTGTAGCTCAATCTCTAACATTGCTAGTCCAAGCAATTTGTTGCCTAAAGCAAAGAACAAGGTAAAAACAACCTACACTCATTTCTTTACATGCAAAGCTGTCAGGACAGCTGGCTAAGTTCAACACTAGAGATGGATGAGCTCCCTCTACTATAAGGCAGTAGAGTAATTTAGAAATAGACTGGACTTTATGGGATACACCGTTTTTGTCTTTCAACATATTCTAGTTCCTAGTTTCTCATTTTGCCTAGTAGTACAGCCAACCCTCATCTCAACAATTTGGCCATTAAACAAAACAGACAACTCAGTTACACCTCCTGCTTCATCAGTTGGAACCCAGAATGTACCAGTATATCTGCTTTGGTGCAGGACCACTTATATCAACCAAAGGTGACCTGCTATGTGTAGCACCTCTAGGATTAAAAACAGCCTGGAAAGAATTGCCCATGCGCTGATATCTTCCGGTTAGATTACCGCAATAGATTATACATGAAGCCATTCTTGCTAAATACTCAAGAATTGAAGTTAGTTGTGAGGAAGAACTGGGACGCCAGAATGTGTCTTCTGGCAGTGGAGACAAAGCTCCAGTGGCTTCTAGTTTGACCCTAGACAAAATTCAAATTGCTGATACTTATCATACTTATCTTTCAACCCCCTTATAGCTTCCAACTTCCCTCTGCTATTTTAACCTGCCTTGGCTCCTAAATTATGTCTAGATCCCCTTGCCTTAAAAAGAAAACCAGATTCTGAGGGAAGCAAGTATCCTTCACTAGATTAGCCATGCCCAGTTCCTGCAACCATTCATCGTATGTTTTAGCCTCCAGTTCCCTAATATTATTTGAGCATTTCTTCATCCAGTACTAAATGCCAATATTAATTTAAGTTTAATATTTTTATTTCATATGTGTTTTATGACTAAGCGCAACAGAAGATTTATTTTTCTTCTTTACAGTCTGTGAGGCTAGCTGACTTATAAACAACATCACCCCCAAGTCACCCAATGAGCTATTGTGGCTAAAGGAAGACTAAAACGTCAGTCTCCTCACACCTAGTCCAATATCTTAGTCATCACACTATACTGACTCTTAAGTATTATATGCTATGTTGTTACGATAATGGACTGCATTAAAAAAATATTATGAAACTATTGGTGGTTGTAGTTGTTGTAATGTTTCCTAATTAGTTAGGAAACCAATTTTCCTTAGTTTCTAATTTTATTCTGGCTAATTTTATTTGGGGTGGGGTTTCCGCCCTTTAATTTATATGTTGGTCCATGCTAGTAGTAAATTCAATTGAAGGCTAGATTATAAACACATGTATTCAGTTAAATAATAAACCTCATTTTTTAAATCTTATTTTATTTTTGCTCTTGGCTGATCTCAGCCCTTCACATCCCACAAAGTTTGTTGAAACCTCTGACCATCTGCAGGCTGGACAAGATGTCCTTTCATACCACAGGCACGAGTAAACAAAGAAGAGAGCTAGCTAACTCAAGACTGGACTTCATACCAAAAGGAGTTGCAAATAGAACAGAAACACTCCTTAACCCACAGGTCACTTTTGCTGGAAACAGAATAAGTAATGTTACTGACGTCATCCCTCTACCAGCTAAGATCTTTAAAAAGGAAACAACTCGCCAATGAGCTAGAAAACTGATTCTTATGCTTGTATTCCTCAAGTTCTCCTCCTGTGTTGTGCAAATACGGCCCAATTAGATTATATTTCCCTTTCCATTCACAGACAATCAGAGCCCATGGTTCCCAAATTAAACAGGACACAGCTGTTTCTTCTGTAGAACATCAAAGGTCAGTAATGCTCTTCTAAACACGTTGACCTAGAACTGTGATCATCCTCTGCCAGCAGGAGAAAGATTGATCTATAGAATCGCAATAAATTTATTACCAATCCCTGTCAGTTGTGATCTAGCTATTGACACAGTAGGAATTGTGATTTGCAGCTGGCACCTGTAAATACCTCTCTACTGTTTGCTAGCCTTCTTGCTGTACTCTACGTTTTACTTTTGATATTTAAAAAATATTTAAATAGAATTTAAAAAGGAAGTTATCAAGTGTGTGTGTGTGTGTGTGTATGCACATATGTGTGTGTGTATATATATGTATGTATACACACACACAAAATTATATACATACATACATACATACATACATACATACATACATATACAGGTGAAACTCGAAAAATTAGAATATCGTGCAAAAGTTCATTTATTTCCACAATGCAACTTAAAAGGTGAAACTAATATATGAGATAGACTCATTACATGCAAAACAAGATAGGTCAAGCTGTGATTTGTCATAAGTGTGATGATTATGGCTTACAGCTCATGAAAACCCCAAATCCACAATCTCAGAAAATTAGTATATTGTGAAAAGGTGCAATATTCTAGGCTCAAAGTGTCCCGCTCTAATCAGCTAATTAAGCCATAACACCTGCAAAGGGTTCCTGAGCCTTTAAATGGTCTCTCAGTCTGGTTCAGTAGAAATCACAATCATGGGAAAGACTGCTGACCTGACAGTTGTGCAGAAAACCATCACTGACACCCTCCATAAGGAGGGAAAGCATCAAAAGGTAATTGCAAAAGAAGTTGGATGTTCCCAAAGTGCTGTATCAAAGCACATTAATAGAAAGTTGTGTGGAAGGGAAAAATGTGGAAGAAAAAGGTGCACAAGCAGCAGGGATGACCGCAGCCTGTAGAGGATTGTCAGGAAAAGGCCATTCAAAAGTGTTGGGGACTTTCACAAGGAATGGACTGAGGCTGGGGTCAGTGCATCAAGAGCCACCACACACAGACGGATCCTGGACATGGGCTTCAAATGTCATCAGAAGCGTCTTACTTGGGCTAAAGAAAAACAGACCTGGTCTGTTGCTCGGTGGTCCAAAGTCCTCCTTTCTGATGAGAGCAACTTTTGCATCTCATTTGGAAACCAAGGACACAGAGTCTGGAGGAAGAATGGAGAGGCACACACTGCAAGATGCTTGAAGTGTGAAGTTTCTACAGTCTGTGTTGATTTGGGGAGCCATGTCATCTGCTGGTGTTGGTCCACTGTGCTTCATTAAGTCCAGGGTCAACACAGCCGTCTACCAGGAGATTTTGGAGCACTTCATGCTTCCTTCCACAGACGAGCTTTATGGGGATGCTGACTTCATTTTCCAGCAGGACTTGGCACCTGCCCACACTGCCAAAAGCACCAAAACCTGGTTCAATGACCGTGGGATTACTGTGCTTGATTGGCCAGCAAACTCGCCTGACCTGAACCCCATAAAGAATCTATGCAGCATTGCCCAGAGAAAGATCAGTGACATGAGACCAAACAATGCAGAAGAGCTGAAGGCCGCTATTGAAGCATCCTGGTCTTCCATAACACCTCAGCAGTGCCACAGGCTAATAGCTTCCATGCCATGCCGCATTGAGGCAGTAATTGTTGCAAAAGGGCCCAAACCAAGTACTGAGTATATATGCATGCTTATACTTTTCAGAGGTCCGATATTGTTGTATGTACAATCCTTGTTTTATTGATTGCATGTAATATTCTAATTTTTTGAGATTGTGGATTTGGAGTTTTCATGAGCTGTAAGGCATAATCATCACAATTATGACAAATCACGGCTTGAACTATTTTGCTTTGCATGTAATGAGTGTCTCTCATATATTAGTTTCACCTTTTAAGTTGCATTACGGAAAAAAATGAACTTTTGCATGATATTCTAATTTTTTGAGTCACACACACACACACACACATATATATTATTTATATACATATACATATACATATACATATACATATACATATACATATATATGTTTTCGTAGATTTTCACGGGTAAAGGTATGTAGGTCTAGGTGTATTGGTCTTGTCCGTGTAAGATTGAGAATACCTTGGCAACGTTTGACGAAACTCATCCGTCATCTTCAGGCTGGTGTCTCACTTCTCCCAGGAGAACGAAGCTGAAGACACCAGCCTGAAGATGACGGATGAGATCTTAGAAAAGCCACCAAGGTATTCTCAACCTACACGGGACAAGACCCGAACACACCAAGACAATACTTTACCGTAAAATCTACGAACAAATATATATATATATACATATATATATATATATATATATATATATATATATATGTGTGTGTGTGTGTGTTTTCGTAGATTTTCATGGGTAAAGGTATGTAGGTCTTGGTGTATTCGGGTCTTGTCCCGTGTAAGATTGAGAATACCTGGCAGAAGCACAAAGCTGAAGACACCAGCCTGAAGATGGTGAGTGGGATCTCGTCGAAACGTCGCCAAGGTATTCTCAATCTTGCACGGGACAAGACCCGAATACACCAAGACCTACACATACATACATACATACATACATACATACATACATACATATAATATATTCTAGCTTCTAGAGATTCTAGTTTGGTATAGTAGTTAAGACACCAGGCTAGAAAGCAGAAGACTGAGATCGAGTCCTGATTTAGATGCAAGACCAGCTGGTGACTTTGAGCCAGTCATTCTCTCTCAGCCCTAGAAAGGAGGTAGTGGCAAACCACTTCCGAAAAACTTTGCCAAGAAAATTGCAGGGATTAGTCCAGGCAATCTCCCAGAGTCAATACTGACCAGAAGACACATAACACACACACAAAAACCCTGACTGTAGCCCAACCTTTATCAACTCCCTCTCAAAAAAGACCAATCTCACACCCTATTATGAATGCTTAAATGTGGACAACAATTTATCAAAGTTATTACTGACAGAGGGAAAAATATGGGAGGGGGGAATTCTACCAGATCATTATTAAGGTGAGCTAGAAGAGAGGAAGAACAACAATGTTGAGTTTATTTTGAACTTAAGGATATGAGGAACATGCCTAATCCTAACATGCAAGTCGAAACTTTGGCATTTTGGCTGTTAAGAGTTGCCAACCCATTTTATAGGGATCATAAAGACTTCCTCCTCAACAGCCTGCTCTTGGAAAGGCAACCAGTGACTTACACAGCAACTGGAAGGGGGGCAGGAGAGGAAATGGGAATTAATCATCGGAGGTAAAGGAAGAAATTTATTTTGAAGTCTGTGCCTTCTTTCCAAGGCATTTGATACCAGATTTGAATCATTAAACCCACAAGAGACCCACTTGTCCTTTGATGTTGACTCACCATGCTGGACCATCATATCCATTCATCTTAATGTTCAACAAGAAAGAAGTGGACATATACAAGTGCACAGCTCTTTATTCTAATCACAGAGATGCTTGAAATATGGGCTGAGCTCAGACTTGGCAGAAACAGCAGGAGCCAAAGCCAGCCAGGCCAAATGAACTGCTGGCCCCAAATCAGGAGACAATCGATCTGTCACAGCCAGCCACTTAAGAGGAGAAAATGCAGAAACAAACAGCTCTTTTCTTCCCAAAAGACAAGTATTAGTTTTCTATGGCAAAACAACCTAAAAGACTGTACCAACTTTTAATCTGTAAGTTTTGGCTTTAGGGAAGAGAAACAAACAGGGATAATTTTCCAACACAGTGAGCTCTTGTGTGCAGCCAGAGTGGAATGGCCTGGCTTGCAAACCAAGTCCAGCGCCAACATCTTCTGAAACTGATAGAAGAACTTCAAAAATATCTTCAAGGGTGACTTGATCTTTTAAAAACTATAACAACCTTTCCCCTCAACATGGCACACCCTCCAAATGCTTTGGGACAGCAGCTCTCAGAATACTTCAGCCAGCATGGAAACTGTAAAGTTGAGGAAGACTCCATTTTCCTTGCTCTTTGTCACGTCACATGTACAGGAAAAGGACATCAAAGCAACCGATTCGGTACTTGTTTTTTTTGTGTCAGAAAAAGATGCTAGTTTTCCCCCCAAATAATTTTGCTGGAGCAAAACTGATCTGTATTTTGCCATTCCATATTTAGAATTTTCTACAATACATGAACTAAAATAAACCAAGACAGAAAGAGTAGTTCTTTTTTCAAGCTGCTCCAAATCTGAGTTTCTTTTCTAATTTAGGTTGCCTTCGTCTGACTAAACACTTTCCCCTTCACATTCTGGGTTCCAGATGTAGTCCATTTAAATAAGAGAAACTCACCACTTTCAGCAGGCTCCGTTGTTCCCTGAAGGTTGCACAGCAGCCCAGTATGCCAGTAATCATGACAACAGCACCTGCCACCACCAGGATGTAGGCTGTTGCCAGGTATATATTGGACTGCAAGAGACTAATGTAGTCACTCTTCTCAGCCAGGGTCCAGATGCCCACTGCCATCACAGCTCCGCCTGCCAGCTAAAGAGGGAGAGCAAAATGCATACAGGATGAATGGGAGGTGAACAGTCAAATGTCCCAGAACAATCTCATCCAATGTTCTTCAGACGGGTGTCTTCCACATGTACTGGACCATATCTAGAAATGTGTGGGTATTATAGCACAGCTTTTTTCAACCTTGGCAACTTTAGGAGTTGTAGATTTCAGTTCCTGGAATATGTCTAAGCATTGCTTTCACTTTCACTTTTCCCTAGGTATCTGAGCCATACGAGCACAGAAACAATTCATTAGCTAGCCTGAACACAAACACCCCATGCATTTGGTTTCAAGGACCTTTCAATATGTTATCTCCTAAATGTTACCCTGGGCCCCATTATTAGGCTTTTGAAGCTCTTTTGGTGGGCTTCCAGGCTATGCAGCATGGAGTTCTAACAAGAAAAAAAAAGAAGGTAACTCCTAATCTAGTGCAGGACTTAAACCAGTAACTTAAGGTCAGGGGAAAATCTAAAGTTTCAGATGTCACCTTCCTAGTCATTTTTAGAAAATTGCACGCCTCTGAGCAGAAAGGGTCCATACACACCAAGGCAAATGATTGCCTGAATGCCTTATCTCAGTCATTCTTTAAAATGGAATAAAGGCAGATAGATAGCATGTATTTATTACATTTATGTCTTGACTTTCCTCCAAAGGCTTAAGGCAGCCTACCTAACTCCCTCCTTCCATTTTGTTTCAATAGCAGCAGCTGAGCTGGCCGAGAGTGGACTTGGACCTGGGTCTTTGCAATCCAAATCTGACACTCTAGCCACAATACTACATTAGATTAACTTTCATTACCCTTCCCTCCCCCAAAAAACCCCTAGATTTACAGCATGATTATTTGGTTATTTTAATTGTTTTAATTTTAACTGACTGTTTAGACTTGTATTTGTTTAATTTATTTTACTGTAATTGTATGATATTTTTTAAAGTTTGCCGCCCTGAGTCCTTAGGGATAGATGATGAATGATGATGATGATGATGATGATGATGATGATGATGCAGGAAAGTACCCCAAATAGCAGTTCCTTACCCAGAAGAAGAAGTTGAAGATGAACAGCAGGTATTTGAGACAGATGGTCATACATGTCTCCTTGCTTTCACTGTATTCACGCATGGTCACAAATCAACAGAACTGTAAATGAAGAAGAAAGCAAAATATCATGAAGAAGCCTTTCTTTATTTTATTTTGTGCAAGCATGATCATTCGGCATTTCTCTATACAATGACAACCCAGCTGGCATGGCTGCAAACCATAAGGGGACTATGATAGGGAAAGTATGCGGAGCATGCTCGTGGGACCCTTTTACCAACAGTGACCATAGGGAGGGTCTACATTTTCTTCTATAACAAAATAACACAGTGGATTGTGTGTACGTTTCTGGTCTCCTCTTCTGTTGCTTCTGTGTATGTTTGTGTTGTGGCCTGTCGGCTGCCGGCCCTTCCAGCAGCCGAATCAGATGAGGAGGCGGTGTGGGAGTCAGGGCCAGCATCAAGGCAACCTGAGAGCTCCGAGGGGGGAGAGGGAATGGAGCTGACAAGAGATAGAGATACAGACAGAGGCAGAGCCTGGGCTATCTGCCAGCCCTCAGATGGAGAGTCAACAGCTCCCAGGTCTGGAGGTAGCTGATGAGGAAGAGGAGGAACAGCTGGGTCCAATGCCTGACACGTGGATGTGCAGAAGGCAGAGGAGAGGAGAGCAGTGGAAATCTATGGGCCGATCCTTGGGTCAGAAGAGCCACTGCTTCTAGCGAAGCCCCACCCTAGCTCTGGGGATAAAAGGAAGGGGGCGGAGATGAATAGGTGTGGCAGAAAACTATTCATCTCCCTGCGTGACAGACTTGTGTGTGTGTGAGAGAGAGAGAGAGGGAGGGAGGGAGGGAGGGAGAGAGGAGAGAGAGAGAAAGAGAGAGACTGACTGACTGACTTTTTGCCAGGGCTGCTGGCGTTCCTAATAAAAGAATGATTGATTTTAACTAGAGGGTTTGTCATGTTTGGGAGCCGAGTCAGAACAGTTTGTGTTATGTGCATGCTGAAAATTGCAGACACTTAAACACATTAACAAGAGACTCAGGATCATGCACATGGCAACCTTTCACTGATGGTCTCCTGTGGGTACAGTTTTCTCTAAAGGAAGCCAAGTTAAAACTCCCTTCCCAAGTTTTATGCCTCTCCACTTTGGCCATGATGAGGGCTGACAGTTCTGTCACAGGTTTTTAAATTATGACCAGCATTTCAAATTCTTACCAGAAGGCTACACACACAGCGAGAGAAAGAGAGCAAACATAAGAATGTGCTCTCTTAGGTTTCAATAAAGGAGAATATTTGTAGCTCAGGGTTGAAATGAGGGGTTCTTAGGACTCTTCTGAACTTGCTTGTTTTCTTGCAGACGTTTCATTACCCTAATTAGGTAACACCAACATCACTAGCACTGATGGTGTTACCTAGTTAGGGTAATGAAACTACAAGAAAACAAGCAAGTTCAGAGAGTTCCAAGAACCCCTCTCTCAGGTTTTTACGTGAGTGTGTCAAGTTAAAGAGGCACTCTGGACTGACTGCAAATGGAAGCTTGCAATACGAACACTTTTTCCCCCCATTTTTCTTACATTTAGAAAGCTCTTCTGCCTCCCCAGGACATTGGACATTTTTCTAGAGGAAAAAATTGGGAATGTTTCCATCTTTACTCCAATCTGTTCCTTTTGCCCAACTGCACAAGCAGAGAGCAAATGATTTTTCTCTTAGGATAGGTGACGGCATAGTTGGCAGAGGATCTTATTCACAAACAAAAGGAAAGACTGAAAGATGACTGTATGCACCCAAGATAGTATCAGGGACAGAATGCTCCAGTCTTGGCTTGCTGACAACGCAGTCATCATGAAACATGTCTGTGCTCCCCTTATGCATCCCTTCCCATCCCAGTACCCTACTTCTATTAGGCTTCCCAGAATGGTGAGAGATTTACTGTTCCCAGGACATACAGCATAGAACTGTTGTCAAGCCACATATAATTAACAAATCCAAGAAGCAAGAATCCCACAGCTTTCAGGAAAGCATCATTAAGGCTAATCTGAGATAAAAACAGCCCAATCTTTCAAACGGCAAATTCTCAGCCAGACTTACAGCAAGTTAATTAAGGTGGAATGTCTTCAAAACATAAGCTCTCATATTTGGTTTGTTATTTTCTCTTCTCCCATAAACTTCCTTCCTCTTCACTTCCTTCCCACAGTAACTAACTGCAGGAACTATTACCAACTATTTAGTGGTATCAGTCACAAAGAGTATATAACTTCAAAATGACATGGGCGGCAAATCAATTTAATAAATAAGTGACTTTTAAAAAATAAACTGGTTTTTCATTCATGGACAGCTGTTTGTCAGAAACTGATGGTATAGGGTCTCCTTCTTGAGCAGGGGGTTGGATTTGATGACCTCCAAGGCCCCTTCCAACTCTGTTGTTCTGTTATTCCAAAACATGATAAAGCTGAAGAGATGACAGAACTGAACTACTAATGATTGGCTTCACTAGTTCTTTTTATGTAATGCCTCCAAATATGTATTTCCAAAAAGTAAAACATTTTTATTTAGAATAAGGAAATGAAACATGAGAAGAGAATAATGAAATATTCAACATTTTATGTATTTGGCAGCACGAAGGAAGGACTAGAATTGAAAGAATACAATAAGAATAGGTGGGATTCAAAAAATTTTACTAGCAGTTCTGTGGGCATGGCTTGGTGGGTGTGGCAGGGAAAGGATACTGTAAAAACTCCAGTCAAAGGTGGTATTTGCCGGTTCTCCCAAACTACTCAACATGTCCGCTACTGGTTCTCCAGAACTGGTCAGAACCTGCTGAACACCACCTCTGGTAGAGTAGCAGAATTTGTGAGACCTGTAGTTAATCGCAATGAAAGCTCAAAATCACTTCTAGAGTAGAACATAGTAAGACCCTGGAGGACATCTTGTTTTTCAGCTTATTGACACCTCAATGCTATCTTGTTCAGCGAACATGGAAGCCAGATTGTTACTAGGTACGTCACCGAATCTCAATCCTATTCTGATTTTGTTCAAGTAATTTTCCAATAGTCTTACAACCCATTTCTGAAATGTTCTAAGAATCTAATTCTTTTTTTCTTTTTTTGGTCTACAATTTGTCAGAGTCATGGTTTTCCGGACAGTTTCAAGATCAGTCCTATAAAAGTCTGAAGGATTTTCCCTAGGCAGAGCACTAAGTGCACGGATCATAATAATCTTTCTATGAATATATCACCTCTGAAATAATTTGGCAATATTTAAAGTATTGGCTGAAGTATTAAAAAAAGTTTCAGGAGACCTGAAATAAAAGCTACCTAGCTATTTTAAAATTTAACACCTTCTGAAATTTTCTTTATTGTGGAGGGCAACTATCAATTAAGCTCACCTCTAAATGTCAAACATGCTGTAAAGATATGGATCTAACCGTGGTTAGATTTGCGTGGAAAAATTATAGAGTTTTGATACGCAATAGCAATATGTGCATTTAGCTGAAATGCTAAGGAATATGTGGACAGTTAAACAACTTCGCTTACCCATTAGCATGCTATTTTAATAGTAGGCCATAAAATACCAGTTTTAGGGAAGTCATGTCTTCCTCCCAGAATCAGCCTTCTTCTCCAATCCATCCAAATTAAACAAAGAATGTTCTGTACAAAAGATATTCATTCTTTGGCAGGTTTTCTAAAAGTTTGCTTACTTCTATCACTGATATTATCAGAGTTTTGTCGATACATAAAGGGAATCTGTAAGGTTCAAAAGCCAAGAATAGCTCAGGTGAGGTATTGTGAGCCGATATTATTTTCTCTTTGTCCATCAATAAGAAATATCAACTAAAAACATGGGAACTACAACTCCATAATCTCCAAACTGCCAGGAGTTAAAGACAGCTCTTTCCAGAGGAAAATCTTTAAGCCCAGCCAACCCTAGATTTCAGTCGATTGTTTTCTTCCTGGGCATCATAAGAAATGAGATTTCAGATACGATCCGACGTTACTGCAAACTTCTCCATTTCTATTACTGCTTCTTCATTTTTTTATCACAGGAAACAATTCAGCACTTCAAGAGATAGTTATGTTCCTTCTAAATTTCCAGAAGCTTGTAAAATCAGATTTCACAGACAGTTTTAAAAGGCACTTACTGGTTTTAATGCTGTAGCCAGAAAGCAGCTGGAAATTCAGAAAACAGCATGATTAATGCCCCGTTAATGGCCAATGAATCATGGAACTATCACTGTTCTCTCCAGTTGTCCTGGCCAGAAAGCAGCATTTCAGAGTACAGCAAGACTGTTCTTGCAATGAAACTGGCAAGCCATTGGGGATACTCCTAGAACCAATCATGCTCTTTTGGTAATTCTATCCTTGCAGGTTCATGCTTTTCTCTGCCATCAGCTGGAACAAGCTAGGCTTTTTCATGGTGCAATCGTGATGCAAAGTCCATTAATCTCTAGGTAGAAAATGTGGTATTTGTGGACACCTTCCTTAGTGCCTGTTGGGTTCCTTGCTGTCCTGAAGTTATAGCGAAGTGCCAACCTCTTGCAAAATATTTATGCCAGAAGCACTATTTTTTAAAAAAAGTGGTGGGTGGGTGGCTATAATTCAGGGCTTTGTTTGGAAGTGTGTCAATTTGCATGAGTAGAAGTTGAAAGCTGGGATGGTAGAAAACACTGTGAAGGGACTAAATTAACCGGTAGGGAGAACATCACCAGCTGTTTCCTAATAAATTAGCATCCTGTGACTGAACATACCCCCTGGGATGCCAATTTAGCGCATAGGAAAGTTTCATGGTACATGTTTTGTGAGAACAACATGCTCTTGACATTCCAAAAATTGAAAATTTGAAAAGATTCCCTACCTCTCTAAGCTAGCACTACAGTTCTGTATGCACCTCAGTTATCTTTCTGATCTCAGAATTTGCATACACTTGCACCAAGGAAATCTGGATTTCGCAATACTGCATAAATGAATTAGACAATCTAAACAGGAGGTTTGTTGGTTTCTTTTAGGGCCTCTTGTTCCACTTCTGCTACAAGCCATGCTCAATGATCCCTGGAAATTATGCTTGTACCTGACTATTGGAGTTTCTCTGCGTTATTGGCTTTGTCTGCATAATGCTTACAAAATTAATCCAAACAAAGGCAAAATCTGAGTTACTCTTTCAAGTCACAAGCAGGTACCATTGAGTTTTAAGGGAGCAACTATAGGAGATGAGGTCTGTTTTAATCTCCTATTAGTGGTCTTCCATACTATTATCTTGTTCTGACCAAGGCTTCTTGTTTTATTTCAACGCTGGGAATTATGTTCATTCCCAGCCAGTAATGTGTCCCAAACAGTGCCTTTGAGATAAGCACCCACCTTTCTTTCCTTTGAATTTCTGCCAACAACAGGAGTGCCAAATGAATTATAAAAAATCAAAAATAACCAAAATAAAAAGTCCACACAGAGCCTCAAGGATTAATCTGAACAGAATGAACAACTTTGCTTCCTACAAAGGTTTCTTCACCTTTGCCTGTCCTTTATACCTTATGGGAGGGGCAATCACCTCCAAGCCTTACTCCTGAGTCATCCCTTTTGTCTCAGCTGCTTTTGCTTTCTAGCAGCTCTGTGCACACACGCACTGGGAACAGGCTCCCCTTGTTCCTCAGCCTTGCTGCTGCCAAACTCCGGAGGCTCCGGAGTCAGCACCTCACTCCCCGATGGTCCTGGACCCATCTCTGCATCGGATGCAGGACCCTCATCCAAGTCCTCTCCAGACTTCCGGACTGGTCCCTGTTCTTCCCCACTGTCTGATCCCACTGCCATCTGCACAGGCTGCCGGTGAACCACAACATATCTGGTGAACCACAATATAAGATGAGATGGTGACTAGAAGGGCTGAGGCTTCATCCAGTAGTTCTATTCACTTAGCACAGGGGTGTCAAACTCACATTGTCATGGCAGCATCACGTGATGTATTGGGACTTTTTCCCCTTGCTAAATTGGGCAGGGGCATAGCCAGCACATGATGCATCCGGCCCGTGGGCCAGAAGTTTGACAGCCCTGACTTAGCACATGCTGAGCTATGCACACATAATTTCAAGAGATATTCTCAATAGAACACACTAGTTTGCTGAGATCTTCCAATCCTGAAAATGAGCATGTAAATATTCTGCTATCCCCTTTTGTTAATCTGATACAGTTCACGTTGAAAAGGAAGTACATCCAACATGCAGATCACCTCAACATGATTATTTGATGAATTCATTCTCTCCATCAGCAGCATAAAGCTGTTGTAAAGAGATTCAGCACTTTCCTGCGTCCACTGGGATTAAGTCGAATGAGTAGTTTCCTGCATCCATTTCAGAGTTCAGTACTCCAGAAAAGTAAAATATTGCTCACAGCCAAGAAGAAAATTACCTTGTCATCCCCTCCTAGCTTATAGGAAAGGAAATTGAAAATGGAAATGAAAAATATGGAGGGAAATTCCTCTGCAGAGGTGGAGTGGGTTCATCCATATATCTAAATTATGCCCTGCAATTTTCTCCTCTAGATTGTGGTTGATTTTTAGTTCAAGTCCCAGCAAAATATTGGAGTCAATCCAATCTTCTGCAGATTTCATGTTGGGGACCAAAGAATTATAAGAGGTCTCAGACAACAACTGTTCCAATCTCAATTTTTGAGGAAGACAACTGAGCCATCAGCCATCAAATGAGCCACAAAAGATAGCTCTCTAGGGGGTCCTGCAATATCTTGATGCTTGCATTTCATTCTAAGCCACCATGTTCTAATTCAGCCCACAAAGGTTGAGTTATCAGCTCCATGGCACAAGCTTATGCAAACTGTAACATGTAGAAGTATCTGGAGGCATTCATACATATTTCAAGATATGCATCACCAAGAGAGACTTCAAACATCCTGCAGGCAACACTTTCTTGTTATTTAGACATACGCCCAAAGAGATTCCAATAAAATACCAGCTAGTTTCTTGCAGTTATGCACAGGTGCACGGTAGAATCATTCAGCCAAAGGAAACCAGAAAGGGGAGTTAGGGAGAAAATAAATGGATTGCAACTTGGAGAAATGGAGTCCTTTTGAAGAAAGAGACTCAGGTTCCCAATTCATAGATATAAAGCCTCAGCAGACATAATATTGAAAATGGCCTTTTATTTTGATTTCAGCGCAGGAGAGGATTGTTATAATATTATGGTAGTATTTGATGTTTGTTTCTTAAAAATATTTTAATGTTTTTTTAATCTTTGGTGTGCCTATTAAGTTGAACAAACTGTTTTGAAATGTATCAGTCTGATAGGTGTTGGAATCTTTAGATAGAAATGCTTTATGAAAAGCCCTTATGTGTGGGCAGAGCTTCTGAAGGTAGAATAGCAATAACTATACAATGAGCTATGGGTGTATTTTAACTGATTCCAAGTCTAATAGCACCACTTGTCTCATAATAGCAAAATGCTGAGGCTATAGTATATAGTGGACTTTTGACTACTGGTAATCACACTGGTTGCCACAAGAAAACAGCAATTGCATACAGGTGAGTGAAGTTGCTGGCAAAGAAACAAGGGCTTAAAATTAGATGATTCCCACAATTCTTCTAACTCAGGGGTGTCAAACCCAAAGCCCACGGGCCACATCTGGTGACCCTGGAAACAGCCTGCAGTGCCTCTGCCAAAAAGACAAAGCTTGGTAGGGCCAGACACTGTTTTCAGCTGCAACCGTCTCCTGCAACCCTCTGCCAGCAAAAACAGAGGTTTCCATTTTCGCTGGCAGAGCGCTTGGCTGCCACAGGTGCCCTGACACGAATGATGTCAAGCTGACCACATCCACCATGGCCACACCCATCTGGCCCATGAGGTCAAACACAACCCTGATGCAGCCCTCAATGAAATAAGAGTTTCATACCCTGGCTCTAATTCCTCCCCTCACTCACTCCCTTCATTTCACTCTTAGCCCCACAAGACATCTATCTCAGGGTACATCTATCTCACTCCTCGGCCTTCCTTTACTGAGGAAGTATTATTTACTAATGGCTTTTTAGCTGACCAATTCATTAGAATTGTTTTGTAATAGCATCCTGAGAAAATAGCATTCTGAATTTCCCCCTTTTCTGCACCAGGATAAAATGCTGACAATTAAAAACACATACATATACAGAGACCAAAAAAAAACCCTGCTGACTATTAACTAGAGCTTATTTACCTCAATCTAGCAATGTTAAATATAGTTTATGTACACTTTAATAAAGAAGAGAATAAGAGAAAATACACCTCAGGGATAAGGAAACAAAAATAAAAGCTTAAAGGCTATTCAGCAGCAGATTTATTGAAGTACCTGCACTCATTCGGTAAAAATTACCTCATCGATGGCAAGTTCCAGCAATTTCTTTTTGCCTTATACCACTTAACTGCATGTAGGCTTTGGCTTTTGAGAATACTGTAAGCCATCTTGTGCTTTAGGAAGCTGGGAGGAAAAGGGAGTAGATGGGTTCATGCATGCTAACCAAAACATGCTACCCTCTGGCAATGTGTGAACCCAGAGACTGTCCCAAGGCATAGATGCAAAAATGAGTAGAACACCTGTCAAACTAGAGTTTTCTCTTACCTGGCATATGCTAAGCACTGAATTATTAATTATAAACAAGAATTTCAACAGTCATCTGCTCACATCATCACTCGTTTATAATTATAACCATCTTTTTACCCACACTCCTTGCCCTTCATACTTGTCTCAACTTGTATGGTAATAAAGAAGGCAGGTCCTGAAGCTACTTCTTTGTAGCCTATCTTGAGGCTAGATCTAAACCCAAAGCAGGAGTTTAGGAAATAGAGGTGAAATAAATCTTACACAGATTTAGAAGCTACGCTCAAGCAAAACAAGAGCACAATAAACACTGCTCTCCGGAAATATTACAGCCTTGTTCCTCCAGTCTTAGGAATAATAAAAAGCGTAATTGTTGCCCAGAGTCTTAGAAATGGGCAATTACTATTCTTTTGTGGCAGTGGGAGGAGGCTCTTGATAATATAAAAGTTTCTTGCTAAACTTACTTAGCAGAGAACAGTTTACATCAGCCTTCCACAACCAGATGCCCTTCAAATTTATTGGATACCAGTTTGAAAATTGAGGAGTCCTTGGTGCTCTTTGAGCTTGCTTGTTTTCTTGCAGATATTTCATTACCCAAACTAGATAACATCATCAGTGCTAGTCAGTGATGTTGCCTAGTTTGAGTAATGAAACCTCTGCCAGAAAACAAGCAAGTTAAGGGAGAGCATCAAGGTCTCCCCTTGGCATCCCTGAGCTACAAATATTCTCCTTTATTAGTTTGAAAATTCTCAACCAAGTATGATTTGTGTACAAATCTGCTTTCTTGATGTACTAGACTACAATCCTCATTATGCTATGGCTATTCTGGCCACGAACACAGCTGGTGTCATCAGACTGGAGGAGTGCGATGAGTGGTTTTATTCTGCAAGTCTCCTTCAGCTTTTCCAAGACAGGCAAACTAGACATTTACTAAGCAAAAGAAGTGTCAATTTTCCAATTAGGGGGAAAATGTAAATAGACATAATGCTTTCAAAGTTTACTTCTGTTTTCAGGGGAGGTGCTTTAAAAAGGAATCAAATTAAAGGGCACTGCAATAAAGATCAGGGAAAGGCTTGTCAATCCTTGGGATTCAAGGATAATGTAAACCTGCAGTGAAAATGCATCACTGTATTTCACAGCCAGGGCATAAGATAATGGCTACAAAGAATTTCATAGAAGAAATTCCAGATGGATGGAACTAGTTTGCAGCCAAACAGCTGTGAATATATTACAGTGCATTAAAACACTTATCCAAGGCCCAGTCAATGCAGTATTCCTATTGTTTTAGAAAGCTCATAATTCATACTATGCTCTATACATACTATGTGCCCTCTCTATTTCTGGCCAAATATATATTTTGCATGATTACTCCACAACTTTCACAAGAGTGATTTTCAGATGGCTGGTGGGGGTGGGAAAAAGTTAGAAAGGGTTCTTTGAATCAAGCTTCCTTGATAAATAAATAATAATAGCAGTTCGACTTATATGTCGCTTCACAGTCCTCTCCAAGCGGTTTACAGAGTCAGCATATTGCCCCCTCATTTTACTGACCTCAGAAGGATGGAGGGCTGAGTCAACCTTGAACCGGTCAGGATCGAATTCCTGGCAGTGGGCAGAGTCTGCCTGCAATACTGCATCCTAACCACCGCGCCACCACAGCTCAGTATATAGTTGAAATGAATAAACAAAACACTAGGATACCATCATTCTTCATTTTATTTTTGGGGAGGAAAATCTGATGCTTTGACTTACGGCATGGCAGTTTCGCTTCTTTTTTGGAACTCAATGTTTTATATTGCAAGTGGGGCAGGGATTTTGGTGATCATGAAGAGAGATGCCTGGAGGCCCAAGGCTGTCACATTGGGGATCTCCAATCCTGTAACAGCTGTGGGGGGAGGGGGAATCCTTCCTACGAAAACCAAACATCTTTCATTTTGCAAACGAACATTGTGTACCCCTTGAGTTTGGCAGACTTAGACCAGATTAAAAAGAGCTTTCTTCTAGAGCCCTGGATCTTGAAAGATGCGAACCCTTCATTTCTTATTGTTCCCTCATTCATCTCAGTGCTTGCTGAAGTGGCTCCTGAGAATCAATCACACAAAAAGCTTTCAGAATGAAACCATTATGTACTGCATACTGGCACTCCCATCAGCTGGTTGGCTGCTTTCCCAATTTAAGCCTAACAGAGCTGCCTGCCCCTCTGGAGGCTTCTTGCTAACCTTTTTTCTGATACGTTTTTGTTGTAGTGTGTCTGACATGCACAAGATTCTCTCGGTTTGATATACAGAAAGCATGCAACTTGCCCTATCTTAACTAAAACATTTAAAACTTTCACTGGGATTCTCTGGAGTGCATAAGTGCAACTTTTAAAAAAGCTTTTAAAGATTCTGAATAAAAATCCTTTCAACTATTTGTCAGTAACCTACTGGCTTTTTTTTCTCCCAATCTTTTCCTGGGGCTCAATTCTAGGACTCAAATAGAAAATATATAATGAGTATTTTGAGGAAAATAACTATGATGGTAGTGTTATAAATGAAGAACTCTTGCAACATTGCGACTATCCTAATATTTCTTCATGAAAGATGAGCTATCAAAGGCAGATGGAGGAACATGTAAAAGGAAAACTATATTTCCTTTTATAGTTCCTTTTATAGTTTATAGTTCCTCAGTTATTTCTTATAAAGATAAACTCATCTGCAATTGTGTCATTCCCCCCCAAAAAAACCATAATTTCTTTTCCATTATAAATCTTAATTTGATCCAACTCTGCATTTTTCCATGTTGTATAGCTTCCTACTTTGGATAAAATCCAAAATCAGAAGCCTGGATTTCTGGTTGCATGATGTGACTTGCTTCTATTCCTGCAAATTCCCATATACGACATGAGAAGAATTGCACAGGAGAAATTGACACACCCACACCCCTAATCCCTCATTTTTGGCCATTCCACCAATGCTATTCATCATTTCATCATACAGGCTAAGCATAGAATAACCAATGCAACTGGTATGGGGTTTTCTCCCTTACAAGGATATGAGTCTCCCTTACTTTTGTTTTGTGTTCAACAGTACTCTACAAGAATATTGCTCAAACTAAAGTAATTTAAATGCTAAACCTCTTTCTCATAATGAAAGTCAGGTACTAATCAACTAAATTGAGCAGCTTCACAGTATATCTTCCAAGCTACCCACTGCTGCAATTTGAAGAAAAGCTGCACTTCAATGCACCTTTAAAAATAAATCCATCCCCTTTAGCTGTCATTGCTTCCAAATATCCCAATAAAATCACACTGTTTCTAATGTTTATGCACCTTTTAAGCAACCCTATGGTTGAACAAGTAGATGGAAGGTATTTTTTTCCTCAGGTCATTAACATATTTTCCAGGAGATAAAATGGTAAATGTAAAAATGTTTGTGAATCATGTCTTAATGCAATCACAGAGAAATCTCAGGGAGTTAACTGGTCCGAGTCCTTTCATTAAAAAAGAAAAACTATCTGCAACACTTAGATTGAAATGGAGAAGCAGATAAATTTTAATTTTGGGTCTGAGAACATTTCTTCATAGAAATTCAGTAAAACATATTGGGAAGAATGCTTCATCATCAGTGCCCAGGGAACCAGGGCAAGCTTTTAAAAAAATCATTGTAGAGGCTCTCATAGACTCCAAGTTCATCCTACCAAAACAAATGGTATACAAGATGCAAGTCCCATATTATAACTGACTGTGTTATCCATTCACCCGAGACTGACTCTTGGTGAGTCCATGGGCCAGGTCTCTCTCCACATCTTCCAATCTTGCACTACTTCTTTGAGTTGTTCTATGCTCTCGCTGGTACCCGTTTTGATGGTGATATTATAATTATAAATCCATTGAATATACATTCTGGAGATAAAAATGATCTTATAGTCTCAGGGCACTGTGCCTAGTAGAGAATACAGGCCTGTATACAACCTAGAGACACAAACTACCAAAAGAAACAAGATGCATTCAATACTCAAAGAGCTGGAGGAAATAGGAGAAAGACCAGGACAAGTACAATGAGCCACATCTTTCAGAGTAGTCAAAATTCAAGTAGCATGCAGGCAGAGATGTAACTACAGGCAGGGGTGTAGACTTTTTCAAAAGAAAATGCACTTAAATGTTACTAGGCTGTGATTTGTGCAAATGCCTGTGTCAAGAGTATATTCATGAACTGGAATAGAGCATGGTAACAAGGTCAGCCAATGAATAGGCATAGCAACTAAGTCAGCCAATGAGGACTGTTTGGAAACTGAAACTAGAAGTAGCCTAGGCGTGGCTCTATATAAAGCTCTGCAGCTCTGAAGTTATGTAAAGCTGAGTCTGTCTATTGAAAAAGAAACTAATTTGCTTGCTTGTCTGCTAAAGTTGAATTGCTGCTCTGCTCTGAACCTGTAATGTGTCTGCTTCTGTTTGAGTTTGCTCTGTGTTGGAGAAATCTACAATTGGTATTGTAAAATTTACTTTGTATTTATAAAGAAGTTAAATGAAGCCTCAGCCATCTGTGTTTACTTTTCTGGCACTGAATTTATGCTGCAATACTCTGAACAGCCTACACTACCATTCACAAACCATGGCTGATTGTTTCCCATGATGTGTAAATTAGCCATTCTATGAACTGACCTTCAATAAGTGTTGATGTGATATAAACAGAAACATTAAATGTTGTTCAATCTTGAACAAAACCTGCTACTCTGGGCTGCTTTCAGGAGACTTCAGATACAAATGGGCAGAATAAATTCTTTTGTGCCCACACAAGCAGCAATTCTCAGATGCTTTTGTTTTCGTTAGAATCTCCCACTTTCTTTGTGGGAGCACTACTAAATCCTCAAACAGTAGCATATTTTCTTTAGGACCAGAAGTAAATAATGTTAGTTTGCTGCAGGAGACATCTGAGAGCCAAGAATGGGGGGGGGACTTTTCTACCCAGGCATATTTCACTGAGCAAAACTGACCTTAACTAGGCAATGATACAGAACAGACTGCAAGACAGCAGATGCCAACGGAAATACCGTCCAGCCACACCTTCTTTCTTCCAATACAGCTCTGTACATCATTAAAAAAAAAGATCATGAAGGGGGGTTGGGACATTTGTCTTTCAAAACTAACAATCCAAAAATAAAGGCTGCGATTGTTATCAGATTACAGATGAAATCAGATACAGGACTTTATGTCCGGTCACTCCTGCTCTGGCACCTCAAACAATGCAGCTTAGGAAATGGTATGAGAGAAATGCTTCCAACGGGTTCAGCTTACTCCATGAGGAAAACTTGACTCTCCTCTAAATCTGCAGGTGGGAGGGGTGGTTTTGGCTGTATGTCTTCTAAAAACACACATAATCTTGCCAACCCACACATTTTGATATATTGAATTTCAATTTTTATAGCCATTAGCCAGCAAACAAATGTAGAGGGGGGAGACCAAGAAAAGGCTGTATATCTATATCAGTTAGGCTTGTATTTCACAGGGAGTGCCCTTCCACCATCTTGACGCTAAGTAACAAAATTCAACATTGCAAGTTTCTTAAAGACCTCATTAAGCAGGATGGAAATCAACACAGAAGTCACCTTAATGGCTGGGGTGGCCCCTGGAAGAAGAAAATAAGATCTACACACTAAAGAAGAGCAGTTCAACCTCTATAATGCTACACAAACAATGTGCTTAGGAACATATGACTGTCAGAAAGTAGAACTTTCTGGAGTTACTATGCAGGTTACAAATTAGTGGATTTTGATGGGATGATCAAATTCACCAATGACAGGGTGGCATTGAGCACCCCACTGTGATACTGTAGGACACGCCCCTAAGTATAAAAGGGGCTGTCAACTGTCATTTTTTCTGAGGAGATTCTGTGGAGACTCATTTTTGTCTGAAGAGATTGGAGATACTGAGAAGATCCAAGACTCTGAGGAGATATTAGGATCTGACAGACTGAGGTCTGTGTATGAGAAGATATAGCAAAGGGATCTGAGAGAAGATCTATAACCTAAAAAGAAAGGGACTTTCTAAAGAGGTTAGCTATATCTAAGAAGAGGTTATGAGAGGAAGAACTGTGAATCTCTCATAGTGACTTCTAGTTCCTTGAAGGACTATTTAAAAGGAATGAAAGAAGAAAAGACTCTGTAGATATTTAAGAATGATATATTTATTGATTGTTCTGTTCTATCTAATAAATCTGTTTTAATCTGATACAACTTGGCATTGCAATTTATTGAATAACTCTGTGAAATAGATATAGGTTTAAAGATCCAGGCCAAATTCAATTAATATTATTTAACAATTGGTAGCAGAGGATGGTTAGTTAAACCTATCTATTTTCAAGTCATTCAAAAATGCCAACTCTAAAAACTACCAGAAAAAGTGCCAGGGTGATGGCCAGAGCCAAAGCAAGGCTCCTGGCATCACAAAACAGAACAGAAACAGAGTCTGAGACAGCAAGCAACGTGGAAAGGAACCTGAAAGCTGTCAAAACCTCTCACTCACTCATGGCTCCAGATCTCTGCAATCCAGCCCACCAGATTGCACCGGAGGAAGCAGTCAGGGCCAGGACTGAGGCCCATGAAGACAACAGACTGGTAAGGGTCACCCAGTCCTGCCCTGAAACCCCCTTAGCTGCTGGCATGACAAGTGCAGAAAGCCAAAAGCACTCTTTTTCAGCTTTCCCACCCAACAAAATGGTGGCCCAAAGGCAGGAGATTCAAAATCTCACTTTAAAATGGCCCTGCCACCTTCCTAGCTGAGGAACAGACCCTACCTAGCCAGCATGGCTACAGCTTAAGAGCTACTCTCCTGACAGCGCCTACCACTGCAGCAGCCCACAATAGCCAGCCAGCCCAAAGGCTGACCTCACCAGCAATGACAGCCCAGCAACAAGCAGAAAACAGCTCACCTACTGAAGAAGAAATCCAAAAGGCCTTAAAAACTCTAACCATGGCCTTTGGAACAAATTTCCTACACCCCCCAGCCACCTGGTCTACTCCAAGCTACCCAGAGAAGCCCTGGTCTACTTGCAGCCGAGATGGGGCCCGTGCTACCTGTGGTCATCTAGACGAGCCCCAGGCTACTGCGACCTGCAAGGAAGGCTCCCAGCGCACCGCTCCCTATGCTGCCAACCCCCTGGCCTATGCTAGCACCTCCCAACCCCAACTTGCCCTCTAGTAGCAGAGAGAGAAGTTCATCTATGTAGGAAGATAAGAAGCCAGACCCCTCTCATTAAATGTGTTTGGCAGCTTGCAGAAGCTGGATAATTGGCTTAGGTTATACTGTAACTATTTTGTTCTGTAATTTGAGGGATTGCCTGTCTCCAATACTATATTCAAGCTAGTCTGGTCTGGCAGAATTGATGTGCTCCAGCTTCCTTCAATTAAAATAATGCCATCTATCAGGACCCAGGAATTGTGACTTCTCCGTAGCAACACCTGCTCTCTGGAGTGAGGTTCTTCTAGAGATTTGAACAGCTCCCATCCTACAAATATTTTGAAGGGCCCTAAAGATGTGACTCTTCATCCAAGGAGGATAAACACTCCCTTTTCTTCCTTTTCTTTGTTCCCATCCAGGTTTGTTTTCTTTACCATCTTTGTTCTTTTATTTGGGGTGGATGGGATGTTTTGTTGCTTATTTTTAAATGTTTAAACTTTAAATGTTTTAAATTAAACTATTTTTAGAATCACAATTAGTGGTGCCAAATATAGAAAAATAAGTCTTGTTTGTACAAATTCAAATGGTCTGAAGTTACAGTATGGGATACCTTTGGGTATAGGCATAATGCAAGAATCCTTCTAATTTTAATTTATTCTACATGAACCATATAGTAGTTTAATGTGGGATGTAAGCATCATGCATGAAGAGAAGCTCATTTAAAAAAAATCAACATGCATGCCCACAGGTTTTGCTTTAAACTCCAGTGATCTCAATGATAAAAAAAACAAAGATCAGCAAAAGATATCCATCTATATTTTCCAACTAGGGCAATAAATATGTATGGGAATAAATTAGGTGGTTCACCTTGAAGTTAGTGGTCCTAATCCAGATTGGGCCAGTGTGCATCTATATAGAATAAACTCAAACTGAAAACATTCTGGAACAATTCATATGTTAAATACTATGTAGTTTGGCCCTCAGAATTAGCTGTTAGTAATTACATATTGACATCTTTTGTTCAGTTTACAAAAACTCTTCAATTAATGTCCATAATAATGTGTCTACATTTACTGTAGTTGCCTATCTGGTATCTATACTAAGCAGTTCTTACTCCCAGTCTTTACCCATCTACCTTCTACTGCTCAACAACAGACTGAATCTCAGAAATAAGCAGACTTGCAAAGGATCTTAACTCTTTTAAATTGTACTCAGTGATTCAGTTAAAGCAGGGGTATCAAACTCGATTTCATTGAGGGCCTCATCAGGGTTGTGTTTGACCTCGGAGGGCCAGAGTGGGCATGGCCAGGGTGGGCCTGGCCAGGATACCACTCATGTCGGGGGCACCTGTGGTGGCCCTAGTGCTCTGCCAGCAAAAATGAGCTCCCATGCTCTGTTTTCTGCTGCGATGGGCTCCTGCAACCCTCTGCCAGCAAAAATGGAGCTTGGGAGGGCCTCATGCAACCCTCCCAAACTCCGTTTTTGCTGGCTGAGGCACTGCAGGCCAGTCCTTCGCTGTTTCTAGGGTGGACCCGCAGGACAGATCTAAGCACTCCATGGGTCAGATCCGGTCCCTGGGCCTCGGGTTTGACACCCCTGAGCTGAAGGCATTTTTCTTTTATTATTCTTTAGTCTTAATAAGCCACTTTTGATGATGGTGAAAGTAGAAGTCAAGCCTAGAGTAATACAATCCTATTGATATTTATTTAGAAATAACAATATCCAAAAAAGGAGGTGTAATTTTTCAAGACTGAAATCCTGTTCCAGATCTGGCTGCAACAATGCAGATGACCTTAAGATGACAAAGCCAACAATTCATCTGGAATTCTGGTAGTTTTAAATTACACTCTACCAACTCAACTAGGCCTGTTAAATGTTGAATCAAGGTTGCTACAAAAAAATTAGGCTATTTATTACTCCAATCTTACAGAGAAAAGCCAAGTTATTCAAAGCAAAATTAGAATATACCTACTCCTTTAAAACAGACAAATGAAACAGGTTTTATTGACAATTTTATTGATTAAACCCTTTCATTAAGTTTACATTCTATTTCCAAAGAAATTTATTACCATGCTTTTGAGTTACTATGTATTCTCAACGTTATTTAAAAAAAAACAAATTCCAGAATAGGACACATAATTTTAATTTGTTTTCTGGTTATTGTCCTACAGTTTGCAGCCAGCACCCACAAAAGTGGGCGCTTTCATTGGTGCTGGATGAAAACTCGTCAGAATATCCAGTGAGCGAGAACTAGACTACACAAGATTGCTTTGCAAAATAAAAATGAACCCTGTTCCTTTAAAAGTTCCTTCCAACTCTTTATAGCCAATGCCAGCTAATTCCACTTCAGCCTTTGAGCTTTGTTTGTTCCCAAGATTCTAGATACTGCCTACAGGTCTGGCTGCCCTTTTCAGATCAACAGTTGCTTTCTTGTTTTCTTAAAACCTTGCTGGCACTTTTTCCTGTTGCTAGACCACCCACTCTCTCTTTGTTCTTTTACCATGCCATCACACATAGCAACTCTCCTCCACATCCAGCCAACTCTAGCTGATTTCAAAACACTAAGCAGGGTTAAGCTACAGAGCGCTTGGATGGGAGACCACCAGAAGACCCCAAAGCTACAGACTAAATGGAATTGAAAAAACATCTCAAAAGAAGGGTATGGCAAAACAACCTCATTCTATTACCAAGACAACTACATTTGTGTCCACAAAGTCACTAGGAGTTAAGGTCATCTGAGGATGTCATTAACTTTGTTTTCTCTCCTTCACCTACTACAGAAACAAACTATACAATGATGCCAAAGGCAGTATTTACAACTCATTAGAAAATTGATAAATACTATTTTGTTGGCTGTATTCTTTTCATTAGCCAGCATGGCATAATGCAAGATCAAAGTCTTCCGATCTAATCATTACACAAACAGATCCATAGCAAAAAGGTATCCCTAGGGATAGGCAGCCTAGCATTCTCTAAATTTCTGAACAACTCCCACCAGACAAGCTCTTTTCTTGTGCAAACTTGGCTCGAGCCGATAGGGGTGAAGGCTGAAACATTTACAGAAGAGAAGATCAGAACACATTTCCCACAAAAAGTAATGCAAGTTTCATCCCATGTTACTATTTTTATATTACACCCAAAGAGGACCTTGGCATCTACCCAAGGATGACATCAATGAA
Source organism: Naja naja (assembly GCA_009733165.1). Taxonomy (NCBI): domain Eukaryota; kingdom Metazoa; phylum Chordata; class Lepidosauria; order Squamata; family Elapidae; genus Naja; species Naja naja. The sequence goes on along the minus strand of CM019148.1, from coordinate 260,065,454 downwards.
AAAAATATATTTTTTGTTTCAAAAAAAGATGCCTAGGCTCCTTTTTCTTGTTACAATGGAAGTGCAATTCCTTCCAATTTCTTCATTAGAGGTAGCTGTGACTTACCAGCCACTCATACAGCACCCCGTTAACTTAGGACAGTGATGAAAAACAAGACTTACAACTGGTCCATGAAGTTGTGGTCTTAGCGGTGTATCCAAGGTCATACGATTGCGATTCAGGCCCTTTGCAACTCACATACATTTTATGATGGTTAGAGCATCCCACAGTTATGTGGTCACCATTGCCAGTTTCCAACAAGCAAAATCAATGGTGAAACCAGAGGGAAGTTGTGGTCACATGATATCGCAGTTAACAACCGTGCCACTTGGTGACAGAATTGTCAGTCCCAATTGCCGTTGGTGAGATCTTCCAGGTACATGCTCATGAAAGCAATCACAAAGTTATAAATACAAATTGAAAGCAAACTTCTCTGGAGTTTTGACATTGATTCTGCCTTGCAAGTACACAGTCCACATGAATTTATGAAAATGTAATACAGAAATACCTAATGTACTCTGTTATCTTGATACTGGGATTTACTACATATTTCAGTGCTTTCAATTTTATACTGTATTTCAATGAGTGAGATTGCATAGCACACTACAATTAATATATTTGGCAAATTTTTGACTCGGGTACAAATACAGCTAATGTTTGGCTCAATTAACTCAGATTACCAGATTATGCAAACAGAAACAAACTATGTTAGAATTCAGAAAGTAAATTTACACATTAAAAATAAACATAACAGTCTCCCCTATCTTTTAAATGACCAATTTGGGACATTAATCATTGCCTAATATATTTTAAAGTCTGCTATAGAATATGTATGTGTGTGTATGTGTGATCCAAAAAAAATGTTGCAACTTTCTGGAACCATTATTTTAAAAAAAAGTCTCAGAAATCTATCATGTGAACATACTTCCTCAAACTGGAATCTTATAGATGTGACTGGAATTGTAACTTCCAGAATTCAGGAACTGCAGACAAGGAATTTTGGAAACGGCAGTTCCAACTGGGTGGGTACTAGACCTGGATCTATAGTTACTCCATCTAAGTAAAGGGCTTTTTTTTTGTTGTTTACTGACATTCGGTAAACCCATCAAACGCAGGATGTTAAGACACAACAGGCACATTCACTCTATCGACTCTAAAAGCAGGACAAGGAAACATTGGTCTCATCACCCGCACACAGGAGTTTTTACTTTCTGCCAGGTCGCCCAAAAGAAATAGGATGGACTCAACAGCAAATGAATTATGATTAAGATTATTTGTAGAAATCCAGAGCTACGGTTGTCTTTCCTTGGGGTGGCGGGGGTGGGGGGAATCAAAGCAACCAAGTGTTCCTGGGCGAGCACGCGGCTATCTCCTAGTTCCACTTTCACCAAATAAATCCACGAGGAGAACTTCGATCCCTTCCACCCCGCGGATTTCCGAAACAAAAAGTTGGGTGTCCAACAGAGCTCCCTGCCTCTTGCGGCTTAAATAAAATGAACCTTCATCTCTCCCTCCGCCTTCCTCCCCCTTCGCCTCTTTTCCACAGCGGGATCCAAATCCAAAGGAGTGGAGGGAGGGAGGAGGTTTTTTTTTCCCAAAGTCCGGAGCTTCCCTTCCCCGCCGTAACAGCCGGCGCGATCCCGAGTTATTAAAAACCAACAGTACGAAGGGAAAGAAACGCCCGCAGCGTCCTCTCTCTCTCTCTCTCTCACTCACTCACACAGAGAGAGAAAGGTTCCACTCTTGCTCGCCAGAGAGTCACTTTCAGGAACTTTGTGGGCCTCCAACAAACCAAGCACCTCTCTCTCTCTCACTCACTTCCCCCCTCAATCTCCACATACTCGAGACAAAGAGAAGACCCCCAGCAGAAGATGGGAAGGACAAGGAGCTGTGCTTCCTCCCCCTTCCTCTGGGGCCTCTCGCCCAGGTAGCCTCCCGCGTCTGTCCGCCCACCCCGCTGCCCTTCCCTCGCGAGACGCAGTCAGGCGGGCGCCCCGGAATTTCGCCCCCGGTACCTTTGCTTGGAGAGCCGGGTGATCCTGGCGCTGCTGGCGGCGGGAGAGACTCGGGTCGCTTTTCCCAAAACGCTACGCCGAGGCAACGAACGGCGGCGACTCCTCCCAGTTGTCTCGCGGCTCCGGCAGCTGCTTCGGTGCCTTTGAACCGTCTGAATAAAACTCTGCTCTTTCCGAGACGCCTAGCGGAAGGACGGGACCACTGCCGCCTTGAGGGGAGACAGTAGTGAGGACGCCAAAGCGCCGCCGCGGCTGCAAGTGGAATTCGGATCCCGGGAAAGGAAGTCGGTGCTTGTTAAGCCGAGGCCACGCGAGACACGCTGTCGCGGGGGGGGAGGTTCTAGGACGTGCGGGTGGCTGGATGGGTGTATGATGTCACCGGGTGGCTGCCTGAGCTGACCGATCCCTTTCCTGGCGTTGGCTACAAGTAAGTGGAGTAGCAAGGCTGGAAAGCCAAGTGGAGCTTGACTACCGATGACTTTTATCCACCTCATCTTCTCAAATGCAACATGAAAGTGGTCCCAAACGTGCATTTTCAAAAGGTAAGTGGACTTTGTTTTTCAAGGAAAAGCAAAGTCCAGTTGCCTTTGAAGAGCACCTTTGAGACAGCCATCCTCTGGATGAGTAAGAATCTCTAGAGACACCATGAAAAGTAGTTACCTTTTAAGATTGTATTTGGGTTGCAGTTTAGTCCACCGGGCTTTCCATCCAAGAACAAGCCAGGCCTCTTCTCATTTAACTTTTCAAGATTAGGCAGGGTCAGGTAGATGCAGCTGCCTAGTGGGAGTAACAAAGCTGACCGGTCTTTATTAGAGAGACACAGACAGACAGACTTCTTTATTGGCCAGGTGTGATTGGACACACAAGGAATTTGTCTTGGTGCAAATGCTCTCAGTGTACATAAAAGAAAAGATACATTCATCAAGAGTCAAGGATCATGAGATACAACACTTAATAATAGTCATAGGGTACAATAAGCAATATTGCAATTATGCTATTCATAATTCAGTTTTTATAACAAACATGGCTATTCTTTGTTTATTGAGGTTGGTATGTTTGTACTACCACAAACTTACTACTAGGCTACACAATGGTTGACTCATTTGTGGCTTAATGTGTTATACATATATAATACATTAACACAATGACTACCTAGGCTTCAACCACAACAATATAAGAGCACACAGTAGATACAAAACCATACCAAACTTGGTTGCAGGAAATACGACTTCAGCAACAGAGTGGTCAATGTCTGAACTACGGTACCTGACTCTGTGGTTTCTTCCACAAACCCCCAAAACTTTAACCTTAGACTGTCTACTATTGACCTCACCCCTTTCCTAAGAGGTCTGTAGGGGGCGTGCATAAGCGTATCAAGGTGCCTACCGTCCCTGTCCTATTGTTTTCTTTTTATTCGTATCTATTTTGTGTATTCATAATCATGTTTACACTTATACCTGTTATCTAATACTTGCTTGACAAAATAAATAAATAAATAACCACAATCTATTATAAAGGAATAGGAAGGAATAGAATTGAGCTGGGACCTTGGAGGTCTTCTAGTCCAACCCCTTGCTCAAGCAAGGAGACCCTATGCCGTTTCAGAAAAGTGGTGTCCAATTAGAGAATGCAGCTGCTTTTCTAAAAAAAAACACTTCATGCTTGTAGTCTTAAAGATAAAACACATTTGCAGACTCACCAAATTTTAAATAAAAAAAACAGAATTCTGATATAAAAAAACAGAATATGTCAATACACTGCATTGCTGGAAAGAATTATTACAAGAAACAACCCCCCTCCACACTCCAAAATGCAGTTTGGGGAATTGGGCAAAGTTAGGGACTTCCAGAGAGTAAGGACTGCAGAAATAGTGTGGTGGTTTGCCTTCCCAGAAAATATTACAACCTCATTGATGATTGAAAGCATGTATTTATCCACAATGACACAATCTTAGTTCCTTTTCCTGTCTAAATTGCTATAACAGTGTGAATAGTGAGGATCTGGCATTTTCTAAGAATCCTACTTCACAACAGTTGGACTTAAAAAGAGTATTTTTATTTGTTATATCTGTATCTTGCCTTTTTTTCCCCTCAGAACTTAAAGCTAGGATTAGAGAGACCAAAACATCCTGGGGAATTGGCAGATTTTTCCACTGCTATTAGAAAGTTGCTATAAATTTCAACACTGAATTTATGACTTTCTGTTCTACAGACAGACAGTGTGTTCAGAATAGAGGTATTGCTGGCAAAAGTTCCTATAATGCCATCATTTGAGTGTTGTCCACCCTCCATGGTATGGATTTGCTATTTTTTTTAACAGTACACTCAGAAACCACCAAATTTGATTAAATGGATGGGAAATGGATGGCAAGTTAGGAAATCATATATGCATAAATGGCAGAACTACACAATTTCTGGTTATTCATCTAACTCATGGTGAAGAAAAAAATCAACTTCTAGGTATAAACTATTAGATTTTACTTTCTGTAAAAAGAAAGCAGCACACACACCTGCTTGTGATCTACTTTATTATTCTTTTGGTTTCTGCTGAGAGATTAAACTGCTGATGGTATATTCAAATCCAGTTGTTATCATGCCGACTTTATTTATTTATTTATTTATTTAGTCAAGCAATTATAAGATTACAGGTATAGACATAGTTATGAGTACATGAAATGGATACATATAAGAAAAATAAAAAGAAACAATAGGACAGGGACGGTAGGCACATTGGTGCGCTTATGCACGCCCCTACAGACCTCATAGGAAGGGGGTGAGGTCAATAGTAGCCAGTCTAAGGTTAAAGTGTTTGGGGTTTGGGGAAGAAACCACAGAGTCAGGTACAGTATTCCAGACATTGACCACGCTGTTGCTGAAGTCATATTTCCTGCAACCAAGTTTGGTGCGGTTTACCTTGAGTTTGTATCTACTGTGTGCTCTTGTATTGTTATGGTTGAAGCTGATGTATTCATTGACAGGTAGGATATTGCAATATATAATTTTATATACTATACTTAGATCAGACCGAAAGCGGCGTAGTTCTAGGTTTTCTAGGTCTAGAATTTCAAGTCTGGTGGCATAAGGTATTCGCCTTTTCATTAATAGTGTCCTGCAAAAACAGAGATGATAGACTTGGGTTGGGAATACTTCTTTCCTTGCTAGAAGCCTCTCTTTTTAGAAAGGGAAATGAGTCATCATTTTCCCAATGAAGACTCTTCAAAAGGAATTTATTTTCTGTGCATTCTTAAGTAAACAAAGCTTGAGGGCACAAGTAGATTGAAGTTATGGTACCAAGCTTCCTTTTTTGGGGGAGGTAATATAGTATCAGCTGATGAAAAAGGGTGTCTGACCATTTGCATCAAAGCTGGAATTTAACTCTTCTTCCTCCAGTTTTGCTGCTCCTTCATTGCTTTATCAATTAACAAACTTGATTCTCAAGCTGATACTATTTGGATGTTTAAAAGTGTACACATTAAATGCAAAAACGCTTTAGCTTCACTTGTATAACCAGTACAAATATGAATGATGATGTGATATTTTATCAAAACTAACAAGTGTTTTGAAAACACTTTCTAAGCATACGGGGAGGTAGAATTTATTTTATTTATTTATTTCTTGGACTTGTATGCCGCCCCCTCTCCAAAAGGACTCGGGGCAGCTCACAACTAAAAACCAACAATGAATTAATTACTTAAAAAATATTAAATACTAACAAGCCCAATTACTATAAAACCCCAATGTACATTATACAATTTAAAAATTTAAACCCGCCCCCCAAGAGGTCAGCACAGCCTGGCCTGTTCAAATAACCAAGTTTTCAAGTCGTGACAGAAGGTGCAAAGGTCAGGGGCCAAACGGAGTCCCAGGGGTAACTGATTCCATAAGGTGGGAACTGCCACAGAGTAGGCCCGTCCTCGGGGCACCGCCAGCCGGCACTGGCTTACAGATGGCACCCCGAGGAGCCCCTGCCTGTGCGCTCGTACAGGGCGGTTGGCACTCAATATCGGCAGTAGACGCTCCTGTAAATATCCCGGACCCATGCCTTGAAGGACTTTGAATGTTAACACTAAAACCTTGAATCTCACTCGGAGGGCAACTGGCAACCAATGCAGGTCACGCAGGAGGGGTATAACATGGGAGTATCGGGAAACTCCCATCACCACTGCATGGCTGCATTTTGCACCAGCTGCAACCTCTGGATGGTATGCAAGGGCAGTCCTAAATAGAGAACGTTACAGTAGTCGAGTCGGGAGGTAAGAAGTGCATGAGTGACCGTGTGTAGGGCATCTCGGTCCAGGAATGGGCGTAACTGGCAAACCAGCCGGACCTGAGCAAAGGCCCCCCTGGCCACGGCTCCCACCTGGTCCTCTAACCTGAGCCGTGAATCCAGGAGGACCCCCAGGTTCCGTGCATATCCACGGGGGGCAACACCTCTCCCCCCATGACCAAAGATGGAATCTCTTGACCGAGATGCCAGTATGCACAACCACTCAGTCTTGGCCAGATTGAGTTGAAGCATGTTCCTGTCCATCCAGATCCGTACCACCTCCAGACAGCGGGATATCACAGAGAGGGCATCACTGATGTGGTTTGGGGTGGAGATATACAACTGGGTATCATCAGCGTACTGATGATACCTCACCCCAAAACCACGGATGATCTCGGCCAACGGCTTCATATAGATGTTGAACAAGAGGGGCGAGAGGACCGACCACTGGGGGACCCCACAAGTGAGAGCCCTCGGAGTCAACCTCTGCCCCTCCCACCAACACCAATTGTGAGCGCCCCGAGAGGTAGGAGGAGAACCACTGCAAAAAAATGCCCCCCACTCCCAACCCCCTGAGACACCGCAACAGGATACCATGGTCAATGGTATCGAAAGCCACTGAGAGATCTAACAGGACCAGGACAGAGGAAAAACCCCTGTCCCAAGCCCTCCAGAGATCATCCATCACTGCTACCAATGCCGTCTCCATGCTAAACCCAGGCTGGAAGCCCGATTGGTACGGATCCAGATAGTCCGCTTCATCCAGGAAGAGCGGAAACTGCTGATCCACCACACTCTCAACAACCTTCACCAGAAAGCAAAGGTTGGAGACCAGACGAAAGTTGTTTAGCACGGCTGGGCCAAGGCAGGCTTCTTCTTTACCACCGCCTCTTTCAAGGCGGCGGGAAAGACATCCTCCCTTAATGAAGCGTTGACCACTGCCCGGAGCCAGCTGCACGTGACCTCCCTGGAGGCATATACCAACCAGGAAGGGCCCGGGTCCAATAAACATGTGGTGGAACTCAGCCGTTGCATAATCCTGTCCACTTCATCCTCAGAAACAGGATCAAACTCAACCCAGATCACATTGGCCAGACTACCTGCACCCTCTTCGTCAGACCACTGCAAGTCAGAGCTCAACCCCTCCTGAATCCAAGTGATCTTATCCGACAGATATTGACCAAATTCCTCAGCCCTACCCCGCAATGGGTCCACCGCCTCCCCCGGATGTAGGAGGGAGCGGGTGACCCTAAACAGGGCAGCTGGGCGGTTATCTGCAGACGCTATGAGAGTGGAGAGATAAGATCTTCTCACCGCTCCCAGAGCTACCAGATAAGTCCTAATATAGGCTCTTAACTGGGCTCAATCAGAGTCAGAACTGGTTGATCTTTACTTTCTCTCTAAGCCCCTCCTATGGTGCTTCATCTCCCGGAGCTCCTCGGTATACCAGGGAGCCAACCGGGATCCGCGGTGAATGAGGGGACACATAGGGACAACTCAGTCGAGGGCCCCCGCAGCAGCCTGTTGCCAGGCGGCCGCCAGGTCCTCATCAGAGCTGTGGATAAGGGATGTGGGAAAGAACCCCAGTTCTGCCTGGAACCTCTCAGGGTCCATCAGGCGCCTGGGGTGGAACCATCTAGGTGGCTCCTCATCCCAGCAGTGTGGGGCAGCTTGTTGGAAGTTCAGCTGTAGGAGATAATGATTTGACCATGGAACGGGTTGGGTGGTAAAATTACCTCCCCCCCAGATCATTACGCCACTGTTCCAAGACAAAAACCAGGTCAAGCGTGTTACCCCCCTCATGAGTCAGGCCTGGAATCACCTGGGTCAGGCCCATGGCTGCCATGGAGGCCATGAATTCCTGGACCAAACCCGATGCCCCTCCCCAGAGAGGGCAAGTTGAAATCACCCAGGACCATAAGGCCTGGGAATTCCACTGCCACCTCCGAGAGGGCGTCGAGGAGCCCAGGCAGGGCCACTGCCACACAGCTGGGGGAGAGGTATGTGAGCAGCAAGCCCACCAGACCCCCAGGTCTCCACCTCAGGAGAAGGGCCTCACACCCGCCTATCTCTGGAACAGTGACCTCCCTTGGAATCAGGGTATCCCGAATAACTACAGCCACCCCTCCACCCCTCCCCTGGGCCCGTGACCGGTGCAACACCCAAAAACCTGGGGGGCATAAATCAACCAGAGGGACTCCACCCTCTGGCCCCAACCAGGTCTCGGTGATGCAGACCAGGTCCGCGGCCTCCTCGATCAGAATCATGTAGAACCAAACACACCAAGAAAAATATGCACTCTTATCTGTGGGCACCATATTGAGAATATGACTGCATCTCAAATGATCCATCTGTTAAAGTATTGAAGTTTGCTGATGACACAACAGTGATAGGTCTCATTCGAGACAACGACAAATCTGCATACAGATGGGAGGTTGTACAACTTGCCTCATAGTGTAACCGGAACAATCTGGAACTGAACACACTCAAAACCGTAGAAATGGTGGTAGACTTTAGGAGAAACTCTCCCATACTACCATCTCTTACAATACTAGACAACACGGCATCAAGAGTAGAGATCTTCAAATTTCTAGGTTCTATCATATCACAAGACTTAAAATGGACACCTAACATTAAAAACGTCATCAAAAAAGCACAACAAAGAATGTTCTTTCTGTGCCAACTAAGAAAGCTCAAACTGCCCAAGGAGCTGTTGATATAGTTCTACAGATAAATTATTGAGTCTGTCATCTGCACCTCTATAACTGTTTGGTTTGGTTCTGCAACCCAACAGGACAGGCACAGACTTCAGAGGATAATTAGGACTGCAGAAAAAACAATTACTACCCACCTGCCATCAGTCGAGGACCTGTATACTGCCCGAGTCAAAAAGAGGGCTGTGAAAATATTTACAGACCCCTCACATTCTGGACATAAACTGTTTTAACTCCTTCCCTCAAAATGACGCTGTAGAGCACTGCACACCAGAACAACTAGACACAAGGACAGTTTTTCCCTGAAAGCCATCACTCTGCTAAACAAATAATTCCCTCAACAACTGTTCAACTATTACAAAGTCTGCACTATTATCACTGTTAATCATCTCATCGCTCCTTATCACCCATCCCCTCCCACTTTGACTGTATGACTAACTTTGTTGCTTGTATCCTTACTGTATATATATTGACTGTTTCCTAGTATGATTTGATTGCTGATTGTACCCTATGACTATCATTAAGTGTTGTACCTTATGATTCTTGACTCTTGACAAATATATCTTTTTTTATGTATACTGAGAGTATTTGCACCAAGACAAATTCCTTGTGTGTCCAATCACACTTAGCCAATAAAGAATTCTATTCTATTCTAATATTGCAAGATGCAGTGACTTCCTGATAAATGTGAACTTTAAAATAACAGTAAAAGAAATTAGGATGATGGATATATGGAAATGTCCCAAGAAGTAATTGCAGATGTAAGAATACAAAGGTGAAATCAGCCGAGTTATTTTTGAGAGAAAGAAAGGATTTGTGTAGAACTAAACAAATGAAACTAACCAAGAAAGGCATATAAACACAAAGAAATATGAATAGGCAAGGCCGTCAGAGCTTTGAAGGAGAGGAAAAAAGTCACTGAGCAGAATCCAAGAATGTGAAGAAACCCAATAAAGAAATGAAGGAGGGGGGTGACATTCAAACAAGGGAGGTAGGTCAAGAAAGACATTTCCTTGGCAGGAAACAGTCTGCATTATAGAAAAGTTATTTTAAATGTAATATTCTTGTATTTGTCACATGAGGGATTTTGTGCCTCATGTACCATAATGCTGCTCTGCTTTGGGTACATTAATATATGTGCAGACAGGAGAGAGGATTTCCTACTTAGTTAGCAAAACATCTTCATCACACCTAGCAAGAGAAGTAAATCATTCTGGAAGGATGAAAGAATGTTGGATGAAAAAACATAGATGTAGATAGGGCAGTGGAAGAACTATAGTAGCTGAGACACATTGTTCATGGAACAATGGAAAAAAAGTTATGCAGAAGAGGCAGAAAAGAAAAGCCATATTTGGCAGAAGATAAACAATATAGTGCAGTAGTTCTCAACCTTTTCTTCACCACTTTAAATACCTTTGTGGCCATGGACCATGGCTACGGATCACCAGGGCTTACCTCAAGATTTAAATCATAAACTTTCTTCAAGCCTTCCCAGACCGCCTGGGGCAACATTATGCCTCCCTTCAGAAGTCCATGGACCACAGGTTGAGAAGCACTGATATATAGTGGTTTGAATATAGCAATGAAAGGTAAAGCAATGCTCAAAGGGGAAAGACAAAGACTGTATACCAGAGGTGGTATTCAGCAGGTTCTGACCAATTCTGGAGAACTAATAGCGGAAATTTTGAGTAGTTTGGAGAACTGGCATATACCACCTCTGACTGGTCCCGCCCCCATCTATTCTCTGCCTCCTGAGCCCCAGCTGATTGGCTGGGTCTTCTTTTGTTGCCCTGCACAGGAGAATGGAGCTGGAAAGCAGGTTAGTGGGGTGGGGAATGGGGATTTTAAAGTATCCTTCCCTCAGGAATGGGGTGGGAATGGAGATTTTACAGTATCCTTCCCCTGCCATGCCTACCAAGCCATGCCATGCCACGCCCACAGAACTGGTAGTAAAATAATTTGAATCCCACCACTGCTGTATACTCAATCAAGAGTGCAGATGGCAAAAGGGTGGATACCGAGATCAAGTGATGAAATGAGACCTAAAAGACAAGATAAGAAATTTTGTTGTAGAGCTAATGAGAGGGAAAAAAAACTACCAGGCTTGTCAAGGGAAACATAGAATAAAACATCCCTGTAAACAACAGCTAGATGTTCTCAATGTAGAAATTGTATAAAAAGACATCAGAAGGATGACGGCACCTGCAGGGAGATATAAGCCTTGTACAAAACCAACAGATGGAGGGAAAACAGTGTGAATGGCAATTTTGTGTTAAGGCATTCTAATGTATGATATTTAAATACCTAAGAGATTAGACCTAGGTGCCTGCATTTCACATTTCCTTTTATGGCCAGGAATAAACAAGAAGATTGGGAAGGCTGAAACTAATTGTTCTATTTCCACTTCAGTGCTCTGCTCCTAAATTGCTGGCAGAGCATTTTGAGGAGAATATGTCCAAACTCATATGCTGATGAGGAAAACTTTTGCTCGCCACCAGAGATGAAAATGAAAGACGAGATCGGAAACACCAGAAAGCTGAGTCATTGTTGACCAACAGAGAAATTCTCTTCCCATGACAAATCGAAAGAATAAATTTCCTCCCATCATCTCTCAAATGCCTAAAATAGGAATGCTTTCACTTTGCCAAAGTAACAACAACATTTGAAGAGGTTGGTGCGGGGATTCAGTGTCAGTGGATACTGGTAAAATCAAAAGTGTTGATTTTGTCCCTAGCAAAAAGAAACAGATAACACAGCTAAAAATAATGGATAACCATTTGGAAGGAAACTTATCCATACTGCTGTTTGAAGTGCTCATATCTAGAAATACTTTTTTTTATACCACATGATCAACATAAGCCAGCAGGCATCAACTATGAAAGTTATGTCTGGCTAGCTCTTTGGATGCCCAAGAGTCATCTGGAGAATTTATTTGTATAAATTTTATCCTCTAGCTTAGGCTCTCAGGACAATATACATAATAAAACAAGAATAAAAAAAATCAATGCATCAATGCAAGAAGTAATTCCCAAAAAATACAATCACAAAAAAAATACAGCAGCCAAATACTGTATAGTGGAAAACAAAGACTAGTACTGCACACCAAGGAGCCACAAACATATAAAAATAATTAAGATATTGAAAAGCTCAAAATATTACTTTAGAGTTTAAGAGGGAAATGAGTTACACTATGTTTGATAAAATAAAAAAGGGCTTGCCCAGTAAAAATATAAAGTAAGCAAGGAAAGACCATAGGAACAGGGCTAATTTATGGTTTTGCCTATTTTCCAAGAAGCTTGACTTTGTGCATGCAGACACACACACACACACGCATACACACACACGCACACACATGCACACATACACGAACACACTACTCCCTGCCTTTCATTTTAGCCTCATAAAAAATCCTGAGAGGTGCAAAATTATAGCAATATGGGATTAGAACCATCATGTCTAACATCCTTATTAGCTCAAGATTCCTGATTAAAAGCAACCCCATGAGATTATGGTCAAGTCTTGACTTCATTACAGTATACATAGCAGGAAAGAAAGCATCACTTCTCTAGGCAAATGCTGCTTCCTCAAGCTGCTCTTACAGTTAGAAATATTTCTCCCAATGAACTGAAACTGTTTATAAGAGCTAAAGCTGGAAAGGTGGGAATCAGCATTGAGCAAGTCAGGCAAAACCGTCATATAAGCATGAAGAAGAGGGAATCCCAGTCTTTAAAAAGAATGGGCCAAAAGCCTACTGACTTGAAATGGTGGGAAGAAAATGGTTAAGAATTAAAATGTAGTATTAACAGGTAGAGAGCCAGCTTGATTTGTGTGTTCAGAATCTTTTGCATACAACCAGTTTCAGGGGTGGCATTCTACCAGTTCAGACCGGTTCTATAAAACCGGTTATGATTCTGCGCAGTTCAGAGAACTGGCAAATTGGCTGGCTGACCCCTCCCATCTCTGCCTGCCTCTCCCCTCCCCACCTAGTCAGTCCTTATCATGAATGCGCAACATTGCGTGCATGCCCGACATCACTGACCATGCTCTTCTCCACCCAGTCACTCCTTAAGGTATTTCATTTTTTCCCCCTCCCGACCATCAGCTGTTCCTATGATCAGCTGTGCCGGGATTCCCCTCACTTACTGCTTCACCCAGAAGGCTTCCCTGAGGCCCAGGAAGGCAAAAAATGGAGGGGGAGCACAGCACACACACACGCACGCACGTACCCCCTTCCATTTTTTGCCTTTCTGGGCCCCAGGGAAGCCTTCTGGGAGCAAAAACATGCCCCAGGAGGCTCCCATGAGGTGCAGGAGGCCCCAAAACAAAGCACAGGGGGTTGCTGCATGCGCCCCCATGCTCAATATTTCCCTTCCCGAGGTCCAGGGAAGCCTTCTGGGAGCAAAAATGCACCCCCCAAGAGGCTTTCCTGAGGCCCAGAAGGCCCAAAAAATGGAGGGGGGGGTTGCTGCAAAAAAAAAAGAAGCTATGCCCACCCAGTTATATGGCCATGGCCACCTAGCCACACCCACAGAATCAGTTGTTACAAAATTTGAATCCCACCCCTGACCAGTTTGGTCCAGTCTAGCGATTTATGCACCAGGGTTAGAAAGCTGGAGACTGTGAGTTCTACTCCAGTCATAGCCATCAAAACCAGCTGTAGGGAAAATAGGTAGAAGAAATGTGTTGTATATGTTTGCTGCTTTGAGTTATTTGTAAAAATAATAAAGGCAGGATGTAGTGTAGTGCACTATACTATAGCAGTAGTCCAAGTTGCAACAGTTTGTTTAGTGACTTTTCAAAGTTACAACAGCACTGGACAAAATGACTTATGACCATTTTTCACATTTAGACCATTGCGGCATCCCAATGATCATATGATCAAAATTTAAATGCTTGGCAACTGACTCATATTTACAGTATGATGACTGCAATGTCCCAGGTCATGTGATCGACTTTTGCAACCTTCTGACAAGCAAAGTCAATGGGGAAACCAGATTCATTTTAAAACTGTGTTACTAACTTAACAACTACAGCTATTCACTTAACAACTGTGGCAAGAAAGGTTGTAAAATGGGTATAATATAATTAATATAATAATATATCATAATATATAATGTACAATACATATAATGATATACTGCAACTTCTGTCCTGATGCCCTAAAGCAGGGGTCTTCCGACTTGGAAACTTGTGGGCTTCAACTCCCAGAATCCCTCCTCCAGTCATGTTAGCTCAGGAATTCTGGGAGTTGAAGTCCACAAGTCTTAAACTTTCCAAGTTTAAAGACCCTTGCCCTAAAGCATCTGCTGTTATCTACTTCCTGAATATGGGAATATGTTTTTGGAAGAATTAGGTAGCTGTGCCTGGCCTGAAGTCTGACATTGCTTTCTTATAACCTGTATCCATTATTTTGTATCCTGCAGCAAGGAATGACTTGAGAACAGATCTATCTTTTATGTAACATTCCCTCAGGCATTTGGTATTTGAAGAGTATTATCAGAGCCTTTCTCAGTCTTCTCAAGCATAAATATGCCTATTTCCTTCTTGAGGAATTTTCAATCTAAGACCATCTTTATTTAAACTATCTGAATCCTTCTTAGATCTGGATGCAATATTTGAAATAGAAACAGAACCCCATAGGACTTTTACATTTGGACACTTTGCTTTCATGATGTGACGTAAAATGGTGTTAGATTTCTTGGCAACCATATTCTACGTTCTCACATATTTAATCTGTGATACAACTTTCAGCTGGGCTATGAATGAGCAATGGGTCTCTGGAATTACTCAGTAAGTTTCATGACTGGGTTGGCCTTCAGGCAATGAGATGATGACCCGACTTAGGATATCCTGGGAAACTGAAAGCGTCAACAAGTTTTTGGAGGATGGGTGCATTATATGTATGACACATGAGTAACTCTTCAACCAGGGCTGCTTTTCTCGGTGTAAAAAATGTGCTTATCTAGCACAACCACCTCCTGACTTTGTCTGAGATCCAAGGTCCACAGCCAAGTCAGTCTAAGAAAGGTAGCCAAGCACACACAACAAGTAATACACACAAAACTACAGGAAGCACCTCACAGGAAGTGATAGTCAATATATGTATAACATTAATTAGATGCATCAGGACAGCTATCTAATGACTCTTCTTAAAAGCATAATAACCATATGCTACACTAGGCTTTGGTAAAGAGCATCACTATGGTTGTTGAAATACAGATTAATTTCAAATTCAGCTGGCTTTTGTAAACTGAATAGGAAGCCACACCCACTTGTTATTCATTTATTTATACTTCCTTTGTGCTATTCCAATCAGAAGGCTCTGAGAAGTTTATATTTTTTTATAGTACAAAAGTAGACAAATAGAGCTTTAAAAGTGACAACCACCATCTTCAATTCATTCCTGCAGTGAAATGATTGTGATGTTGCAAGAAAAAAAAGGGCTCAGTAAGAAAACCCTGAATCAGAAGCAGAATTCTATTTATTTTTATTTATTTATTTTATTGATTTGATTTGATTTGTCAATCGCTTACAAGATAATAGGTATAAGTATAAACATGAGTAAGAATACAGGAAATAGGTACAAATAAATGGGGACAATAGGACAGGGACGGGAGGCACGATGGTGCACTTATGCACGCCCCTTACAGACTTCTTAGGAATGGGGTGAGGTCAATAGTGGATAGTTTGAGGTTAAAGGAGTGGAGGTTTGAGGATGTAACAACAGAGTCAGGTAGTGCATAATTTCTTGATAATTTCTAGGGAAATTATCTCAGCCACTTAGGAACTGTCTCTGTCATCAGTTCCACTGATCATGCATACGTCTCTCTTCAGTTCTTTGGGCATTCTACAGGTCTGGCTGTATTTGTAAAGATGTTGCATGAAAATTTTGATACTGTATTTTAATTTATTTCTTACACTGTTGTTGAAATTAAGCATGGCTAAGCTTTATGGAACTGAAATCCAACATCTATGCAGGGCACTAGTCTGGCCAATGTTGTAACCTATTCAAATTCTGCTCACAAATTAAACAAATTGGAGGGAGAGAGACAGAAGGATCTGAACTATGTTTGTGCTTCAGATGAAAGCTGTCATATGAAAATAGGAAAAAGGAGGCACTTTTGTTCATCTAATTAACTTCCATTTTGCACCAGATGGGACTTGATTTTAAAGTATAAAACCAGCAATAAATGCCAATGGATTTTGTTGAACGGATGCAGTCTTTAAATCTTGCCCATAGTTCCTTTCCATTAATTTCTTTCACTGATATCACGCTGGCACCATCTAGTGGTGCTTTGTTGATAGTAAAAATGTCAGGAAGAAAAGTAAAACAAGCAAGATATATCTACTGTACTTCTTGCTTGCTTTCTATCCTTCCGAAAAGAAACTCTGCAGCATTGTGTATCTAAGGCCTCCTTATGTTGATAAGTTTATATTATTGGCTACTCTATGAATCAGCACAATTAAAAGCTAGATAATAAGCATTCATCCCATATCATTACTGTATTTTAAATGTGACTCTTATCTACTTGAGCATTATCATCACTACAAAGTGAATGCCAAGTTTGAGAATTGTTGAACAACGGCAGGTTTAAGATGTTGCATACAAACACACTACTAAGCCACAAAAAAGCAAATCCCATTTCAATGCATGACTCTTCCTTGTTGCTCCTTATTGGGCACACACATTTCCCAGTAACCATGTTTTAAATATATAGATATGAAATGTCCTCATGATACAGGTAGTCCTCAACTTACAACCATTCATTTAATGACCGTTTGAAGTTACAACAGCACTGAAAAAAAGTGACTTATGACCATTTTCCATACTTATGTCCGTTGGTCACATGATCAAAATTCAGACGCTTGGCAACTGATTTGTATTTGTGAGTTGCAGTGTACTAATGGGATCATGGGATCCCCGTTTGTGACATTCCAACAAGCAAAGTCAACGGTAACAACCATGTTACCAACTTAACACCTGCAGTGATTCACTTAACAATTATGGCAAGAAAGTTCATAAAATGGGGTAAAATTCACTTAACTGTTGCTTAGTAAAACAAATTTAGGGTTCAATTATGGTCATAAGTCAATGACTTATGACCATAATTGTCTTTCTCTCAATCCCAGCCCAGAGCTGAAGTACATATACACCTTTAGTTGTTCCAAGTCTTTTCCCTACTAATTTAGATACAGTTTTGCCATGAACATGATGCTTCACTGATGGTATTGTTTCCAGTGAAATAGAGGCAAGTGTTCCCAGTTCTTATTGGCCACTTTAGTCTGCTGCAGGCATGTCTTTGGTGGCCATTTTAGCTTGAACTGCAGGAAGAACCAGTCATTTGTCTTCCTCAGATGTTTGCTTCCGGAAAATGCTCAACTGGTGCTTTTTGAAGCCCTTCTCAATCATGGAAATGCAACTTCCCTTCAGTCATCCTTTATGGGAGTTATGAAAATTATACCCTAGGCATATAAAAAATACCCAGTTGGGGAAAGCTGATCTCCTGAGATTTCAATGTGCTCTTCAAACAATGCAGAAAAAAATCTTCTGTTAGAGCAATTGCTCTTTGGGAGGTTTGGAACAGCTACCTATCATTATTGCTTGCTCTAATAGATAATTATTTATTCATTGAGTCGTTTATTTCTATCCCAACATAGTCTCAATATGGGAGGGGGGCAATGTAACATTCCAAGATACATCCCAACCTTGATTTCTTTTTTTTAAAGGTAAATGTAGCATCTGTCAGTAAAAAGTTCCCTATTACTATACTTTCACAGGCTAAAACTTCAGCAGACATATTTCTTGTCACACTTCCTGCTTGGTGTATTCTTGGAAGCAGCTTGAAGAACCCTGCTTTACTTGAGAAAAACATGCCTCTGATGCTGCCCTCTTGTGTGCAGTACAGGTTCAACTCTTGCAAATTATCGGTGTCATAAGCAGGTGCAATACAATGATTGGGGCTAATAGAACGCAGCACGTTTTCCCCAGAATCTGGAAAAAAATAACAATGTGATCTGTTTCACTTCGGTTTCTAAAGATGATGCCTCCTGATAACCCTTTAAAAAGTGCAAACAAGTAAAGATTATTTGAATACTGTATAGATTCAGTTATACTACACCTTATTTAATGACCAAGTTCTATTCCAACAATCAGGTTGTTATGGCCATTGAGTGAACATGTGACTGAGAGAGAGAAGGCAGAGAGAGAAGCTGTGAATATCATAGGTTGCTACTGTCCCATTTGATAAAGTGTTCTGTAGTATAGCTATGCCATCCTTACTCTCGACCCATTGTGCCAGTGGTGGTATTCTACTGGTTTGGCCCAGCTTGGCCAAACTGGTAGCTCCAAGGAACATCTGTGAGCAAACCAGTTTGCTCCGACGATCAGGTGCTGGGCCCTCCCATCTGCCCCGGCTCTATACTGATCTTTATTTCCTGGTTTTGAAGCTCAGCTGCTTCACACAGCACAGTGGACTGCCACGCATCAGCTGTTGAAGACACTGGGAGACTGCAGGATTGCAGGAAAAAGTCAGCATGAAACCCTCTGTGCGCGCGCAAAGCACACGTTTGGTGCAAAGTGCACCCACCAAGCCACGCCCACAGAACCGGTGGTGAAAAAAGTTGAATCCCACCACTGCATTGTGTATTATTGTCAAGAACATGAAATTTGGTCATAAATGCACACATTGGTTGGGAAATGGATTTTTATTACCGCTCATTACAGGTTATCCTTGACTTGCAACCATTCTGCTGAAACATTCGATTCCTTATCCAGTTCATTCTGAGTCAGGTTGATAAAAAACATCAGGCAGCTGCATGAAGTTAGGTTCTTTATTTTTCACCTAAGGACAATGATAGCAAGCCATAGTAGGTGGACTGTTGCAAAGGCTCCCTCTATCCAGCACAGGTTATATGCATTAAAATCAGTCCCTCCTATAGAATACAAACCCCTTACCCAGTCACTCATTTCCCTCCGCACATCATTCCATATAAGGAATTTCTTTCCTTGCCAGGGCTTCTAAGGTTCCTGCTTATCCAAGGAGAAACTATCCTTGGAATGTACACCTTATCTTTCATTAGAATGTATACTTTATCTCAATCCGCTGGGTAAACTACTTTAAAGGTTTGTGAACAATGAAGTGTGAGGAGCCTTACAAGTCTTAAAAGTATATTAAAAGGAGACACGGTGTCTGAGCCTTAATAAAGGTGTAACTGCTCAAATAAAATATTCTAATACTATATAATAAAAGATGTTCTAATAATGCAAAGCTAAACCTGAGCAAATTATGACTTGATTTCAAAGTTATGGTCAGCACCCCTGAAGTCATTCTCCTTTATGACTGACCACAGATACGTTGCAGTGTTCCTATCTCCTCCCCATCCCACTCCTTGGGATCCTCAGAGGCTTTGGGCCTGCTTCCCTCTCACCTGGTCCCTGAAGGCCTTGGGTCTGTTTCTCACCCCACTGGTTCCCATACACTCCTCCCCACCACTAGTAACCAATTGCACCCTTACCTGAAAGAAGATCTCTAGAACTCTGAAGACTCTGTTAGGGAAGCAGAGCACACTGCTCTGTCCCTAAGGCCTAGGCCATGTGACTTTGTCCCAGAAGCAGAAGCCATTTTCAGAGTGGCCATAATGAATTGTGTCTGCTCCCAAAATGGCATCTGCTCCCAGGAGGAAGACATGCGGTCCAGGGAGGCTAAGAGATGTAGCAACCTGGGAATAAAGTTAGGAGAATGTCAAATGATGACAATGATGTCCAATTTATAGAATCCAATTCACATCCTGTTGGACTTTTCCTTTCTTGATATTTTTGGGGTAAATAGGTAAAAGTTCCAAATAGCAGAGTTCATAATATAATTCTCTGAATAATTGCAAACCGGTGAGAAAGTGGCCCTTTTCTCCATTGGGATTCAATTTCTTTAAATATCTGCTACAAAATAACCAGCAATGTCTCAACTAATGCACGCATAAATCTCTAATGGCCAAATAAACAGCTTATCTAGATGCCATGCGAAACAAAAAGAGGTATGTAGACATACTTTGAAATGAGATACTGTATGCAAAAGACTACCTTGATTGCTTTCTTTGTGGTTGCAACCCTGGGTATTTTTATCTAGGCCTCATTTAACATAATGGGGTTGTTTCTAAGTAAAAGTAAATAGATCACACTGTATCTGGTCTAAGGCAGACCTTAGCATATGCTAGCCCAGTGGCCATAGTAAGTTGCTGCCACTGAACACACTACAGAGGATAAGATCCCAGGGACCTGCCTGCAGCACCCTTTGCCTTCTGTGGTCTCAGAAAATTCTCCTTCCACAACCTCTCCCAACCCAAACAAGGTCTCCACCAGCCCTATGGCCCAGCCGTGCTTTCTAGTGGCCATTCACTAGGACTCTCACTTCTTACCACTTAACTTTCCCTCCTGAGGTTACAATGGCAACTGGGACTTCTGGGATTGCCACCACTAAGCAACATGGTCATGTGACATTGTACTTTATGACCACGCTGCTTAGTACACAGTCACGTTGTAACCTAGAATTATCTCTACCATTGCTTTAAAGATGTGGATGGAACATTCTACTTCTTGACAAATGTATGTGACTTGGACACCCAGAGTAAAAATAAGCAACAAAAAATGAAAAATACAGCCTCTGGATTCACATTGGAGGATTTATGAGGAAGAGAGGAGGAACACTATGGCTCCAAGTACTTTGAGGACTTAGCATTGATGGCCATCCTCTCCGGATCTTTCCAGCAGAACCTTTTACAACTTGATCAATATGCAAAGATGCAGAGTGTTCAAAATAAGACTTCACATTGTTCATTTTATATTCATATTTAGCTTCATTTACTGAAACTTCTATTTACATGATTTTATTAATCCTTTATGATCCAGTTTAATACATCACAGGATTTGGGGAACAATGTGCAAGAGTTATTTTCCTGGGTAATTATAATTACATGAAAATATTACCAAAGCAGAAAAGATATCTTTCACTATTTACAATGGAATGGTAATATGTATCCTCATCAATTATTCACCTGGAGATACTTCCACAAACCAATTAATCACAGAAATAAATAGTGAAATATTCAGTCAAATAACACACATTAATCTAGATATGTAAAACAACCCATTACACCGTGATCCCTCTCTTGCTCCCAAACTCTTTGGAACCACAAAAAGGTGTGAGTAAAAACTGTGCCCTTCTTGATCCGGTGCCACTGGTTGAATGGCATGGATCTCCAGCAAATGGTGGATAGCTGTCCCCATAAGAGTTCTTTTAACAGGGTCCCTAGAAAGTGGGCATGTCATGAAGAAGTTTGGGGGTGTGGATTGGAATTCCAGTGCCAAGCCGAATCTAATGGTATCTCGGACCCAGGAGTCTGAGGTAGAGGAATCCCATTGGTCTGCGAAGAGTTTTACTCGTCCGCCAATGGAAGCGTTGTCCTTGGCCCTATTTGGGATGGCGGAAAGCCCTGTTTCCTGTCCCGTGGAACGCTCTCTTACCCTGTCCTCCCCTTCTATTCCTGTCCCCAAAGTTGGGTCTTTCTGACTGCTGCCCCTGCCTATATCCAAAGGCTCTCTGGAATCTTGGGGAATATGTACCCTGATAGAAAGGATGAAAGGAACCCTTCTGAAAGGGCTGGGTATTTCTGTTATCTGATTTGCGAAAAAGAGAGAGGAGGATCTTTTTCTTATTTTTGGTTTCTATCAATAGCGGATCAAGAACGGTGCCAAATAATTTGTCTCCTGAAATGGGGGATTGAGGCAAGCTTCCACTTGTGCTTAGTGTCAGCTTGCCAGTGTAAACGCCGTGCGGTATCATGGATGCTATGGCTCTTAATGAAAATTTAACCGCATTGAATGTTGCGTCTGCAGAGAATTCTGCAGCTGCTATCAGTTTGGCTATGTCCTGATGCGCCCTGATGTTGGAAGTCGGAATGGTTTCCCTCTGGTGACGGAGCCATCTAAGGGAGGACCTGGTAAAAAAAGATGCGGCCATGCCGCTCTTATGGCCCACGCATCTGACTGATGTGCTTTATGAAAAGCTAACTCAGCCCTCTTCTCTTCCGGTTTAAGTGCCTCCTCTGCTTCGCTGGGAATAGTGGAGGAGGATGCTAAAGCTACGACCAGATCATCAACTTCTGGTATGTTCAGGGAGTTAGAGAATTCTGATGCCAGGTTGTAAAACTTCCTGTCATATCCCATGGGGGCGGGATACACCTCTGCGGAAGCCCATTATTTTTGTACCAGGTCAGAGAACATGTGTGGGACTGGGATTATGTCCGCCTCAGTAACAGTTTGGGAAAAAATTAAGTCCTTTGACTCCTCCTGTAATACTGATGGTTGGGAAGAGGGAGTCGATTTATCAAGACGTGTGGTGTTTTTAGCCTTGAACAAGAGTGACTTAAATAATTGAGGGGGAACAGGCCTGTAAATGTCGGTTGATTGGGGATGAGGCCCTCATCATCCGACATGCCCCTTTCTAGGGATCCACCTCTGACAGGACCAGGTCACTGTCATTTATTTATTTATTTATTATTTATTAATGGGACTTATATGCCGCCCCATCTCCGAAGACTCGGGGTGGCTTACAATAAAAACAAACACAATAAATATTTAAAAAGAATTAAACTAATGGTCCCAATTAATACAAAACTTAAAATCCACCAAAATCTAAAAACCACCCCACCCATGGGTCACAGCCAGGATTGGTCAAATAACCAGGTCTTCAGGTCATGGCGGAAGGTGCGGAGGTCGGGGGCTAAGCGGAGCCCCAGGGGAAGTTGGTTCCAGAGTTCAGGGACTGCGACAGAGTAGGCACGTCGTCGGGGGACCGCCAGCCGGCATTGCCCGGCTGATGGGACCCCAAGGAGTCCCTGTCTGTGACTTCGTACAGGGCGTTAGTATTCGATGTCGGCAGCAGTCGCTCCCTTAAGTAATAAGGACCCATGTCATGTAGGACTTTGTATGTTAAAGTTAAAACCTTGAATCTCACCCAGAGGGCAACCGGCAACCAATGCAGGCAGCGCAGGAGGGGGCTAACATGGGAGAACCGGGAAACTCCCATCACCGCCCGCGCCGCCGCATTTTGCACCAGCTGCAGTCTCTGGATGGTATGCAAGGGCAGTCCTAGATAAAGAGCGTTGCAGTAGTTGAGTCGCGAAGTAACATGTGCTGACCCTGACTCGACTTGTTCCATTTGGTCATTTTGGCCTCTCTCATCTTGTAAGCCCTGGAGAGTCATGTCTGGTATCATAGAAAACTCCCCTTGGGGAGGTACCTGAGGGTAATGTTGTTCCATCCTGCTTAGTGACCATACTGATTGTGAATCACAGTCGGAAGCTGCTGGGTGCTGCCTGGCCAGAATGGTCTGCTGTACCCCTGCTGCGATGCCTTGATGTATCACCAGCTCCATCCAAGCTCTCATCCTCACGGGGATCTCCTCTGGGAGGGACTCCTCTTGATGAAGTCCAGCCACCGTTGGGGTAAAGGTGGCTTCGGGGCCCCTTCGTGCAATGGGTATGGTCGTCGAGAAGCTAGGTTGGACTGGTATAGCAGCGCTGCGCCTGGATGGCATGGACAGATCCAGGGGAGTGGCGGAGGAGGGGTCTTGAGCCTGAGCCGGCCTAGAGTGAGATGAAGGCTGAGAATTCTTTTCAGCCTCCCGCATGCACTTTTTCATGTGCTTTTCCAATGCCCTCTGGTGCCTATTGCTGTCTTTCTCTGCAACCTTTAAAGGTCCCTTGGATTGTTTTGACTTGCTTTGGGTTCTTGTCATGGCTCTAGAGGTTGATGCTCTAGAGCTACTACTGCTTGCCATTATGACCTGTTGAGTTACATTAGTTCCAATGAAGCTGTAATTTTTTGAATGGTTGGCACACCCAGGGGCCTGCTCCAGGGATGGACAGGGAACCCTTAATAATTATAGCTCCCCCTCTTTTGAATCTCTTTATAATACAAGCATTATTAATATTATAGTATTATTATTGTTGTTATTATTGTTGGATATAATTTTATTTTTTTTAAATTATAAAACTGTTGGAATTATAAGGATTGTTATTGCACTAACAATACAGTCAGTTAATTAAAAATCATATCGAATTTACTCTGATCAGCCAAATTAGAGAACACCTAAACAGGCCAAAAACAAGCAAAGGACGAAACTCCTATGGATTCAACTGGGCCTGCAACAGCTGCCTTGCACAGGCAGACTCATGCCTTGGTGCTTGCTGTTGTGCTGCTACATCAACTGGGCTGTGAGGGTTAGCCAATTTAAGAACTTCCAGGAATACCCCGAGAAGAGGATAACAGAGTATAAAACTCCCCTGGGCTTCTGCAAAGAGGACCCTGATTGAGGATAATGCCTCTCACAAGCCTGAGTAAATACGGTGCAGAGCCACGCGATCTATAGTGATTGCAATGGCGCCGGCAGTTAATTTTGTGTATCAAGACTGGACCAGCAGCGAACTCCCACCTCATGGTGAAGTCGCCTGAAATGGCTTCCCACAGCAAATAGGAAAAAGGTGAGGAGGGGTAAAAAGAGGTGTTCTCAGCGGGGAGAAAAAAAGCCTCAGTCGTTTAAATCAAGCCACGCTTGCCACTTGCAATGGCGCAACTGGAAATGGGAAGTCGCAATGGCAAGGGCTGACCGTTTGGGCTCAAGTAAACACGGCTAGGAATTCGATGCCTTAGACCGCCGTGAGGGCACCGCGAGCGCTCCCCGACGGTGCGTTTACAAGCTCTGACGGCTAGATGGAATGAATGCCGTCAGGCGCTCCCGTGGCTCTTAGGTGACACATGGAGCCTAATTAAGAGAAATTCAGACCAAACCTGAAGTTTTTTTGTAGTCTTTGCTCCTATTCTGGCCAAGGAAAAGAAAAAGCTGCCTATTCCTATGAAGGCTGAGCAAAAACTGGGGGATGCTAGGGAGGAGTCCCATGAAGGAGGAGGAGCGTCCTCGCAATTAAGCCCAGCCTATCCAAGGAGAGACTGAAGCACCTCCCATTACTCTGAACAGCTCATTGGAGAACCGTGAAAAGTATAGTCATGAATAAATATGGCCAAAGAGCTGGTACAAAGTGCTATCTGTTGCAGAGTAAGACATGGGGCTTACAGGTAAAAATTCCCAAGTTGTTAGAAATAGTGACAATAGAGGGAAAGAGAAAACTTTTTCTATAAACTGCATGGGGAAAATTCAATTTTCTATAGATTCAGTTAATGGGTATTTCACCTTTAGTGCAAAGAACTCAAAAAGTGCAAACATTTCTCCATGCTTTCCAGTCCGAAGAACATCTCCTTACAGAGTCTTTCCTGTACAATCAGAAATAGGCAACAAGCTATGCTGATTTTTTTTTTTTTTGCAATGACTGGGGTTTGCAAAAATGCAGTCCTCTCTCCATTTAGACTTAGAAAAGAAACATCCGTACAAAAGAATAATTAAACTCTGTGTTTCTGTTAGCATCCCCCAGGTAAATGAAATGTCCCCAAGGGATGGCAGCACCGACAGCAGGCAAAGGAGCGGTGGCTGGGGATTAAAACGTTCTTTTTCAGACTGACCATCTTCTTGGCTTCAACTGTGTCTCTCTCATCTCGCAGGTTTTTGTTCATCTCCCTGCTCCAGAGACAAGCAAGACAAATGCAAGTGTTATGGCTACAGCATTCACTTTGCCCTTTCCCTATATCCAAATGTAAATAATTTCCATGCTAGTGACATAGAATGTATTTATAGTATTGCCTAGTGATTCCTAAAGTAATATAAGCCCTGTTCAGATTGCTGATATTTTGGCAAAATGATGATTGCACAGCTCTGACAGGTTGCAAGTCACTAGTGCAGAAATGATTTCACTTCTCTACTAGTATGATGCACTACCTCTCATAATTTCTGGTCATATTTAAGGTGGCAGATTATAGAAAATTTCAAAACCATTGACAGCCATTAACAACTCTTAAACTGTGTTTGCCTTACCTGCTTACCTATGGTTTACTTATCAATGCTTTATGTGATTAATCAAATGTTCTGAATTTGCATAATGCAGTGAACTATAAGATAACTACCCTGGGCTTTAATAGCAAGATAGTTTTGAATCAGTTTGTTGTATAAATAGAAGACAGAGAGGACAAAGAAAGTAAGAAACTATTCTTTGTACAATCACAAATGCTAGTTCAATCATTTCTTTGGCACCTAGATTTCATTTAATAAATTCTGGAGAGCAGTTGCTTGTGTAAGGTAGCTCTCATATGGGTTCAATCCAATGTCAACTAATCAAGAAGTTTCTGAGTTCAGTTTTCCCATTTTGGCAATGATTCAACAAATATTAGACCATAATTAATTCTTGGCCATCCAAATATTTAATTACACAAAGTAAATTATTAACAACCTAACATCGTGATGGCGAACCTATGGCACGCATGCCACAGGTGGCACACAGCCATTTGTGCTAGTATGCGAGCTGCAGGCAAACTTACCTCACTGTGCATGTGAGTGCCTCACAACTGACTTTTTGGCTGATTTGAGGCCTTTTTTGGCCGCCCAAAGGCTTGAGGAAGGCTTCTGCAGGCTTCTGCAGGCTTTGCAGGCGGAAAACTAGCCCCGTTTCATCACTTCCTGTTTTTCCAAAAATATCGGAAGTGACGAAACAGGGCTAGTTTTTGGCCTGCAAAGTCTACAGAAGCCTGCAGAAGCCTTCCTCAAGGCTCTGGGATGCTGACAAAGGCCTCAAACCGGCCGAAAATCAGCTGTGAGGTGCACACATGCATAGGGTGTGGGGTGCACA
The DNA here is from genome assembly GCA_009733165.1 of Naja naja. Classification (NCBI taxonomy): domain Eukaryota; kingdom Metazoa; phylum Chordata; class Lepidosauria; order Squamata; family Elapidae; genus Naja; species Naja naja. Next base: position 260,038,632 of record CM019148.1, on the reverse strand, counting down.
TTGCCTTCTGGGTGCTGGCACATGAGCGCGAGTGTGCAAGCGCATGCACAATTTTTGGCACAGGAGCCCAAAAAGGTTAGCCATCACTGACCTAACACGTATTATTCTTTTGAATACAAAATAGCTTATTCTGGGCACTCCACTGTAAAATAAATGAAGGGGGGGAAACAATAGTCACACAAGTGTATTTTGTTCGTCTGCATGACATCATTCTGTTTCTTCCATACACCATGATCAAAATAAATCTTGAGTAAGTGTTATCTGTAAATGAGGCCGATAACTCTTAGCAACTAATTCCACTGTAGGCCTCCCAACACTTAAAGAACTGTTTTCTCTTAACTGTGAGTTAAGTACATATTGTTCCTTTCCATGGAATTGTATCTCCAAGGGTAAAGACTGGGACATCACAAGCATCCTAGAAGAATTAGTCCCAGGTAGAGGAAGACACTTTCCATTTTTCCCACCCTGTAATTCAGTCACAAACCTCCAATTACAAAAGTCCATTTCCCTTCCTCTTTTTTAATATTTATTATAATCTTCTACTATCATGTAATAAATGGCTGTCAAACTCCCGGCCTGTAGGCCGGATGCGTCACGTGCTGCCCACCCCCAAGTCCGGTTTAGCAAAGGTGTGAATAGTCCCGATGTCATGTGATGCTGCCGTGACGAGTTTGACAGCCCTGATGTAAACATATCTAGGAGGCATGGTGGCGCAGTGGTTAGAATGCAGTACTGCAGGCTACTTCTGCTGACTTCCAGCTGCCAACAATTGGGCAATTTGAGTTTCGCCAGGTCAAGGAGAACTCAGCCTTCGATCCTTCCGAAGTTGGTAAAATGAGGACCCAGAATGTTGGGGACAATATGCTGACTCTGTAAACTGCTTAGAGAGAGCTGTAAAGCACTGTGAAGTGGTATATAAGTCTAAGTGCTATTGCTATTCCTCAAACAAGGGGTCCCCAACCCCTGGGCTGTGGCCCACTACTGGGCCACGGTCCATTCAGAACTGGGCCGTGGACATGGTGGACACAGTGGACATGCACACGCAGCTCCACTTGCGCGCATAGTTCCACTTGCGTGCCCAGCTCCATTTGTATGAGTGGCCAGCACATGTGCCTGCCACTCATGCAAATAAGAGCTGTGCACGCATGCGTGCTCGCCAGCTGTTTGCTCAGAACCATCCCCTCTCCCTCCTCCCCTGCCGGTCCACAAAACCAGAAAGGTTGGAGACTGCTGCCCCAAAGAGGTCCACTTTCTGTAGCTGCTGTATTTGAGTATTTTCCAAGTAACTGAACAGACACTCACTCTTCCAAACACTCTTTTTCAGATCGCTTTCTTACCTGAGGAGCTCCAACTGACGCAATAGGCTTTCTTTTTCTTTCTGCATATTCTTAGAAGCTTGAAATATATCTCTGGGGTAGAAGCAAGGGAAAAAAGATTTCATATATGTAAACCTGTATTTAATTCTTTTGCAAAACATTAATATTGGTTAAAACTTAGCAGTGTTACGCCTGCTGGCAATAACTGTATATGGAGGATGGTCTAAGTAAATTAACACTAACAAGGTCTCCCCTACTTGTTTGCATGCTGCACAGTGACATAATGTTGCTTGCGTGTGTGTGTGGCTTAATTCTAGGTGTGAATCAAGTCACGGTAATTTGCAAGCTTGCCGATGTATGGTTTCATATGAAGTGTAAACCCACCCATGAACATGATTAAAACAAACAATGGCTAAGTACATGATATGAACTTGGACTATTTGTTAATGGCCTATTGTTATCACAGGTTTATAGATATGGATATTTACTTAGCTGCCTTTTCTCAAAGAACATTCATATGTCCTTCTTATCCCCATTTTTATTCCTCCAATGGTTACATGTATGCACAAGGTATAGTTTGGCCCTAAGGATACAGGTTAAGTGACATACAAGGAGTCCTCGGCATACAACATTCATTTAACAACTGTTCAACATTACAACAGCACTGTAAAAAGTGACTTATGACCATCCTCACATTTATGACCATTGCAGCATCCCACAGACATATGACCATTATTCATGAACTTCCCAGCCAACTACCAGCAAGCAAAGTCAATGAGAAAAGCCAGATTTGGTTATCAACCATGTGTCTCACTTAATAACTGCAGTGATTTGCTTAAAAGATGTAGCCAAAAATGGTCACAAAATTGGGCACTACTCTCTTAACTGCCTGGCTTAGCAATGGAATTCTGGTCCCAACTGTGGTTGTAAGTCAAGGACTACCTGTATGTGCTTACCTGAGCACACCAAAACAGCTTTTTAGGTAGCTTTATTTTTCATACATCCATCTTATCTAGACATTGTGTCTATGTATACAGGGTAGTTATTGTTTCTCAACAATCACCAACTTTGACCTTCCAAATAAACTCCTGTCATCCCTGACAGCATAGACATTTGGGATTTAATGTTTAAAGCAGATCGCATCAGGGAAAACTGGAAGAAATTGTTGCACAGAGGACAGGGCCATTCTCTTACCTCTCTTTACCATGGAAAGCAAGTTTTGGTCAATTAAGTACCAGCAAATAAATTATTTACCACTTGATAACATACAGTAACTGGTTACTTGACTGGCAACAGTGGTTCTCAAATGACATATTTTTCTAAATATTAAAGTAATTGATTTCCGTGGAGATAATAACAATATTCGTTTTGTTCCAGGACTGTCATGCCCTGTAGGTTTTGACAAAAGAAGGCCTTACATTTAAATGCTGGGGTGTTTGTTATCCAAGCTAATTCCTTCATGAAGTTGCTAGAAAAACGTAATTGGAAAAAGCCTTCCATCATTAGTTTATCTCAAGGAAAGGAAAGATACTATGCCCTTTGTGTACTTGAGATTTATAAAGATTGCAGTTGAGCAGGAAAAACGAAATGCCAGAAAATATTCACCCTTAGAGAGTTATCAATGTGCAGCAGCCACATACAACAGCATTGCTTTTCCAATATTTCCATTCTATCAAAGTGATGCCATTCTACATCCTGCTGTAGCCCCTGGTCATACCTGTTCCTCTGTTCCTGCTCTACCTGGGCTTCTTTCTGCAATTCTTGCAAACGACTTTGAGCTACTTCCAGCTCCCATTTGGTCCTCTCCAGCTGATCCAGGAGATTTTCACTCAGAATTTGTAATCTCTTGTTTTGTATACGCATTTCTAGCTGCTCAGACTGCTGGCAGTGTAACTGATGTTCCAACTAAACATAGACATTTATAAAACAAAATAAATATAGTTGGAGAACCAAGAAGTCGGAATGAAATCTAGGATTGCAATAAGAATATCTAATATTGTTATTGTTTTATCCTAGGAGTGAGTGTGTGTGTGTGTGTGTGTGTAATTAATTTAAATTGCCTACAACAATATGGATAAAATAATTATCCAAACAAACTCAATTTCCCAATTCTCAATTGCATTCCTCCAAGAAGAATAACGATACAATGGTGACATGAATAAACACAGTCCTTCTTACTTTGGTGGTGATTAGTGTACCAGACCAGAATGAAATATGAATGTAGTTGAAATCCTGCCAGAGCCATGGGCCTGGAAATTAAAGGAGGATAGCAGATACTATTCAAAAGCAGTTGGGCCAGGCCTTGCAGATTAAGATAAGATTTCAGAAGAAACTTGGCCTACAGTCATGGATTCCTACGTCAGGAATTGCATGAAGTTTGCTATATCAATATTACGTAATTGGCTCTTAACCAGACAGCTGTTACTTAAACCAATCAGGTATGGTTAGACGTAATCATAGATGTATCCACCCCAAATGCAAGGACTCTCTGTGAAACTTGTTTGCTCGCCACCACCATAAGATATAAATTTCTTAACAGAGGTGGCAGGCTAGGCTACATCCCTCTTCAAATGGGCATTTTAAACTCATATCTTTCCTTAAATAGAAGATGGCTTTTGTTATGTATGCAGGTTTGAATGTCATTGGCTAAGTTTGAACTGTTCTTGTAAAATGTCAGAAATGATTGGTTTTTTATTCCAAATGGCTAGAGGTAATCGCTATGGCATCCACCACAACTGATGCTGTCATCAAGCAGCTTAAAAAGCTTTTTGTAACCCACGGATTACCTGATGTTCTTGTCTCTGACAATGGCCCTCAATTTACATCCAACCCTTTTGAATCCTATCTAGCACAACTGGGTATCAGACATGCCCTGACAGCCCCTGGGCACCCTTCGGCTAACGGCCGGGCTGAACGCATGGTATGTTTTACCAAGGAAAAGCTTCAGCAATTGGGTCCTGGGGACATCACTGAGAAAGTTGAAAAACTTCTTAGTGTTCAGCACATCACTCCTAACCCATCAACTAACTTATCCCCAGCAGAGTTGTTGATGGGTAAGAAACTTAGGTCTCCCCTTGACCGCGTTCATCCCACTTGCGCACCCAATGCACCACTAGATTCCACTAGCAAAGTTCGCACGTTCAGTGTGGGTGATTCTGTTTATGCTAAGAACCTTATGGGTGAGCCTTCATGGATTCCTGCTGAAATAACTCAAATCACAGGCCCTCGTTCTTACAGGGTACAGAGGATGGAGTCCTCTGGAGCAGGCACATTGATCAGCTTAGATCCAGGTTCCCTCAGGAACATTGCAATTGTTCCTCTCTAGTTCCCCTACCTAATGCTTTTTCTAGGGGGGAGGGGGAGGAACACGAGAATAATCAGCAAACAAGAATCAACATGTGTAATGAGCCATTACGACAGGAACCATCCCAAAACCTGTCACAATGCCAAAATCCATCCTTACAAGTGGAAGATTGCACATCACTACCTGACTTGGGTGCTGACATGGGGCTGGAGGTGGGTTGAGAGGAGAGACCAGATTCTAACAATCAAACAGGGTCTTCTTTCACAGGAAGTCCAACTAGGGAAATGTCAACAGACACATTTCCCCTCTCACTGGGTGAGAATGTTAAAACTTCTGAACCACAAAGGTCTCAACGTACACGTAAGAGCCCCACCTATTTAAAAGAATACATTAGATAGGTTGGGGTTTGAGTATGGACTGAACCTAGTGGGGAGGGGTGTTATGTATGCAGGTTTGAATGTCATTTGTTAAGTTTGAACAGTCCTTGTAAAATGTCAGAAATGATTGGTTTAAAAAGTGCGGGAAAACCCTGCACTCTGATTGGCTGGCAACTGTGGCTGCTGGCTATAAGTAGCAGCACAGACCAGCCAAATTGGGTCTGTTATGAGCTGTAGTCACTAATAAACTCTTCACTGAAGCACTCCACGTCTGACTCTTCATGCAAATCTAACAGCTTTATCCATTTTAGCACTGATCTCACCCATGACAGTTTCCAAAAAGGTATTCAGACAGAAACATTTCCACCCACGCATGCATCCTGACTTTGCAAACAAGATCTTTTCAAAGCCTATCATATTTATTCCTGCAATTCTAGTGTTAATGTAGCAGCAAGAAGGATTTCACATTGTTGAACTCATATGCATGTCCATTCGTCCCTGAAGGATCACAACATTTTTTTTATGTTTTGTCCAAGTCACAAATCAAAACTGTAAAAAAAAACCACACAAAGCTTTCATATCATAGCTTTCAATCATATCTTGATGTAACATGGCAATGAAAGGACAATAGAGATGGTAACACTGGTGCTTATTGGAACCAAATGGACCAAGAAAGATGAAATAATAAATAGACCAGAAAGTATTTTACTGCTTACTTTCCCAACAGGTCTACATCTTAATTTGCAATTTGTACAATAACCTCTTGTACCCTAATCCAGTTCTAGTTCTGCAAAAAAATACTGCCAGCCAGACAAGATGTACTTTCCAATGCATCTTTGCATCACTTGTGCATATACAAAAAACTTATTTTAACCCATGAGTTTCTCTTGATGGAATCAATAAATAGTTTGTAGCAGCCTTTCTCTATTCCACATCCTCCAAACATTTACCAAGGATTCTTGAAATCATAATCCAGTATATTTAGGGAACACTAGATTGGGATGGATAGTTTATAGTAAAAATTGTTACTCCTTTACTGAATGATAACTTGGTTGTAATCATGAAAGGATGAGAAGCAGGCCTCAGTCACCTTTTTCTGCCGATAATGAATTTTCTCAAATTCATGCTCTTTCTTATGCAACTCTTCCTGAAACATGTTGTTTTTCTCAAGCCTTGTTGATGACTCCTGCAAAAAAAAGCAGAGGAACAGGTGTTCCTTTTTCTTTCTTTCTTCCTCCATAAAATCATCCCCAGCATTTGCCAAACATCATAGGAGTAATCAAGGATTAGGATAGTGTGCAGATCAGGGGTTTACCTGCTGGACCAGCCGCTCCCTTTCAGCTTTAATTTGTTGCTCCATTTCCTCATAGAGACACCTGATTTCTCGGTCATGGTCAGTCTCTCTTCTAAAAGAATAGAACAGGAAGAAGGAGATGTGGAAAAAGTGTATTCTGGTGTTTTTCAAACTTGGCAACTATGCTGGCTGGAGAATTCTGATAGCTGAAGTTCACACATATTAAAGTTGCCAAGTCTGAAAAACATTGGTTGGGTAAAATAAACAAAAAATGAAAACAAAGTAAGAGAACAGGGGGAATCTTTTCTTTAAAGCAAAATAAATACATTCCACTTCACCACATGATACACCCTGTCACTTTTCTCATTAATTATGGCACTCTCACAGCCCTACAAAAATATCAGAATGTTTAAATAGTTGCTGCCCATAAAAAGAAAAATTCCTAAAAAGAAAAACTCAGGATTCTTTATAATAGGCTTAATATGTTGTTTCTGGACAGTTAATGTTTGCTGTAAGTTTTACAATCCTATCTGAAATCTTTAGCAACTGTAGCTAGGCCTTGGAAAAATTATTCCAGTAAGACTCATTGTTGTCAAAGGGCAAAGTGTACCAAATGACCATAAAATAAAAGATTAGATTAATCGTGTTTTATAATAAATTGACACAATGACTGATTTAAATTACTGACATTTTATCTATTTTGTTTTATTCACAAACAGTTGGCTAATCTTGACATCAAAGTTAAGCCCCATATTTTACTTCAACTATGCCTCCATGCTATGCATGAATATTTTATTATCAACAATATTTTACAGAAAGGATGCCTTCTAATTAAAACTTTAGGTACTATCATATTTGCAAAACATAGTCTTTCCTCTAGATTCCCACATTCTGCTAGTCCCTGTTGATGGTCCATGGGAAGCCAATGCCTCAATATTCATCTTAATAAAAGAGGCCATTAAGACATTCTGGGAATTGCTTACCGTTTTAATACCAGTTCAATGGATTCTTTCTCATGGTGCAGATCCTTGATGTATGAGGAAATACGGAAAAGAAACTCTTCGAAACTGGCTAGGAGTTCTGGTGCCCTCTTTTGGATTCGAACCCAAAGCTCTTGAACTTCACCCTGACTGGAGTAAAGGCAATGGAGATTCCAGCAAAATGTTTTTAAAGACACTACTTTACGTTCTACTCCTACCCACACTTCCTTATGATAAGAACAAGCAGACCACAAGAGGAAAGACATAAATCTTAAAGTCTGAGCTTTTTCTGGACATTAGGTTTGCACATTTCCCCCCTTCAAAATAGTTTTGGTTGACTCTTATTACATTACCAACCCAAATTTTACTCTTCATCCTTCACTAACATTGTCACAACATCATGCATTAGCCCTTCTTGGCCTAGCAACAGAAAAGCAGAAGAGTTAGCAACATTCTCCCATGGGCATAAGAAATCCATAGCCCACTATGGCCTTAGTTCTAGTCAATGTGGCCACTGGTAAGAGATACTAGGAGCTGTAATTCAGCAGCAGCTGGAGAGTCAAAGGGTCTTCACCCCTATTCTACAGATTAAAGGTAAGATATAGCTCACTAATTATATAGCAAAGAGACTGCTATGCAAAATTCAAGGCAACCCTTGAAACACTTGAATGTTAGGATGTTGAATTCAACCATTATCATAATCATACTCTACTAGAAAAAGACAGATTGGAGAGTTCCATCTTACTCTTCAAAGACCTGGGATGCTTCCAGCTGCTCCAGCACAGAGCAAAACTGTTTCTCCCCTTCATCTGTCTGCTCCAATTCCTCTGACCAGCTAGACTCAAAGGTCTCCTCTTGACCGGCATTTTCAGAGTTTTGGTGTGGCTCATTTCCAAAAAACTTCCCTATGAAAATAAGTGAAAGAAATGAGATCACCTTGCAGATCACCACAGAAAGAAAATTTGCTTTAGGGTTCTTTTGCTCTGGGCTAGTTTGTAAAGAGAGACGAGTACAATACTGACTGGAAGCCCACTGAAGTTACCAACTTCAAGACCAAGTATCAGGACCTACATAATTAATTAGGGAAGCAAAATTAAAGACCCTTCATGAAATAGCAAATCCATAACCCCATCTTAACTTAGAAAGTGGCTTTCTAAATCACACTAGCTACCTGGGTTGTCCGAAGAATAGGACTGGCCATCCTTAGCCCACCTACATAATTTATTCAGTGAACTGTGGTTATTCTGTGGCAATGAAGGTAATTCTGCTTATCACCCTTCCCTCACTTAGTACTCATAAGTATATTTGAGTATAAACCTCAGATTCCCCAGCCATCAAGACCTTTCACCATGCTGGCTGCAAATTCTGGAAACTATAGTCAATCATACTAGTAGGCCAGCTTCAACATCTTAAAAATATTCTCTGCTATTCCATACAGGTAGTCTTCAACTTACAAACTTTCAGCAACTTTCGTAAATTAAGATGGTGCTGAACGAAGGTACGTATGATTGATGTTCACAGTCATGGACATTACAGAGCCCCTGCAGTCATGTGATTGCAATTTGGGCTGTTAGCAACCTTGTGTGATCACCATTTGCAAGCATCCCTGCCAGCTTCCTGAGATAGTCAACAGGAAAGCTGGATGAGGAGGTCACAAGCCATTTTGTTTCTCTAAACAGTGCACCACTTCCCCTCTCCCTCACACACACACACACACACACACACACACACACACACCAGTTAGAGAGGCGGCTTTTCCTCTAGCCAGGGAAGGCAGTGCAGGGACATGTTGTATGGAGGAACAAAGTTAGGACAGCTTCACTTCCCTGTGCAGTGTGCTGACTCCCCTCCCCACCCTGGGCTACAGAGAAAGGCTTTCTAATTTTCTAGTGCATGGTGGTGAGGGAAGCCAATATGGCTTCCTGGGACAGATCAAGGAAGCTCAGATTATCCAGATCACCAGTTCTGTGCAGAGAGGAATTGCCTGTTCTCCTTCAGCAAGCAGCTTTTTTGCTCCATTCATTTAACAACCCATTGCAACCACATCTGGAAGGGTAGGGACAGTGGTTGTTGAGTGAGGCAGTTATGAGGACATCTCACTTAAGGATTGCAGTGACTCACAACTGTAATGGGCAGACTCCATTAGGGTTGTAATTCAACGACTACTTGTATTGTTTGTTTCCAGGACTAAACTCTGGCAACCCAAACAAAGACTATGGTTGAATCCTGCATCATCATCATCATCATCATCATCACCATCATCATCATTATTTACACATAACTCAATTTTTTAAAAAAACTATAGTTTGTTAAATGATTTGCTGACCTGACCTGATTTGCACACAATACTAAGGCAAAACCAAATAGTTTTTATAGCACAGTGTTACATTTGCCATAACTGTTAGGTGTGAATTAGTGTCAAAATATGGAAGCTGCTATCAGAGAGGGCATATTGCTTTCTTCTACTGTTACTCTTCCTTAGGATTGTCTTGCTTAGCTCAGAAAACAGAGCAAAGGGATGCCTTCCCTCTGCTACACCCCACCCCACCCCCATCCCCCAGTATTTTAATCAGAGCGATTTGTCAGACTGGCTTTCTCATTTGTGATAGGCTGACTGTGACATTCCCCTTATTATTGGCTTGGCAAACACTTGATTTCAGAGTTTTTGTTGGGAAACTGCCAGTTAGGTTGGAAGTTGGGGGAGGGGTCAAGCATGGGCTTAGCTTAGAATCCTTGCACAACCGCAAAAAGCACCCCCAAAATTCACGAAACCTTATGTGGTTGTTCCCAAGGGAAGGCTAGCAGTCTGGGGAGATTCCTGTAATTTAGGAAGAGGAGAATAAAGTTGCTTGCTTCAGCTATCTATGAGTGGCTCTGATTGCTTGCAGCTGACAGTTTTTAAATGCAGTGGCTCTGATTCCTTGATAGAGAGTCAACCATTAACTATTCTGGGATTAGGCCAGTACTAGCAATATTCTATACAGGTAGTCCTCGACTTACAACAGTTTGCTTAGTGACCATTCAAAGATACGACACTGAAAAAAGTGACTTATGACCATTTTTCACACTTATGACCATTGCAGCATCCCCATGCTCATGTGATTTATATTCAGATGCTGAACAACTGACTCACATTTATGATGGTCGCAGTGTCCCAGGGTTATGTGATCACCTTTCGGTGACCTTCTGATAAGCCAAGTCAATAGGGAAACCTGATTCACTTAATAACCGTGTTACTGATTTAACAACTGCAGTGATTCACTTAACAAAGGTGGCAAGAAAATTCATAAAATGAGGGCAAAACTCACTTAACGATTTTCTCACTTAGCAACATAAATTTTGGGTTCAATTGTGGTCATAAGTTAAGGACTAGTTGTACTGTGATTACTGCCTCCTAAATGTGTCAACTACCTAAATTGTTTATTCTTGGAACTCCAAGATATTTACCCTTTGGGTAAAATACACTATATCATGTCTCTATTCTAGTTCATCAAATCAGAATCTCTCACTGCTTTCCTACCCAATCCCCTAGGTCTGATCACTATGATCAGCCTGCTTCGTAACAAAGTATTAGAACTGTTGACTTAAATTGTCTTCTTAAACAGAGGGACTTGGCTTCTTCTAATCAGCACAAGGGTATTTTAGTAACCTCGCCTCCTTCAAAGCCAGCTCATAGCAAATGGGTCTCTTTTACAGTAGCTACTTCTTTGGCTGCATGGGGGATTATGCTTGCTAGGTATTTTAGCAATAAATGAGAAGTGTTGGAAGAGTTCTTAATAGGACAACAGGTTGTTGCAAGGAAACCTCATCCCAACATGACTCATGATAAGAGGAAGTACATTCCATACTCTGTTCTACAAACATGATGCTTGGTGTGGCCTCCAGATGTTCACCACTCTGAGAAACTTGTTTGTGGAATAGACATGGGGCAAAACAATTCCTGATCACAGCATTTGTAAATGATGTTTGTTTTACTAAACAGTAAAGTGGCAAAGACAAATAATCCACCAGCTTGGATCTACTCCTTGTCTATCCATTCCTACCTCTTTGCTGCAGAGTAGAGCAATATTTTCAATTCTCCATATATCACTACCTTGCCTGCTACAGTAGACTCAATTCTCAGTATGGTTCCATTCTCAGCTCTCAGCTGTCTGAAAACAGAAATATGGACTTCCTGCCTACTGTTTGCCTTCAACAGAAGCAGCCATCATTGTTCCACATGTAATCATCATCACCTTCCAAACTCTCCTCCTCCTTCTTCTTCTCTTACCTAGGCCTACACTGAATTCTACTGGGGTGAGGTAACCAATATTGTCCTGCACCAGACTGTCAAAAACAGCTTCCAGCTGTTCAGTCGTGAATGGTAGTTCACTTTGTAACCGCTGTGGAAAAGAAGAAAAAAGAGCATCAGATTCAGGATTTAGATCTATAATTAACAGAAAAAATAGAAAATATTATTCTCGACTCATTTCCCCAATTGTCTCCAAAGAACTAAGCTTGCCAAGTTCTTGTACAATGGCAGATGAAAGAATGGGGTGGAAAAACCTTCCCTTGAATACGTGGATCTGACGATTTACATTCTTGCATTTTCTGCTCTAAACTCATATTAATGGGTAGAATTTCTAGTTAAGGTGAGTCTTAACCACCATAGTCTATAATTATAATTAGCATTTAGTATGATAAACCAGAGAATGAAGTCCTGAATAACCTTACTGGTATGCAACTGGTGGAAAATTGGCAGGTGTCATATAAACAATGAACATTCTATTTTGCCAGGGCAGAAACTGGGTGTTCTCTAAGTTCTCACACTCTGTCCAACTTAGCTGCAATTTGTAGCCACAACCATTCATTTGGTGTTTCTTCTGCGCCTTTAACAGCACTCTTCAAAGTATGCAAATATATGCAAAAGAAGGGACCAGGATAAGCTTTTTTTTAGATTTATATCCCTTCAGTAGTCTTCATGTGTTTTATTTCTTCATTGCATAGAAAGACACAGAAAGATGGCAATTTAAGCCAAAGTTGCATTTATGCTATGACAGGCATCACAATACCTATACTTTCTTTCAGATTTATGCTGAAGACTTCCTTGCTTTGGGAGTAGTTGCTGATGCAGGTGTGAATTAGACACAGTATTTGTACCTATCCTTCAAGAATCTGTGTGAAGAATTTTGCTGCCTCTTGGTAAAATTTAGATATATGTCCACATATCTTTTAGATATGTCTATATACATAAGAATACATGTCCACATATCTTTTAGATATGCCTATATACATTTGAATACGTATTCTTATGTGTACAGACTACTCTGTGTTTTTAAAGAAATGAAGCATGGTCTTTTTCTATGTTGTATTACATTTGTTTAAGGACTTTTTCTTATTTTAAAAAATTCACTTAGGGCCAAATTTGGCATGCATGGGAAGTAAGAGATAATGTGGAAGATGATACAAGATTCACCCATTATATTAATTCACAAGCTTATATAACCTTAGTTTATAAAATAAATTAGAACTGATTCATATCATATATTAAACCATAAACTTTGGTTTTGTTGTCAATATAGGTTAACCAATTAATACTATGGCAATTTATAGTGACTACGGCAGATGGTTATGTTCAGCATTTTTGAGTCGAACAATGATAAAAAGTTTGAAATACACTGAACACACCAATGTTGGAGAAAAGCTGAAAAGATGATGGTCAAGAACCAAGAGAGGTGAGAAAATTATTTATTTATTATTTAGACTTGTATGCCGCCCCATCTCCGAAGACTCGGGGCGGCTCACAACTAAAACCAATCCACAACAATAAATTAATTTAAAACAATATTAAACAATCACAAGTCTAAATTAAATTAAAACCCCAATATGCCATTTAAAATTTAACACCCCACCCCAGGAGATCAGCACAGCCCAGCCCATTCGAATAACCAAGTTTTCAGGTCGTGGCGGAAGGCGCGAAGGTCAGGGGCCAGGTGGAGCCCCAGGGGTAGTTGATTCCATAGGGCGGGAACCGCCACAGAGTAGGCCCGTCCCTGGGGTGTCGCTAACTGGCATTGACTTGCCGACGGCACCCCGAGAAGCCCCTGTCTGTGTGCTCGTACAGGGCGGTTGGTACTCGAAATGATGGTTGGAGTGTTGACAGTCTATCAGTTGGTGAACAAATAACAGGAACCAATCAGAAAGTGGATCTTCTTGTGACAATTATTAGCTGATTGAATGAGCAACAGATCATCACCAGACTAGGCAACGTAAACATGTATGTTGTGAGAAAAGGCAAAAGGAAAACACAAATTAAACATGTCTATTGAGATTCCCAGTCAGCCAGGTCATGGTTTTCCCAAAGGTGCTTTTTCAAAAGGCAACTGGAATTTGTTTTTCCCTCAAGAAATATCGCTTCTCATCCAAGAAGCTTCTTCAGTTCTGAAGAAGAACTGAAGAAGCTTCTTGGATGAGAAGCAAAACATCTGCAAGGAAAAACAAGATCCAGTTGCCTTTTGAAAAAGCACCTTTGGAAAAAATGTAACGAAGTACTAAATTAGCTGGATTAGCTGAGCAACCAGAAAGTACGGAACATGATATGGGCAATTTGGACTTCTTTCCAAATGTAGAACATATAAAAAGGAAAGATAAATTTCAAACTTTGAGCAGCTGACTGACCAATGACAGAAATGACCCTAAAATAGTTAAATGATGACAGTTTTCACCGTTCCTTTCATTCACTTGAGGGCATATGGATATATCTAAACAGAAAGAGGGAAAACTAAGTCAATACCAAGCAATCTTCAGCTTTAGTATTACATTTAAGCTAAGACTTTCACAGAAAACCATTTTATTCTGAACCTATAATAATTAAATTATGTTGCATCATATCTGATGCCAGTCTGATAGTTGGTTTGCTCCAGTACTGTTTTCAAAAGCTCAGACTTGAATCTTCTGCTTTGTAGGTGGAACAGAATCTGTTAAATAAAGTGATATGCTTCTTCCCATGCACTATGATATGTTCCTAAGCCTAGTGGTTGGATTCATACAATACATCAAACAGTGAACAAGCAAACCACATAGTGTCTCGAGAAGCCAGCCAACGTCAGATGCTTACCTGCATGTCAAATCTTGTTATGAAGCCCTTCTCCTCCTTGTCACAGAGGCGGAAGAGCTCCTGAGCTTTTTCCAGCATTTCCGCTTGCGTGTTTCTCACCCACTCAAGCAGAGAAGGGGAGAAGGAAGTGAAGAGACACCTTCAGTCATTCCATTTACTTCCTTATCTTCCCAGTGGAGAGTTTTGGAAAGTTCTTTCCCAGATCTTTGCATTGCTTCACAAGCTTCTCACTGGAATGATAAAGCATTAGGGGGGGGGGAGATTGAACTTAATTGCTTTTCTCCTTAAAATACTGAATGAGAGACTTCCAAACATGTTTTGCAATGAAGCTACTGAGAATAATCATATAAATGACTGAAAAACAGGGGAAGAAAAGTATTATTCACAGTAACACTGAGTTAAATATGCAGTTCTCCTGCCAAAATCTCCATCTCGAGGCAAAACATAGCTCACCTGCGCTTTGGAGGAAGTGAAAGTTAGTGTTCTAGAACATTGCAGAATAAGTAAATACTCTATGCTCTATGCATAGAATATGTGATTGTTAAAGCAAGTCTTCTGCTGCAAATGTAATCAAGATGAAATCACTACAGCATCACATTTGGAGAAAATAGAATAGAAAAGAGGCATGCCACTATTCCAGACTTTAATCTTTGAAAGTCATGACATGATAGCAGTGTTCCAATATCTGAGGGGCTGTCACAAAGAAGAGGGAGTCAAGCTATTCTCCAAAGCACCTGAGGGCAGGACAAGAAGCAATGGGTTGAAACTAATCAAGGAGAGAAGCCACCTAGAACTAAGGAGAAATTTCCTGACAGTTAAAACAATTAATCAGTGGAACAACTTTGCCTGCAGAAGTTGTGAATGCTCCAACACTGGAGGTTTTTAACAAGAGATTGGATAACCATTTGTCTGAAGGGTGTAGGGTTTCCTGCCTAAGCAGGGGGTTGGACTAGAAGACCTCCAAGGTCCCTTCCAACTCTGTAATTCTATTCTATCCTAAAGTCTTCTGTATTAAACCACCACTGATTTAGATTCAAGAAAGCTCAGTTTTTGCTTTCTATGTCTACAATCAATTTCTAAGTTTAGGAAGCATCTTATAACTTGCTTCCATTAAATGTTAAGCATGGATTGAGGCTACAATTTTGATGGGAATAAGTAATGCTAAATTCCATGGGATTACTTTTGGAAAAACATGCTAGGAAAATGCTAGAAAAAAGCTACTTACATACATATTACATTGCAGGCTTGCTGATGTAGAAGAGTATCTTATATCTTTGTCCATAAATCTTGTATGAAATTTATCTACTGTAAAACAAAAACAGCTACAAATATTAAATGCTACATAGCAGACCTAAGATAATTAGTTACTAAATAAATATCAAACTAAAACCTATTTCATTCAAGTACACATGCTTCCACCAAAACAAGAGTATCAGTTTCACAGATATGGCTTTCTAGAAAGAACCTTCTTATTTGATCAAACTCTATTAAACTAAATTTTAGATACCTATCATCCCTGAGTGATAGATATGTGTTGGAAGAAAGGAATATAAATCTTTGTATAAAATAAACAGCACTTATAACAGCACTTAACTTAAAGAGAGAGATTTATTTAGCATATGATGAGAACATGACAAAAGAGAAGTAAACATATACATACAATCCACATAATTATATACAAAACTTCTTGGGCATATATGGCAGTGGCCTCATAACTGGATGTCCAATGTATATAAAAAAGAGAGATTAACAGATAAAATACCTTTAAAACTTCATTTCGATGGCAGAGATCATAAATCCTTTGCTATCGAGTTCACAGAAGCCTTTGTTTTTTACAACTCTTCAAGAGCTGAAGAATTAACACAATTTTTCCTCAAATGGGGTATATTTTCTCATTTTCTCCCCAAAAACCTACAAAGACCAAACATTCATTATGTAATTAAAACCATGAAAAGAATCCATGCCATTTGAAAGAAAAATTGAAATAGCATTAGTATAAATGAGGACGTGGAAACACAGACGTGTATTATCTGAAATGCTTAACTCTCCTTTTAATCCATTCAGTTTGGTCATAAAGAGTCCTTTGACAGAAAACAGGAAAGACCAGTAAGAAGACTTTGTGTTGTGCAATATGGTATTGTATGCTCAACAGAAGAGATTAGCACTCAAAAGGAAGTAGCAGGATGTACTCACACTATCACAATTCTTATTGTAGCTCAGTTGGTTCAGCACAACAGAAGTCTAATTTTAAAAAGTCTTTATTTCTATAATATGATAAACAAAGGCTGCCTAACTCTTAAGTGCCCTTTCCTAAGGATTATTAAAAGCTAAATATAAAACTACTTCAATGCAGTGTAACCAAAGGCAAAGGATCACATTTCACAAACCTTCCTCCAAAAAATCCAGAGATATTTTGTGAGAGATGCAGAGACTCAGTTGTTATTTTTTAACTCCAGTTACTTTGTATAGTAGTGTTGTAGCAGAACTTTACAATAATTTAATGTTTTCTCTCTTCTTCCAACGGTGACCAGAAATATGGCATCTGCAGGCAAGATGAGGCTACACTTGGTCCAAATTATGGGGGTTTGGTGCTCCCTGAGCTTGTTTGTATGCTTGCAGGTATTTCATTACCCAATTTTTTTTAATTACATTTATATGCCGCCCTTCTCCGAAGACTCAGGGTGGCTTACAATTTTTGGAGCACAACCCAATGCGCTCAGCAATAGCCTTCATTCCATTGTATATGCCTGCTAATTACTAAGCAGCATTTTTACAAGGTCAGCTAATTGCCCCCAACAATCTTGGGTCCTCAATTTACCTACCCCAAGATGATGGAAGGCTGAGTCAACCTTGAGCCTGGTGGGATTCGAGCCTACAGTAATTGTAGACAGCTGGATCTTAAGAGCAGGCATTTAACAGCCTGAGCCACCAGTGCCAATGAGTGTGGGGTTTGCAGTATATAATCAAAGAGATCAGAGCATCAAGAACTCAAGCCTGAGTGACATATGTTCCCTGCATTTGTCCAGATTGTTAGACAGAGATGCTGGGATGCTTAAGTCTTCACACAGACTCTAAACAAAAGGATACAGATAATATAGATGCCTGAGTCACACATATATCTGGGAACTGTCCCAGGATGTTGTTCAATAAAGCATGGGATTGGCCTCCTTTATTGCCATGACTTAATAGCTGGAGAAATATGTTGCTAGACATTCAGCATTATCTATTTAAGATCTTCAAACAAGATATATCACTTGATAGGTTGCACAGATAATTCTAAGTGGGAGAAAGGATATTTTAGATAAGAAAAATGGCGGATACTGATATTAAATGAGTGATAATATACTCAGCTCCCCATCAAGAAATTAGTAAAGTTACCAAGGCAAAGTATCTTTCAAGTCATGTTTGAAGTTTAGTATTTCTTCAAAACTTAGTACTTGATAAACATATTCATATAGTAAGAAATTGTCATTGCCTTGCCTTTAAAAAAAACCATCCAAGTCAGGTGTACAGTACCACCTTGGAATTTCCCAGAGGTCTCCCATTCAAGCACTAACTAGGAAAAACGCTGTTTTGCTTCCAGGTTCAGACCCATTGAGATAATAAAATTTTGACTTTTATCAAATGCATATTTAAAAATACATGGTTAAATAACAAATGTATTTACAGGTAATCCTTGATTTACAATAGTTTATTTAGTGACTGTTTAAAGTTACAATAGCACTGAAAAAAGTGACTTATGACCATTTTTCACACTTAGGATCCTTGCAGCATCTCCGTGGTCACATGATTGAAATTCAGATGCTTGGCAACTGATTCATATTTATGACGGTTGCAGTGTCCCAGGGTCATGTGATCACTTTTTCCGACCTTCTGATGAGCAAAGTCAACCGGGAAGCCAGATTCACTTAACAAAGTTACTAATTTAACAACTTCAATGATTCGCTCAACAAATATGGCAAGAAAGGTCATAAAACAAGAGCAAAATTCACTTAACAACTGTCTCACTTAGCAACATAAATTTTGGGCTCAATAGTGATCGTAAGTTGAGGACTACCTGTATTATTTATACACAAGACTAATGACTGAAAGATATCCGTGTGTAGATTAGCCTGGTAACAGCACACCCAATTTAAGTTCAACTATGTGGAGGCTTTGAGTGTTCAGCATCACCTTCCCTTAACCTGGTGCTCTTCCTTATTTAGAATTCAACTTCCATATATCCAAGTCAGTGGTGGGATTCAATTTTTTTTACTACCGGTTATGTGGGCGTGGCTTGGTGGGCGTGGCAGGGGAAGGATACTGTAAAATCCCCATTCCCTCTTCACCCCACTAACCTGCTTTCCAGCTCTGTTCTCCTGTGCAGGGCAACAAAAGAAGACCTAGCCAATCAGCTGGGACTCGAGAGGCAGAGAATAGATGGGGGCGGGGCAAGTCAGAGGTGGTATTTGCCGGTTCTCCAAACTACTAAAAATTTCTGCTACCGGTTCTCCAGAACTGGTCAGAACCTGCTCAATACCACCTCTGGTCCAAGTCAGAAAAGCCAATAGCTGGAATGAGTTTGGAACAACTAGAAGCAAAGTTTCTCAAGGGCATCTTTCTTTATATGGTTCCAACTATCCCCACTCACCAAATAAGACCCACGTATAATTAGCTTTTTAAAGTACTGACATTAATTCAAATGCAACAACTTCTTTAAAAGCAGAACATTATCATTGTATCTTTATTAAACAGATGGGAATGAAAGCCTAATTATACATTCTCTTAGGAAAAGCATAATTATTACATTTTCAACTAAACATCAATCCTATGAGTTATTCAGCAAAAATTTCACTAAAATCCCCTTTCCCATGAAGCAATTTATATTAGGAAGAACCTTGGTATTGGCATTTTTAAGAGATCAATACTAAAAATAATCATAACCTAGTTGAGATTGAACACATACAGTAATCCTGAACAACAATGTCACTGCTCATTTCTATAATCACTTTATCCTATAATAACAAGATCTTTATGGTTGATTTCCCATGCCCTTGTGAGCCAGCCTAAGGTTTCCAGTTTAGAAGACTTCCAAGGAGATACACAGTATGCCTAGCACAAAATCTTCTCAGTGCTGACACCAACATTTGGGAAGAATATTGGGAAATCTACTGGATGTGTTTGTGTTTATATTGATATTTTAACAAAACTATCTTGCTTATTGTGGTCAAAGCAGATAAGACATTTACGTAGTGCAATTGCCCTGTCTCAACTGAAGAATGCTAGGTATGTTTTGCTGTGCTTTTTTATTATATCTATCTTATTTTCTTGAGAAAATACAATAAGGGAAGATGGAACAGATGCACGATGTCTTTTGATGGTAATGCCAAGAACTGTTATTGGGAAACATCCCCTGCTTGTTTTGCAGGATGCACCAGGCTGAAATTTGGTTTGGGCTTATCATGATGTCTGAATGGATTAGCTTCAAGAGTGAAGTAAATCACTGTCATTTGTTCAACAAATGATAAATAAAGCAAACTGTGGCAAAATTCTGCAGTCTTTTTTTCCCTAACTTTCCAAGTTCCCTTTGAACTAAAAGACAAAAATCAGTAGCAAAGTTGAAAAATATATGAAATCAATAATGTCATTCTTAAAACAGATTCAGCTTAACTAAAGAAGACTCCATGGTCCTTCCCACTTATGAAACCCAATTTAAAAAATAGAATTTATCCATCAGCCTTTTGTTTTATTCCTCTATTCAATAT
Organism: Naja naja; assembly: GCA_009733165.1. Classification (NCBI taxonomy): domain Eukaryota; kingdom Metazoa; phylum Chordata; class Lepidosauria; order Squamata; family Elapidae; genus Naja; species Naja naja. The sequence continues at coordinate 260,018,521 of CM019148.1, read as the reverse complement.
GGACTTCTCATTCCAAATGATAAGTGGCCTCTTGGAATCAAAACTTTGCCCACCCTTAAACTGGTGCAATACCCGACTTCAACCTAAAGGGAACTTTGAATGCTGAGCATTCAAACAGTGGAGCTCATGTAAGCAGTTATCAGATTGTACCATACTTTGCAAGACAAAATAGCAACTGCTGCACTCTGTTAATGAGCCCCAAAAAGCTTTGAAAAAAACCCCGTTTTTCTAATTGGAAGAAGAGACTTTTGGGTTAACATTTAGCTACTTTCTTTCACTATTTGAAATTGACACTCCCATCTTGAACAGTAACTAAACATACTTGGTCCAACTCAGTTATTTGAAAAACTAAAAAGATGAACAGATATCTTATTTTGCAAAACTTAAGAGCTCACTAGAAACTTTGATTTGCCAAAAAGTGTAGTAGCCACTGAGATCCTATGGATGGTGCTAGATGCTAGCAGCAAACTGCAGCTTTAGCTATGGGGGCCTCTTAGCTACTTGCATGATCTCATTCTCTATCTTGGTGAAGGTGGAAAGTCCCAAACTTTCCAGACTTATAGGTGATCGCATTTACTAACATCACCACTAGTATTAAGGATTGGTTGGGAGGCTGTACCTATGTGGTTGGGAGGTTTCACCCATGTGGGATCTATTCTCCAATCCAAATGCTGTATCTGTGCTACTCTTCCTTGCTTGTAAAAATGGTATAAAAGAATAAAAGCTGCCCAGGCAGTCAGACATCTTGGCACTCTGCACAATGACTGGTCTTTGAAACCCATCAAAAAAGAAAAAAAAGAATAAAAAACACATAGCTATAAACTTCTTTCTACACAGCATTTCTGTCAATTTATTTTCTCTCTTTGAAATCTCTGCAATCAATTCACACAGAACAATTTTTTTGTGAAAATGGCACTGATTGAAAATGGAAACAAGTCCAACTAAACACATTGAGATTTATACACAGTACACATACATAAAATGATACATTTTGTGACAGATAAGTGAATTACTGTATATTTTAGTCTGCTGGCATTCACTGGATTTTTTGATATGGTACTGTAAGACGGATCCTAGGAATAAGGAAGTTTGCAGAAAATTCTACCCATTATGCTTGGCTGTATTACTATTTATTTTATATTTAATAAGGACAATTTTGCATACATTCTTGCAGGAATGCTGATAGGTACGACACTGCCCTGTAACTGCTACTGGGCATGTATTTGTTTTCTTTCCATTAAGTCAAGAGGAAGCCAAAGCTAGCAAAGTCTGCTTCAGAAATGTCAAAGGAGGGTGCCGTTTGTTCTGAAAAGCAGACAGCTCAGGGCAGCAAGCCAAGAGAAAGATGCCCTTGGCCTTCTCCATGCTGGCCAAGGGCAGCAGGCTTTGGCACAGCTACAGAAATTCCAACACCCTGGAGACCTTCTGTGCCAGGATCATGGGGGCGTTTAACAGCCTTGAGTAAAGCTTGTTACTTATGGATACCAGAGCAGCCCTCTAAGGTAATATTTACCAAGCAAAAGCAAACTTTGACATACAAACGCCAGAAGGAACATTTAGTCAGGTGAGAGGATCAGGGTTGCTTGGGGATTTTCCTCCGTCCTTCATTTTTGACTGCTTCTTTCCTCCAACTTGAATTTAACAGCTATTTTATCTTCGGCGCCCTTTAATATCACTCCAATGACTGGGAGCTGAGAAGGTACATTATTGATGGGATCCTTCTACTGTAGCAATTACAATTCATATGAGATGAACAAAGGCAGACAGTGTAAAGTCAAGCAGGAATGGGGGATATTGTCAGATGATTCATTCGGGTACGTATGATGATGAAAACAGGAACGGTAACAAATTGGAGTTTAGTGTGAGAAGTGCGGTTAACCTTACACTGAAAGTATCTGTCATGCAAATACTGCTGTACAGTCTAAAGCTAGAAAGTTGAGAAGCGGGTGCTAGAGGACATATGGTAAAAAAAAAAGGAAATTAATTAGGTGAAGCTTTTGTTTACAGCACTAAGCTCTTTTGGTATGCTTTATTATTCCAGCTTATTAACAATTGATTCATATGCAAACTTTTAGATAGCCAGAATACGTGGATAGGTATTGTTAAACTATCTGGGAGCCAAAAGACATAAATTCATTTTTCTCCCTCTTTGCTATTAACTGGTTGAAGGGCTTAAAATAATAAAGCTTTTCCTTGAACTACCTTTAAACCTAAGGGGAACAAGGGATACCAATAATTTTACATTTTTACTTCTGGTAGATATTATATGCATGTGTGTTTGCAACCTGCATACATATATGAGCTCCTCCAGTTTTCTCCTTTTGTGTTCTTTAGAAAGAGTGATACCATCCCACGTCCAATACCTTTAGGTTAGATTTTGCATAGGCAGCCTGATATTTAACTCTCCTTATCACTTATCACTTATCACTTTTCCTCACACACACACTGAGCAGAGCTATTTAACGATACTCTGGCATAATTTCTGCAACTTATCAAAGCAGTGAATATCCACCTCCATTTAAGAATAAACATAAGTTGAAATAATAATTATGATTATGGGAATTTATAATGGAATGTGAAAATGACTTTGGAAGAGGGGAGGGGGAGATGCTGCTTAGGGAATGATCAGATAAAAAGGGGGAATTCCCACAGCTGAGTTTTATCTGATCATCATGCTGGGGGTTTGCAGGGGTTCGGGAGAGCCCCTAGCTAAGATTCTGTGCAGTTTGGAGAACCCCCAAATCCCACTCCTGGCTGGCCCCGCCCACCCCAGGCCTTCCAGGAGTCCCCACGTGGCCCATTTTGGATACATGTAAGTGCAGGGTGCGCGTGGAAGCTCGGGGAGGGTGAAAAACGGGTCTCCCAGAAGTTTGGGAAGGCCGGAAATGGGCCTGTTTCTGGCTTCTAGAGAGCCTCTGGAGCCCAGAGAGGCCATTTTTGTCCTCCTGGAGGCTCGAAGAAAGCTTCTGGAGCCCAGCGAGAACAAAAACGCACACACACCCCGCCCTGATACAGGAGGCTGACTAGGCCATGCCCACCCAGCAACCGGGCAGAGAATCCTTTGCTAAACTTTTTGACGCCCACCCCTGGTATCGGATATAGAAAGAAACTCAGAATTTTCCCCAATGAATCAAGCAGTAAAAAGAGATGGCAGAAGACTTGTACAGTTGTCAAAATGTTGCTGATTGTTCCATCTGGAGAATAATAAAGCTAAGCTTTTTGATTTTAAGCTCTGCAACCAGTTAACAGCAAGGAGGGAAAATGAATTTACGCCTTTTGGCTCCCAGGTAGTCTAACAATACCTATCCATGCATTTTGGCTTTCTAAAAGTTTGCATATGAAGCAATTGTTAATAATGCAGTTTGCCCCATGCTTCCACACATATATGGCCACTGCAGGTAAAAGGATAGGAAAGAATTCCAGAAGCCATGCTCTGTACAGGTAGGTCCTTGAGTTACAAGTTTTCATTTAGTGACTGTTCAAAGTTACAACAGCACTGGAAAAAGTGACTTGTGATGGTTGTTCACACTCAGTACTGTTGTAACTTTGAACAGTCACTAAATGAAAACTTGTAACTACCTGTAATTGAACTTTCACAAGCATGTTAGCAACTGAAGGCAGAGTTCATGAATGAGTTGAGTCACTATCTGAAGCCTTGGCCCTAAGCCCAAATCACATTTGGACTTAAATGTGCACAAAGAGCACATTTGTTTCTCTTGACTAGGACGGACAATTTCCTCAAAGTTGGGAGAAGTAGGATCTGCACAACAGGGAACACACGTCAGCAAAGATTTATCTAATGGAGTGGTGTCCACTGAGAATTAGTATTGTACAGTGTCAAGTAAAACCAGTTGGGATTTGTGTTACAAAAGCTCATGGTGACTTTGCCTTTGGTATAGAATGTTATGAAATAAAAAGGTCCAATAGTGCTAAGGGAAACTGCCAACGTCATACATTATTGGTAAATTGACAAGATAAAGACTAGAAGGAAAAATTAGTGCAATCTTTGAAGCTGGCTCCCAATAGGATATGCCAAACTCATAGCTGATTGCACTGATCTTTCAGCCATTTTCTCTCTCTTCATTAAATGTAGCTCAGACCCAATCTTGAATAGGGTTTGTTTACGTGTGTGTAAAACTTAAATGATTACTCAAACCACATGGGATAATGCATGATTGTAAACTATCTCTTATCCCTGGCCCTCAAACTAGGTCAGGCTGAAACTCTCTCATTTCCAGAATCTAATTCCATGCTTTAAAAAAAATAAGTTTATCTTTTATTATCCTCTTATAGTCAGTGCCACAAATCGGGAAGCGATTTATCAATGGATTCTTTATCAAACTGATATCTAATAACAAGGATGGTAATCCATGCCACATGCAGCTCCACAACAATAATTTTTTGGCTCTTGGGATGGGCCCCTTTTTTAAATGTGCTCCTAACAAGCGGAGGTAGTCCTTTTCCCCCTTGCTTTAATACTGGCTTAAACGTTGGGAAGTGCAAGATTCATTTTAAAAGAAGATCCTGCTTGTAATTAATATGCTCCCTGGCTGTAAATGCCACAGCAAAAGAACATGAGGCCCTTGGACACTAAATATTCCCCAAGCCTGTTTTAAAGCAACTACAGAAAGACAGCTTTGCAAATAAAAGAAACTCTGAAATTCATGTAATTGCAATATGTTCCTTTGAGTGGGAATGGAAACAAAAATTACTGTGATTTTCAGTGACTAGAAACAAAAGGAAAATGTGCTCTCTGATTAGGCAAAGAACAAGTACGATTAAACAAGATTATCCACTCTATAAATGTAGGCTCCACTTGTTAGAGCAGGGGTCTCCAACCTTGGCAACTTTAAGACTTGTGGACTTCAACTCCCAGAATTCCTCAGCCAGTGCGTTGAAGTCCACAAGTCTCAAAGTTGCCAAGGTTGGAGAGCCCTGTGTTAGAGGATCTAAAAGTGAAGCTAACTTTCATTCTATTACCGCTACCAGAACTAAATGAACATTTCTATTTTATAGGAGCTAAAGTGACAGTTATCTGGCAATATACGACCTGCTAAAGTTGTTACACCTGTGTAGCAATATAGTTTATTATGGAGTTAGTTTTTGTGAAACAAGAGTTTACATCAAAAAATGAATGAAATATGAGTCTAAACTGGCATTTTTAGAGCGTGTGTCAGATTCACTTTTTAAAAAATAAAGACAGATGGAGGAAGGGATAGAAAATATGCCAGATTTTTTACAGAACCAAAGACACTGGTGTTAAGTTTGCATGAAGAGGCAGACGCGGAGTGCTTCAGCTCTTAAGTTTATTAGTGACTTCAGCTCAGAACGGACCCGATTTGGCTTAGCCGAGGCAGCTATATATAGCCGGCTGCCTCGGCTGACAGCCAATCAGAGTGCGGGGTTTTCTCGCACTTTTTAACCAATGATTTCAAACACTTTACAAGAACAACCAATCAATTCAAACTCTGCATGCATAACAACCAGGATAAACCTTGTTTAGCAACCATGATTGAGACTAGAAATTTGATTCAGTGAAGTGAGCCACAACTGTGTTTATGATCTCTCAGTTCACCCCAGGTTTTCAGCTTTCAGTTTACAGATCTGCAAAGTTGCTTTTCTACCACTGTCATAACTGTGAACAATTGGTAAATGAGAACTACCTGCAGTTTTACAGAACATACAGTAACATTTCTATGTAAAAAAAGAAATATATATTATGACATTCTCTCAAATAAGCATTATATAGCTGCTTCTGGAATAGTAAATTTTCATCATGGAACACTTACATTCAAAGAAATTCTATCTTCACAAGGAAGCTAGCATTTTATACCTGTCACATTTGTCTCAAAGCGCCTTTACCATATAGCTTTGCAACATTCACTATCCAACAAAAAGTCATCAAATAAATTATAGAACAAGCAAGAAAAAAATTACTATACCATCTTCAAGTTGCATGTGCAGAGGACTAAAGTAATAGAATTTATGCTTTAGCAACTCTGCTTAGAATTAAATTGCAAGAATAATTAAATTACAAGAATAGTGGATAAGTATCCTCTCTTATAAGGGCTACTTTCAACAGAACAAGGATTTCAATTTTTTCATAAATATGACCTTATGATCCATCCCTTAGTTTTTAATATTCTGAAAACCTACACCATTTTCTGCCTTAATTCCAAAACTGCTGTTTCTGGAAATTCCAGAACAAAAATATGTTGAAAAAAATGAATCAAAATTCAAAAGTCTAATGTACAATATATTCACTAAGAAAGGCCCTGGCAACTTCTTCAAACTCAGGGATCATGTTGGAAAACTACTGTGAATGAAAAATATAAAAGCATTTGCATATTTATTTGCACATACTTAGCCAAATCACAACTTCCCAGAGAAATACGTGGAGGGAGAGAGGGACTCTGAATTGTAGCTGGCTAAAATTAGATTTCATAATATCTAATTTTAATTTAATCTAATTTTAACCAGCTACAATTTCCTCTATACAATCAGCTGACTTAGAAATATTGAAATCTGAATGCAAATCTAAATCACATATTACTTTCCTTCAGGCCAGATTACCTTTGATAACACTGCAGCTGTGTTTTCAAACTCATCTCTATAGCTACAAGGAATGGAAAGCATGTGTCCTTTAAAAAAAGAAAAGCAAGCTGGAATTCTAAAAGGTTTCCAAGGAATTCATAGAAACAAACTGGAACCAGCATAAAACTATAGATTTTTACCCCTTATTACTAAATCCATTAAAATTAAATAAATAAATATAGGGACATAACAAATTCTAGAATACAACAAAGTTAAACAAAATATGAGGCTCATTGCTAAGATATCACCTATGTGAACATATCACTCATCAACAATCAGGAACTGCTATGTCGTAACAATTATCAATTGTTATCTAATATAGAGGGTGCAAGTAGGAAGAGAAGTAAGTTTTAAACACATCTGAATGTATTTTCAGGCAAATACATGTGTGTGTGTCTGTGTGTGTGTGTGTGTGTGTGTGAGAGAGAGAGAGAGAGGGAGAGAGAGAGAGAGAACATCTGGTGTATAGAGAGAGCTTCAGTTGATTACATGTCAACTGACTCAAGATCAACAGGTTATTCTGAACTCAAATCTGGAGTGCAGGGAATATTCTCAATTACCGGTATGTACCTATTTATGGAGCATGGTAAAAACTCCAATTACAGAGGTCATATACTCTCACAGAATTAAAAAAAAAGTTGCTCAGGCTGTTGGGTCAGAACATCTATCTTCTTAAGATGAAAAAAAAACCAACTAAAGCTCAAGTCCTGGGCTTTTTTTTTGAGGTAGGTAGTTTCAATCTGTTCTGAGCAAACAGATTTTCAAGATCAGTTCAGTTTGGCTAGGTGCTGTCACCTAGCAGTGCTTCACTTAGAGAAAATAAAATATCTCCAACTATAGGTTATCAAATTCTATAGTAAAATAATAATAAAGTTTTAAGACAGTGGAATCTATCAGACGTTATCTAATTCAGCATCAAGGGATCAAAACATTTGTTCACTTGTTAAAAGTTTCACATTTCTAAGTGCAAACAGACACAAGAGTAGCCTACCTCACAAGTGTGTTCTCTAAAACAACACAGTAATTACGATAACTATGAATTATTTGCAGAGTGTTTGGACATCACAAAGGAGGCTCATTTATTCCCCAAAGTGCACTGAAAACTCATGATATATCCACCATAACTCAACCAGGTATTATTTTTATTTATTTATTTTCTATATTGTGTTTTATTGCTTTGTAAGGCACCTGGAGCCCCTCTGAGCAAGTAGGCGGCTATATACATTTTCTTTAAAAATTAAGGTGTGTCGGAGATTAAGTTTTTACTCCGTTAAGAGTCTCCATCTTTAAACAGCTGCATAACTAAAACCTTAAACAGCTGCCTCGAGGACAGAGGTGAAACGATGAAAAGAAAATGTCTTTAAAATCTACTTCTGTTAAGCAACTGCTAATGACAGACATCCCCTCATCAGGGAAAACATGGCCATGTTAAGACAGCCTAACTCAGCCTGAAGACTAAGTCTTTTTAGAACGCCGGTCATGAAACATCGTTTGTTAATTATTGCATATATGGCAACCTAAAAGCTACACCAGGATCCAGGGAGGGGGAAAACTGAAATTTCAAGGAGTGATGTTACCCAGCGAGAAAGCAATGCGAAAGTTGAGGAGAGTTAGCCTAAAATCCATTGCTCTACGCAGGAAAACCATTCACTAAGTGATTGCAGTAGACAACTGGCTTCGAGTTCAGTTTGCTTTCCTTTCCGAGATTCGCCCCCAAACGCGCCCATTCTCAAGAAGCCCTGGACTCTTTTACTCCATTTGGCTAAGGAGTAAGAGTGCAAACGTCTACCAGGTTATATCTCCCGCCGCTCTTCCTACAGCGTCTCTTTCCACCTACCTCGTTGGGAAGAGAGAGAGAGAGGAGGGGAGGGAAGGAAGGTCTGGTGCAGCAAATCCGCGTCTGGGAAACGCTTAGACTAGAGCATTTGCGCTACTCCCGGTTTAAAGGAATGCGTGTGTGTCCAGGTTAAGTTGTCAACCGCGGAAGGAACAAGCCCTCGGTCCGTGGCTTAAGCACAGACGAAAAGGCCGGCAAAACCTCTCGGACAGCCCGACCTCTTCTTTCCAAGCCGAAGGAACAGCTTGGAAGAGAAACTCAGCCAGCCGTCCAAACAACCCAAGCGGGGAAAGCGCGGAAAAGAGGCTTTATTGGCAAGCCGGAAATGACAAGAGCGCCAACTCGCCGCTCCAAAAGGTCAGCAAAGGGAATCTCCGCGCTTATACTTTCCTCACGCGCTCTAAGCTTCCAGCCGCAGACGCCGCCTCGCAGGTGCCGGGAAAGTAGTGGGGGGGAGGAGTCCGCGCCTTCAGCGACGCCTCCTCTTGAGGTGGCCGCTCAGTCTGGCTCGCTGCCAGGCAGGGGCAACCTTCCACCGGGTTGCCTTGGCTCCCAGTTGCCGGGCGGAGGCTCGGAGACACCGGGACACTTCCGAAGAGGTGGAAGCCTATGGAGGTTCTCAGTCATCCAGGTCATGATTGTCCCAAAAGTGCTTTTTCAGGAGGCAACCGGACTTCCTGGTTTTTTTCTTTCCCTTCACATCCAAGAAGCTTCTTCAGCTCTGACTGGGTGGTGGGGGAACGGAAGGATTTATATTCCTTCCAGACAGCTGGTCATTTGCATCCTTTTAGAAGGTCGTTGAAGTCTTGGAGGTTTGTCTGTGTCCTCCCGGGTCATCTAAGTAGTGCAAATGGTTCCTGTAGTCTGCAATTTTTCTGGAAATCCGTTCATACTCCCACACCATTCCAAGGATGTTCATTCCAAAGTGTATAGCTAAAATCTATGGAGGGTCTCAGTCATCCGAGTCATGTTTGTCCCCAGGATATGGCTGTCCTCAACAACTCTCCAAAAGGATGCAAATGACCAGCTGTCTGCAAGGGATATAAATCCTTCCATTCCCACACCATCCAGTCAGAGCTGAAGAAGCTTCTTGGATGAGAAGTGAAATGTCTTCAAAGAAAAAAAACAAGAAAGTCCAGTTGTCTCCTGAAAAAGCACCTTTGGGATTCTGAAGAGGTGGAAGGACAGAAGTGTGGTGCAGGCAAAGGAGTGAGCTGGATAAATGGATCCTGGGGCTTCCTGAGGGACAAAAAGCCCATGCATAGGAAGAGCCCCCTATTATGTGGGGATGTGGTTCCCCAAAATGAGATCAATCAGGTTGAAGCCAGAGGGTAGAAAGGAGTAGATATTTAACCTATTGCTTCCCGGGGCTTTCTAGACCCATAACCCTGAGAGCTCTTGCTTTTCCAGAGCCTTGGAAATCTCGGAGCCACTTGGACCTTGTGATTTGGAGACATGTTTCACAAAGGCTGCAAGCCTTCAGCTGGCAAAATGATACGTGAGTGATAAGCATTTTTTTTTTGCACTACTATCACATTGCTACTGTAGGGTCTGAGTCTTAGTACCTTTTCCTGTATTATTAAATGGTGACTATGTGTCTCCAATTGCCTTTGATCTTACACTCTGTGGGATTAAAGCAGGGTGGGGGACTTTCCTGGCTTTCACAGCCACAATTATGCACTAGTTTCAGAATGTATAACAAAAGTATGTCAGTCGCAGCATGTGTGGGATTGTCATCATATATGTGTCACTTGCCCTTTACCTGTTCCCACCCATTGGTGCCTATGCACACGCAGTCATCTTTCATTTACTACAGGAAAAATAAATCCACCATTCGGTGACTATACACTAATATTAATAAAAGTATAGGTTCATAAAGATATTCTAAAAGCTCCAAAGTCTAGAAAGATGTGGTTGTCCTCTAAAATCTTTGCTACTGATGCTACGTTGTATTAATTAACCAGAACTTACCTTTCTGTAAATAGGCAATAAGTAACATCTTTCAGAGCCCACCACATTCTGTTTGCAAGGCCATGAAAGGGGTGGGTCCCATCACTTCACAGTTGTGTTGTCACCTTGTCACCCTTCTCCCTGTTGCTCCATTGTACTACTATTGCCTGTGATTCCATTCTACTACTTTGCTATTTAGACTGAAATTAACCGAGGAGAGCCAGTACTGATAGCTGAACAACAGCCTAGCCCTGTTACTTACTTTAGGGTGGATTAGCTGCCTGGTGATGTTGTAACTAGCTCCTAATGTAAATAACTGCAGAATGATGAAGATGGGCTTAGAAAGGTGTGCCCATCTTAGTTTGAAACGGTTAGGAAATATTAAATGCCTCTGAGCCAAGCCACTCACTGATCTTCACTTTTATGTAATGAAAGCGGAAACACTTCTAACAATGATACAACTAAGACAATTCAGCACGATCCTATTGCTTTTGTCAGAATGAGGAAAGCAGCAATTTAGAATGCTGCAAATTCCACTCCTTTGGAGCATCCATACAACATCATAATGCACATACAAAAGGATGGGGCTTGCATGGTGATGTTGCCTTTGTCTGTCTTATTCCTCCTACCCCATGGATCTTGATGGGAGAATTTGAGACGTCTTAAGCATGAGACACGAAGGTTAAGTTATAGGGACACAGCATGATTGTATGATTAGTTACTGGTGGGAAAAGGCCTTAACACTGAAGAAGGCCAGCTTCTAGACGTATGAAATAGTGGCTGAAAGCAAGAAAATCGGCTTTGCAGTCTCCAGACTTCCTACCTGGGCTCTGTTCTTTAATCCCAGGAATTGCCTTTTAAAAATTGACTGAACAACAACAATAATGAAGTTCTGCCAAGATCAAACTTTTTTCTCAAGTCAGTTTCTCCTCCCTCTAGAGATGAAGAACCCTTGAAATTACAAGATGTCAAATGAAATAAAGCAGAGGGCTCCAGAAGTTCTTAAATTATTCTTTATCCCACAATTTCAGTGTATCAAAAGCTGGTTCACAAGTCATCGCCATTAAAATAATTTTGAACTAAACTTTTGAGATTTTATTGTGCACATCTCTCACCAAAATCTACAACTAGCAGATCTTAATTCTCTCCTCAAAAAATGATACTTCAAAATAGATTGAGGGATGATGTTGGCAAATTTCGAAGTCAAGAGAGCAAAGAAAAAGTTACAGGGCATAGGAAACTTCAAGCTTGTAAAGTATTATGTCCATAGTTGGTATAAAGTGAGAACTCTATCCGTTATGAAAGCTATCAATTATAAGAGCCAAAGAAGCTTCTTGGATGAGAAGTGAAATGTCTTCAAAGAAAAACCAGAAAGTCCAGTTGCCTCTTGAAAAAGCACCTTTGGGACAAACATGACCTGGATGACTGAGAATTTCCATAGACATCTACTGTATCAATTGTGGTTTATTCAGTGCCCCAAGATCAGCAAGCCAGGGTTTTGTGCAATGTATGCATCCAGTGTATCTGAAAACGTTGCTGATACTGTTTTCTTTGTTCCGTAGATGAAAACATGTATGTTACTTTAAAACTTTTAACGAGTTCCTGGAATCAGAATGTTATTCTTCAGCATCTGAAGTCAGAATAATGCAGGAGTTCATTTACTTTAAATATATGCTGCCTTTTCTATTAAAAAAATCCATATACCATTGTCTGTTTTCCATAGCTTAGTCACACATTAAAAATTCCTTATATTGAATCAGATCATTAGCCAAGTTGTCATGGCTTTCTAACCTTTCAGCATTGAATCAAAGTATTTTCTAATTCTATCTGGAAATGGTGATGGAAATTAAGTATGGATACGTTGTGTAGACCCAATGAGAACTTCACACCTACTCTAGCTTACCACCCGCCACTTCTCAGATTGGAAAAGTCTAGCAATTAAAAGGGATTAGATCCATACTTCAGATTAATAGTTGGAAGGAACCTTGTAGGTCATCTAGTCCAACCCCCCACCCAAGCAGGAGACCCTACACCATTTCTGACAAATGGCAGTCCAATCTCTTCTTGAAAGCCTCCAGTGATGAAGCTCTCACAACTTCCGAAGGCAAGCTGTTCCATTGGTTGATTGTTCTGTCAGAAAATTTCTCCTTATTTCTAGGTTGAATCTCACCTTGATCAGTTTCCATCCATTATTCCTTGTCTGGCCTTCAGGAGCCTTGGAAAATAGCTTGACCCTTTCCTCTCTGTTGCAGCCCCTCAAATATTGGAAGACTGCTATCATGTCTGGTCCTTCTCTTCACTAGACTAGCCATGCCCAGTTCCTGTAACCGTTCTTCATATGTTTTAGTCTCCAGTCCCCTGATCATCCTGGTTGCTCTTCTCTGTACTTTTTCTAGAGTCTCAACATCTTTTTTATAGTGTGGTGACCAAAACTGGGTGCAGTATTCTAGATGTGGTCTTACTAAGGCTTTATAGAGTGGTATTAGTACCTCACTTGATCTTGATTGTTGATGGGTTTCGAAGACCAGTCATTGTGCAGAGTGCCAAGATGCCTGACTGCCTGGGCAGCTTTTATTCTTTTTATACCATTTTTACAAGCAAGGAAGAGTAGCATAGATACAGTATTTGGATTGGAGAATAGATCCCACATGGTGAAACCTCTCAACCACATTGGTAGAACCCCTCAACCAATCCTTAAGATTAGCAGTGATGTTAGTAAATGAGATCACCTATAAACCTGGAAAATCAGGGATTTTCCAACCCAACAGATGAAATCATGCAGTAGCAAAAGAGGCCCCCTTAGCTAGGCTGCAGTTTGCTGTTAGCATCTAGAGCCATCCAGAGGATCTCAGTGGCTACTACAGATTGTATCCCCATTAATGCAGTTTAGGATTGTATTGGCTTTTTTGGCTGCCACTGCACACTGCTGGCTCATATTTAGCTGGTTGTCCACTAAGACTCCAAGATCCCTCTCAGTTACTGCTATTGAGCCTGGTTTTACCTAGTCTATATGTGTACTTTTGGTTTTTCTTGCCTAAGTGTAAGACTTTACTTTTCTCTCCATTGAATTTCATTTTGTTAGCTAGAATCCAGTGCTCATGTCTGTCAAGATCCATCTGGATTTTGAGCCTATTATCCAGGGCAGGGTATCAAACTCAATTTCATTGAGGGCTGCATCAGGGCTGTGTTTGATCTTGCGGGGCCAGGGTGGGCATGGCCAGCTCAACATCATTCATGTTGGAGGTGCCTGTGGTGACCCGAGTGCTCTACCAGTGAAAACAGCCTCCTGAGCTCCGTTTTCAGCTGTGATGGCCTCCTACAGCCCTCTGCCAGCAAAAACGGAGCTCAGGAGGGCCTCACATAGCCCTCCCAAGCTCTGTTTTCACTGACAGAGGCACTAGAGGCCAGTCCTTTGTTGTTTCCAGGGTGGCCCTGTGGGCCAGATCAAAGCACCTCACGGGCTGGATCCAGCCCCCAGGCCTTGAGTTTGACACCCCTGATCTAGGGTGTTAGCTATTCCTGCCAGCTTAGTATCATCCACAACCTCAGTCAGGAGGAATTCCTGCATTCACTATTTGATCTTCATGGCTAATGTAAACTTAGGAATAACATGGCAATAGTGACTTGATGAGGAATCCAGTGAAACTGAGTGATACCTGTGGCTGTAAGGCCTAATGGGTGACTGTGTAGCAAGAGAAACTGTGAGCATAGTGCAGGACTGCAGATCAAAGAAGGCATCTTGGATCCATCTGGTTTGCCTCTTGCTAACTGGATCAAAAATACCTGATTTTCAGAAAGTATCAGCTGATTGTGGCTACACAAAGCATGAATAAATGCAAATTCACGTTTCAGTTCAATAAATTTAGAAAGTATTTTATTAAAGATACATTTTAAAAGAATAAATAGCACATTTCCAGTAAAACACATAGAAGAAAGGAACTGAGGGCATGGATAATGCAAAGCATGAAGAAAATTAACTCAAGAATGACTATTATAATGCTTGATTAGTTTTCCTCACTGTACTTATTGCTTTCCTAATGCTACTAAATAATAGTGTATTTTAGTTGCAAGTGCTAAAAATGAGCTATTGCAATTTGACCAACAGCATCAGATCATGATCATCTCCCACTCCCTAAATACAATTGAGTTCTTATGTTGAATTTTCTTTTTTCTTACAGAGTGCATTTTTTGCAAAGAGATTTTTTTATTTGGCATGTTGGATTTACTATGGCTTAACATCAGGGCAAGGCAAATCAGTTGCTTCTCACAATGATTAGTTCAGCCTTAGTGGTGTCAACAACTTAAGAACTATTAGAGAATCCAAGAAGGCTGGTCAGAATGAGAATAGCAGAGGAATCCAGATCGTCCTTGACTTACAATCATTCATTTAGCAATTATTTTGAGATTTCCATGGCACTGAAAAAAGAACCTTATGACTAATGCTTGCACTTACACCCATTGCAGGATCCCTGTTTACATGATCAAAATAGGGCCTCTTGGCAACCAGCATGTACTTATGACAGTGGCAGCATCCTTGGATCATGTAATCATCGTTTGTGACTTTCCCAACTGGCTTCCAACCAGTAAAGTCAATGGGGGAAGCCAGATTTTTTTAAATGACTGCATGATTCACTTACTGATTAAGGTGACTCAATTAGCAACTAAGACAAAATGGTCATTAAATTGGGCATGATTCACTTAACAATCACAATGCTTAATAATAGAAATTCTGGTCTCAAATGCAGTTATAAGTTGAGGACTACTATAGGTGCCCATAAAGATAATAGCAGCAGCAAGCTATAAATTGTTCACCTTTCTTTAAAAAAGGCACTGTGGAATCTTAAACCATGCAACTTAACAAATCAATCTTCTCTTTCATCAGCTTCTGATGTAATCAAATGCTGCTTTTCAACTTGACCAAATTTCTATTTGCCAAGTCAAACAAGGTGATGTAAGTTGTTATGTTTTTGTTCCAGAGTTTCAAATCTGATGCCATGATTATTGTTGTTGTTGTTATTACTATTACTATTATTATTAAAGAAATTAGAGCTGGGCTGGTTGGCTTTACCCTGAGGATACTTTGTTGGTTCTAGCTTCTATTTTCTTTTTATTATGAATTAAAATCAGTTGGGAGCATTGCTTACACTACTATTAAGTTTTAGAATTAAAAGAAAATGTCTCTGTGTGTTTTTGTTGAGAAATTCCAGTACATATTGCAATATCAGTTTTTGGCACTAATATTTGAACTTACCCTTTTAACATTAACATATAAAATTAAACATTTTGTATTTTGTTTTACAAAACCAACTATTTTTAAAATCCTGATTATCTTTACACAGGTAAGTTAGTTAAAAAGAGGGCTGTCTAAATTACAGCATGGTGTACTAGCAACAAATAGAATCCCAGCATTACAATAGCTGCATTTGAAGCAGCAATAGCAGCTTACAATTTATTTTTTTTAAAGACTATATAATTGTGCAATACATTTCAAAATAGAATACAGTGTTGAATAACTTAGTGGTTAAAGACATGCAAACACTGGCACATTTTAATCTAAAAGACAACAAATGACATTCACATTATAGTTGTAAGGGGGGGAAACTTTGGTGCCTATTAGAATTCAACAGCAAAATCATGCTCTTCCAGCTATTTCATGATACAAGAACGTTTTCCTCTAACAGAGGCTACTTTGCAGAATAAGCAGACAATTGTGTGCTTAACAAGGGAAAGTATCTAGGCACTGTTGTATTTTATGTGGGAAAGCTGAGGTAATGTAATACCTATGGAATTTATTTGGGTTAAGATAAGAGGAAGATTCCTTCCTCAGCAGAGTTTTATAAAGGATCTGTTGCTCAGAACTTTTCTCTTAAGAGACATTGCTTCTAGAGGAAACACTTCGATTTTGCATATCTCCTGTCTTCATTTATTTTATATCCTACTTGTAATTAAATATGGAAGGCATGAATCTTTGTATGTGACAGCTCAGTCCAAAGCAATTTTAACAGCATTTCTTCCTCAAAAAAAAAGAAGTCTACCTTTGCCCAGCCTCTTCATTTTAATATTAGTGAAGAAAATGGATCCTTTCTCTTCCTCTGCACTAAGAGTTGATGGCTGCTGTACTTCCTTACCCAAACATAGTAACATGGAATAAATTATCAAAATTCAATAGTGAATTCCAGATCAGGAAATGGATTCTGTGGAAGGGCTCTGAATGTTTTGCAATTTGCTACTGCTGCTTACATTAAAGGAAATATTAGCAGATAAAACAGTGTGCTCTTGCCACCCTAAGTACGCATAGGAGAGCCACTATTCATTGCCAAACTTGATGACTACTCCCATCCTGCCTGGTTGCAAATATTCATTCTTCATAGCTCCACTTCTCCCAGGGATGTGTAAAAGGAAATACTGGTGCAGAGATTCAAAACAGGCCCTTGTGCCAAATGAGTAGACAGCAAAGGATTTTTTTTCCTGGCCTTGAGCCTATATTATAAAATCACTTCATTCCCAACTGATTTTTAATATTTGTGCTAGAAATTTTTACAAGTGAAGGCATTGCTAGGAAAGGCCATTTAACTCCTTGTATTTTGCTCCTAGGTTCTTTTCCTGGAACAATACTATTATCCTGGTTTCAGCTGCTTTCAACAATTCTTTATCCAGGAAAAGAAAACATGTATATCTTATGGGCCTTGCTAATATAGAACCACTTATTGCTCATAATACTTAAAGTTAGTAGTCTGTTGCAGTCTACTAAGAGAACAAATCCACTATATAATAAAGCATTTCTACCCAGATATATCCTTTTTGTTCTCTGGTAGCATTTAAAATTCTATTACTATTAACTTATTTCTAAGCAATCATGATGTCTCCATCTCCTTCCTTCCATTGTGCTATCTTTGGAATTTAACAGATAGTTCTGTACTAGGAGAAAAACAGAAATGTCATTAAAGTGCAAAGAAAACCAATCTTTTTTATCCAAAAACATACCCAAACTTTTTTTCCTGCAGCATCGAACACTTCAGTCAATAATATAAAATCATAGCAAGCACTCTGCGTATAGTCTCATACACAGTGACTAAAAATGTGCCAACATCGCTATACGAGTGCAGCTCCTGCTTTCTGCCATCATAATGAATATTTGCCATGCTATACATACAGTAGCAGGAAGAAAACAACAGCAGCAGTGAATGATGAGATCAAGTATATGGTGCTGGTGATCATTAACGAGAGACACAACATAGTTGGTATTGGGTTGTGCATTAACCAGAGGGCTTAATCTTGTGCATATATGGCAATAGGTAACTGCTGTAAAGAAGGCTTGGGGAAAAAAATGGATAATGTATACCAGGGATGCTTCTTGGGCTATGTGTGAAGGGGAAAATACTTCTGTGTTAACCTACCAACATTTTTTTTTTCACAGCAATTGAAGGAACTAGCTCCGCTGGTTTAGCATGAAAAGATTGAAATAAAATACACATTCAATTTTGTTCAGCAGAGAGCCAGTTTGGTCTAGTGCAGAGGTCTCCAAACTTGGCAACGTCCACAAGTCTTAAAGTTGCCAAGTTTGGGGACCCCTGGTCAAGTATGGTGCTGGTGATCATTAATGATAGACCCAAGATAGTTGGCATGGGGCTGTGAGAAAAGGGACCTGGCTAGAAACCAGGGATTGTGAATTTTAATCCCACCTTAGGCATGAAAACCAGCTGGATGACTTTGAGATAGTCACTCTCAGCACACAACATTAGTCTCAGGTGACAAAGCAGTCAATCAATTCCTATAATCTGAGAAAAAGCGCTCCAAAGTCGGGGAGGGAAAACAATTCTGTTCAGCTGACTTACAAGCCAACCCTATTTCTCCTCTTTATGCAATACTGTTAACATTCAATACCTGCAAAACTATTACCTTCTTTCAGGCCTTCAACTTCAGACCCTGCTTATTTCCATCTCAGTGCAAGACAATTAATTTCCACAATTCTACTGAGCAATCAATAACATTCCAAAGGGGCCACATTCACTACTGATACCAGTGATGTGGATCCCACAAACCAACTTAAATCCATTTAGATCAGAATATATTTTGGCTTCTGGATTTTAAGAGCTTCATATTCCTTTGCAGCTGGAATCAAAAGCCCTTTCCTTCTTTCTCAAATAGCCAACTGATCCAGTCAGTCACAAACCATTTCAAAACATACATTACACTGACTTAGCTGTTGCTTCCATCTATCCTTCTTGACATCCTTCTGCAACTGTACAAGTTAAGATTTAAGCTAATTAAAATTACTGGGAAGCAGGGAAAAAAATAGTGCATCCAAATGAGATGTGACTTAAGTACATATTTCAAGTCTTCTAATTTTTTCTCATCTCTCTAGAAGGATCTAGAAGACAATAGGCTGGTGGGGGGGGTCAAACTCAGGGCCCACAGGCTGGATGTGTCACATGCTGGCCCCACCCCCACCTGCTTTAGCGAAGGGGGGGGAAAGTCTCAATACGTCATGTGACGACGCCATGACAACACGGGTTTGACACCCCTGCAGTAGGCCATGAATCCAGGTAGTATAAAGGTTAGCTGCATTCCTTATATATGACAAATTTACAAGAAAACAGTACAGGAATTATAAGGTGTGTCTATTTAAAGTGAAAATTTAGGACTGCATTTGGTTTAAGAGCTAATTTCGTAGCTCTTGCTGGCTTTTCTTTTACAGCATCATAACACAGAGAAGGATGATCTCAGAGGGCTCGAGTCTTTAAGAACAAAAGCATGTTGCAATACTGATTTAAAGCAAAGTGGATTAAAAACAAAAGCTAGAGTCCTGATGATATCCTGTTTTCTTATTATAAATAGTTCAAGAGGTGCCCTGAATGAAATTCTTTTCAGTTCAGCCCAAGCATCAACCATTTCTGTTGCAGTTGTCAAGTTAGTAATACCACTGTCTCCCAGAAAATATGCAACACCCAACACCTTTTGGTGGGTATTTACCTTGTGCCAGTCACTTGCTTAGTTATGGCACGATTACCTATTTTGTTATCAGTATCCTGTCTGAATTGTGAGGGGAGGAGAAATCCCTCTGTGACTGTTAAAGAGTTCCATTAGGAAACTGCTGAATGCAGCCACTGCCCACCCTCTGTTCCCCAACCAGATTCGGACAATTATATTAAAAGAGCTGAAGGCTCTCTTCCGTGCAGCTTGCTGGCGGATGTCTCATCTGCAGCCCTTCTGATGGGAAGATGGAGGCCTGCAGGTCCACATTGATGCAGAACAGCCCTAGCATCAGCTGGCGCTGGTATTCTTCCCATTTTGTCATAACGTCTGTTAGCGAGAGACTGTTCCTGAGCCATTTTGGCAATGCTTCCCCATAAGATGTGCCCAGAGGGATAGGTAAACTCTGTGTTTTTCGGAGTTCAAGATGATAGTATAGCCTAAGAGAGAAAGAGGGGGAATTAAAGTTTGCCATGCTATTTTGGTAAATTTTATTTAATGTATTTGGGTTTCCAATGTTGACACATAAATAAAAATGGAAGTGCAATGGAGAAGGAGAAAGAAGGAGAGAAAGATACAGTACACATCCCATTGAAATTGCCCCTTTGCATCATGCAATGACACACACACACACACACAAAACAGCCAGATGAGCTAAGGTTGCAGAGAGATGGAAGTGAGCAGCAGAATATTTTTCCCTGAGGATCTCACTACTGACACCTTCTGGCTATTCTGGTCCTGTTTTCTTGGCCCATTAGAAGTTAAAATCCATAAATCCACAAGCTTAAACAATAGCACAAAATAAAAATAAACAATACATTAAATATTAAAGCAGCAATAACTATACCACAAAAAAATAATCACAGGCATATAGGCTGACTTTTTTAAAGCACTCAGCCTTTAGAGAAAGGGCAATTCAAGGCTTGAGTGCCATGATAGAGACCACAGAGCAGTCCTGTCAAACGTCCCGCCCATGAGCCGCCATGACGATGCCGTGACAACGTGAGTTTGACACCCCTGCCATAGAGATGATAGAAACACAGCTATATTCAAAATTATTCTGACTGGGGAATATGTTTGTTTTTTATTTGCTCATTATACTTACTTGGGTTCATATACCATTCCAGTCCAGCAGACTCTGGCTTTAAGAACAAGGCAAACAAACACGACCCCTTAACCATGCAAACCTGGAACAGAATCCGAAGGCACTAATTTCGAAGCATGGGCAAATCCAACTGCAAAATCTCCCAATTCAAGAATATTATGGCATTAGTGATATAAAAACATTGTATTGTGCCTCACATTTCAGTATCTTCAGAAATGCAAGATAAGAAGCAACAATCCTACCTGGCTGAAAGGTGACTTCCTAGCTTTTTCTTGGCTTTTCTCATGAAATAATGACAGATTTTCCGTGTCTGTTCTTTCATCCACCTGATGTCCTCTGGAACATCTGGCAGCCACTCAAGCAGCCTAAATATGGCAGGTACAATGCACAAGTATTAATTGGGGGGGGGAAATTGTTCCAATATTGTAAACACGCTCAAGTACAGTATCCCCAGGTTCAAGCACTTTACTGAAATTTTTAACTAATCATCCCAGGATTGAGCCACAGTGGCGCAATGGTTGGAGTACAGTACTGTAGGCTACTTCTGCTGACTGTCAGCTGACTGCAATTTGGCATTTCAAATCTGACCAGGCTCAAGGTTGACTCAGCCTTCCATCCTTCCGAGTGGGTAAAATGAGGACCCAAATTGTTGGGGGCAATATGCTGACTTTGTAAACCACTTAGAACTGCTGTAAAGCACTGTAAAGTGTATATAAGTCTAAGTGTTGTTTCTATTGCTATTGCCAATTTGTATCAACAGGAAATGCATACCTAAAAGTGCATACATTTCACTGTGCTAGAAAAGACCAAAGATCTATTCTATCTAGTCCAGCATCCACAGAGATCAAGTAGATGATTCTTGGGAGAACACACCCAATAACTGCTATTCAAAATGATTCTAATATTAGGCAGAATATATAATTAATTAATGTCCACTGAAAACCATAGGCTGCAGATTATAGTGATTCACAAAGCTGTGATGAGCAATCCCAAAGTAATATGTTAATTCTTAAAATAGCACATGCCAATTAAAACTTGCAACCCTTTAATTAAGCATCTAAAAACAGTGCTCGCATGAGAACTGGTCCCCAGAATTGGAAAGGTCATTACACACTGTATAGAAGCTACTTCCCCATAGCATTCTCCCCGTGTAACTGCAAAGTTAGTCAGGTAACCTCAAAAACTTTGTGACCTCTCTCCAAGAACAATTTGTAGCTCTTTCCAGGTCTGTTCAGTAATTTTTTTGATCTCACCGTTGATTGTCCCATTGTCTTCCCCTTTCTTCTAAAAGTCATAAGCAACAATGAATACTATCTGTTAGATCAAGGAACTGGACACTCTTTGGGTATATTGTACAGGCTATCTCAATGCATGCCAGATGTCCCTTCAATGAAAAGAACAGCCTGTGATGGTTATTATTATTTTGATTTTTATAAAGTAGCAAGGATGATCCAACCCATAGACCTCTTCAGCATAATTCTGCCTTTGAAAACAAGCAACCATTGGTTTCATAAAGCCAAACAGTATCCTGGGACTTGCATGAAGACCACTTGTTGGCAATCACTTCAAGCATCCTGCCTCCCATATTGGTAGGAAACCCCACCCACCCCCATATATGAATATATCAGGATGCATAAGGCACTTAGGACGGACTATCTTAACTGACCTTTTCATCCAGAAAAGTTCTAATAACACCACCTTTTTTGGACAAGAAATAATCCAACCACAGCAAAGGATTTGGAGTACCATTTCCAGCAATGGGGCATGTATTAATTGTTCTGAAGCAAAAATAAAGTCAAACACATGTCTCTGTGTGCATCAGGTTAGAGACTATCTGGATGAAACTTTAGCTGTCACAGAGGCCACTAAGCCTTTCCAGAATCCAACAATATTGTGATGTCCATGTTGCTTGGAAAAATTGAAGGAAAAAAAAAGGAGGATGACCAGAAACAAGGCGGATAAATATGATTACAAAGTCAATGAATATACACTGAGAAACCAACAAGGTCCAGCTGAAGACAGACCATTATGAGGAATCTATCCACGTGGTTGCTAACAATTAATGCAATTGATGGCATTTAATCAATCAGATAAAACCCTACAATTATAATCAATATTTGAATGTATTTTGGATTATTCTAAAGGCTATAGTTTTTATAATCAATTAAAGAGCATCACTAAGATTTGCAAAAGCAGTGGAATAAAGGGTTGATATATTCCATGTTAGGTCTTAAAATATTATATATTATGATCCTTGATAACATGGCATTACAAAATTCAATACATATTAAAGAAGTGAATGTATTTTTAATTATGTATGTAAAACTTAGAATGTATCATGAAATAAAAAATTATTATTTTTCAAGTGGGGATCAGCAAAACAAGCTATTCTTCAATGTTGGCAAGAAAGCGTGACTCAAAATTTAAAATATTGGATTGCCACCATGTGTTTGATGTCTGATTATGACCTGGTTCTCTCTGATGTAATAGAAAGACCGATCAATATTATTCCACATGGCCAAGGTTTAATGAGGTGTTTGAAAGTAGGCTGAATCATTTCCTATCTATACCATCTATGCTACTGTTCTTTTCCTTGTTTCCTTTCTATTTGTTCCCCCTCCTTTCTCTCCAATACTAAAACAATACAAAAAGATGTACAGCATTAAACAAAGAAGCGAAATCATATGAAAAATAACAACTATAGTCTGCTTTGTTGCCTTTATGCGTCAAAGGGCAAATCAAGACCCTTTTACAGAGCTTTTGACACAAGAGCTAGATGCTCCTTTAATTGGTTGTTAATTTTTCTTTTGTAGTTGTGTTTTTGTTGTTAAATGAGAAAGCCTTGAAAGAGAAAATATTCAGACGCCAAGATATGCACAATGATGCAAGCAATGGTTTTTCCTTTGACATGCTATAGAAATAAAAATTGGCCAGGACTGGGGACAAACTGTCCTAGCGAAAAAAATTGTCTATGTTGTCACTAAGAGTCAACACCGACTTGAGGGCAGGTAATCAAAATAAACACTCATTTTGCAGCATAAAAAATATGAATTTGCCTTGCAGTGAGATAAGCACTGCCTCACAAAATTACACTTTAAATCGAACAGTTACACCCAAATTTAAATTTACTGGCAGGAAAGGCTTTTCTCTAAGGAATTACCTGTATAATTTCAAAATTTACAACCCAGAAGGAACCAAAACTCTCTCACCGCAAAATCTTAAAATGTGAATTCTGGTTCATTCTAACTATACCAAAGAAGATGCCACTGACAGGAATTTCATCTAAATGTATTCTACCTCTACTTTATTGGAAAGAAATGAAATGAAATACTAATTATTTTTAAGCTGACTGCTGTAAATGCATTTAACATCCAATGCAAATCCTACTAATGTTCTTTCACCACACAGTCTCAGAAGGAAATTCAGAACATACCTGACTGTAAAGGAGAGAGCAGACTCTAGAGGAAGGGTATATGGTAGCATCAACGTAGAGGCCAAACGTACTGGTAGAAGATTGGCAATGCAAGTGAATAATCCCCTCCTCTCAGTACAGGCTTCCAAAAGTGCTGCAGATGGAGAAAGTATTTTAAATCAAAGTCCACTACCAAGTTTTGGGGACAGAAATGGATCTTTTTTTTTTAATCGACCATTTATTGCATTTAATTGTTGCACTTCCAATCCAGTTGCAAAAGATTTTATTCCTCAATGCTAAGCCTTACCTTGTCTGTTATAAACCCTCCCCAAATTTGCAAATATCCATGATTTACCAGTAAATGACACTCCTATAACTATCAGATTCTAAACGAAGGAAAAGTCAACTAAGAATCAATAATTAGAATTTTTCTTTAACTGAATTGATTTATATTAGTGTAGTTTCCTGTAATTGTCCCTTTTGCTGGGTCCTTTTGAATCAGATATATTTTACTATCCTTAATTCTTTGGTCCACCCAGCATTTTTATTTTTTGAATTTCCCATAGATCTTTCCAAAACTGGATTATTTCCTTTTTGTTTGGTTTTCCATTTTCAGAATTTCTACTGCCATTTATACCTTGGTAGCCTCTGGTATGATTGAAATAACTGATTTTGCTTTAATTGGATGATTTGTGCCTCATGGTGTTCAGTTTTCTGGTGCTAAGCCAATACTTTCTCATTAGGCTTCTCTTGATCCTTACATTCTCCAATGTTTGCTCTTTTGTTTAAATTCCTTGTATCTGATCTTAGTTTCTTTATCTGGGCCTCCAGTCTGATCTTGCACTTTGGGATTGAATATGGTTTTGATTTTCGTTTTCTGATGATGATACATAGTTCTTTTATAACCACCACTGCTGTACTGTAGGAGAGCTGATTGCTCTGTTTGATAAATGTTATTTTAATCCTTGCAAGTGCCTTATTCACATACTTCATTATAGATACCAGGTCTTAATGCTACTCTTAATGCTAGCGGTCTTTGTCTTTCTACTAAAAAATTTGCATAGGCCATAATTTTCTCTTATACTCCTGTTAAGAGAGGTCAGTTCATTGTCTATTTTAGTGCTGACCTGTACTGGTTCTGTTATTATTAACTAACCAAATTATCATTTCTATACTTCACACCCACTTTTTCCTTTATATTTAGAATTGCTATCTGAATTTCTTCTACTTCTACAACTGTTTTTGGTCTTCCATTTCATAATTTTTCTGACTTTTTTCCATTCTATATCCTTAAATATTTTATTTCTGGTAATGAATCTCCTTTGATCTAATCATTGTTCAGTGAAATTCAAGTCTGGATAATTATTATCATCAAATGTTTATCTTGCCTTTTTAAAATATACGGTAGAAAAAATATTTAATACTGCTTCTTTCTCTCCCCACAACAATCCTATGAAATGATTTGGGCTGAGAAAGTGACTGGCCCAAAGCCACGCAGCTGGCTTTCATGGCTAAAAGAGCCCTAACAGATAACAGATCATCAGAGTTGGAAGGGACCTTGTAGGTCATCTAGTCCAACCTCCTGCCCAAGCAGGAGACCCTACACCATTTCTGACAAATGGCAGTCCAATCTCTTCTTGAAAGTCTCAAGTGATGGCGCTCCCACAACTTCTGAGGGCAAACTGTTCCATTGGTTGATTGTTCTGTCAGAAAGTTTCTCCTTATTTCCAGGTTAAATCTCTCCTTGTTCAGTTTCCATCTATTATTCCTTGTCTGGCCTACAGGCGCTTTAGGAAATAGCTTGACCCCTTCCTCTCCATGGCAGCCCCTCAAATATTGGAAGACTGCTATCATGTCTCCCCTGGCCCTTCTCTTCACTAGACTAGCCATGCCCAGGTCCTGTAACTGTTCTTCATATGCCTTAGTCTCCAGTACCCTAATCATCCTGGTTGCTCTTCTCTGTACTTTTTCTAGAGTCTCAACATCTTTTTTATAGTATGGTGATCAAAACTGGATGCCGTACTCTAGGTGTGGTCTTACTAAGGCTTTATAGAGTGGTATTAGTACCTCACTTGATCTTGATCCTCTGTTAATGCAGCTTAGGATTGCATTAGCTTTTTTGGCTGCTGCTGCACCCTGCTGGCTCATATTTAGCTGGTTGTCCACTAAGACTCGAAGATCCCTCTTACAGTTACTGCTGTTGAGCCTGGTTTCACCCAGTCTATATGTGTACGTTTGATTTTTCTTGCCTAAGTGTAGGACTTTACTTTTCTCTACATTGAATTTCATTTTGTTAGATACAGCCCAGTGTTCTAGTCTGTCAAGATCCATCTGGATCTAAAACTCAGAACCTCTTGGTTTCAAGGTCAGCACCTTCACCACTATACCAAACTGGTTCTCTTATGTTCACAAACATCTTGCAAGTTCACAGCTTCTTCACAGCTTCAACAGTACTCCCTTAATGAAACTGACAGCTCTTTGATTTAACAACACCAATTGGTGATCCTGAAAACTTGTATTCCAATCACCAACTGATGTAGTTAAAATCGGTGAGCTGTTTGTCTCCTCAACAGAGCCAGGATTTTAAATTTGGTCTGTGATTATCTCAAACCAAGTTTGGGGCAGGAATTATATGAACTCCTTTGTCCTCCTCTAAGAGCAATGACTATGTCTACACGTGGACATATTTTCTTTGAAAATCCACTTATCTGGTTTCTTTAAAAAGCATACACGTTACAGTCATCCCATGCCCTCCAGATGTGTAGATTTCAACTGCCAGGATTCTCAGCAATAGCTAGCCTTGCTTGCTGGTAATTCTGGGAGTTGAAGTCAATGAATTTGGAGGGGGGCCAAGTCAGGCAAAACTGACCTAAAACGTGAACAGCTCAGTTAAATCGGGGACAAAGCAATTCAGCAACTTTCCCCTCCAACAAAAGATCTTACCTTGGTTCAGTTTAGGAGGCAAGTGTTCCAGGATGTGTTCCTCAGCCTCTGCCAGTTCAGCACTTGCTCGCAGCTGATTGTCCTCATCCTTTTCTTTCTCAGAGTCTGTTTCCTCAGCACCACTAATGGCTAGCAGTGGGAGAGGAGGCCTTTGGAGGAGAGCTAGAGAAAAAGGATAGGTAGCAGAATCGTGAATTCACCAGAAAACATCATTAGACTGTTAGATTATCTTCCCTTCGCCGTTTCACCTTGGGGAACCTGGCAGTAGCAGATGGAAACAACCTTTTGCAAGAAAGCCACCTTCTTGATTATTATGTGACATAAGCAGAGGACAAGAAGCAGCCAGACAGAAATAGGTTGAACAGCCACAAACCAAGGTAGCTTTTAAAGTGAATCTTGGCATTTCTGTATAAATATTCTGCGTTGTTTTATAAGCATCAAACTGCTAGTATGTGTAGGTCCTTCTATAAAAAAAAATACAGATGGAGAGGATATTCAGATGTACAATTGTCTTTGCCCCTGTTTGGAAGCAAAATAGATGAAACTGAATCGCTTATTATTTGTCTTTATATAAAAATCAGACCTGGACATTCAGCTGAGTATCATTCAATTAGTGACTTTTTAGCTGCATTCTAAGAGGACAGAAA
Source organism: Naja naja (assembly GCA_009733165.1). NCBI lineage: Eukaryota > Metazoa > Chordata > Lepidosauria > Squamata > Elapidae > Naja > Naja naja. Next base: position 259,991,060 of record CM019148.1, on the reverse strand, counting down.
TCTATATATAACATAATACGACAGGACATCATAAGAAAACTTTGAAATTAATGCAGGCAATTAGACTGAGAATGTATCATTATGGTTATTTAATCCCAGCATATAATGATCAATGGCATGAGTCTCCTTGTGGGTTAAAGTAGCATGCCGCCTTGATTAAAAACAATTCAGTGAATCAAATGGTTGCATGAGAAATTTGCACCACTAGGTGATGCTACAGAGACAGACAATATACTGCAGTTACAGAATTAGACAACCTAAAAGAGACAGAATCACAGACTTTCAGTTAGAGAAGATGCTCCTTCAGTACTGCATAGGCACCTGGAAGCAGATAGCACCTCTGCTGCGAGAGTGCATTACGTGGCAGCTAAACAGAGAAAATGTTTTCTTTGTTGGGTCTGAAATTCTTCCTCCATAGCGAAAATATGGAAAATACAGTGTCCTTCAGTATTGGCATGTTGCTAGGGTTTCTGAGATTTATAGGTCAGCAAAATCCAGGGGATTACATTATGGCCTCTGGCCAGCCTATTATTTGAATTGTATATAAATTGTATTGTTACTGTTTTTATCAGTGTAATTAATTTTGGTCATACTACCCCATTTCTTTAAGAATGGTTTAAAAATAAGTTTGGATGAACCATACAGCAAAAGGTCACCATACTTTTCCACAACTTCCATTCATTACAAGGAATTTTGTGTACAATTCGCTGACCTACAGTAACATTTTCTATTGTATCTTTACGCACAAATATAAAATTTGCAGATGCCTGCCATTCAAAAAGAAAGATTTCATTTAAAAATAAATCTCAATTTGTGCAAGAGCGTATAAAACATTGAGTCAATTTTTTTAATAATATAGAATAGAAAAAGAACAATTAAGTTCAATTAAGCAATGAGCAATAATATCAGTTTTGGAAATTCACTTTGTAGTAATTTGTCTGATCTCCTTCTTTTTGGCTTAGTGGGGAAGTTTTTATTTTTGAAATTTGACCACTAACATATATAATCCATGCAGCTATCCAAATAATGTTGTTCTCATTAAAAGGGACTGCAAGAGTTGTACATTTTCTACACAGTGAAAAGGGACTAGACAGGATGATATACACTATGTCAACTAAAACAATACTTCTTTGGTCTTTTTAGCTGCCAGAAAAAGGGAGTGGGGAAAATAGTGCATCCCTTAAGTGCCTAGATAATCACCCTGGCAGCCCAAAGTTGTCGGAGTGCAAGAAAATTATTGGAGAGCATGACTGACGACTCTTGGGGATGGATGTGTCCCATTGGAGAATACACATCCAGGGCGTGTAGGGAAGATCAGGGTCAAGGGGGAAATGAATGATGTATTTTAGTATCGGCTGCACCCAGCTAACACCAACATGTCCACTTCTAATAAATCAATTTTCTTTTCTCTGAGATGCACCTAGAGACTTATGATTTGAATGGGGGTGGATTTGTTGGAGTCCTGACACACTACAGTCATGAGTGAATGCAAGACAGGCTCTCCTTTTTAATACTCTATTAGAAATAAGTGAAAAGAACACCTGACACGAGATTCACTTTTGCTAGAGAATGGAAAACTATTAAGAACTTACAATTCTTCTTCAAAAAGTGAAGAGCGTCCTTGTATCCCTGCTTGCACATTTCCTGGAGAACCTGCAGAAAGATAAAGCATCATGTAACTATTTACTATTAGTTGTAAGACATCTAAACACCGCACTACCATCATGCCCACAGACTTCAGCAGAGGGAAGAATCCATAAATCCAAGTGTACTTCCAGCTCATGTAGCCCCTGGCAGAAAGAGGGATCTCCGATGGAGACCTCTGCATTAGGCATGATAAGCAGACGTGGCCAATGATCACTGTAGACTGGCTTTGATTGGGCAGTAACACAGTAAAATTAACACATCTCCAGTTGTATTGCCGATTAAGGAAGTTATACAAAGACAGAAATGCTATTAAATAGCATTAAATGAAAGAGTATTTCATTTTGCAAAGTGGTCTTAATCCATATTCTCTGAAAAGTTGGGATAAAGCAAAAGCACAATTAACTGAATGGTCTTGACAACAAGAATGGCATAGCCACAGGAAAGCCAAATAAACACCTCACGTCTGATCCTGAAATGGGACTCTGTGTGTAAAGGGAGAATTGGTGAAAGTCTTCTTTCTCCATGGGGAAGAAAGAAACTCAAAGTTTCTGCCAATTCTGCAAAAAAATATTTTTTCCCATTTTTCTGCCATTGGAAGGAAACAGCTGCCCTCCAGCTTTGGTGTTTCCAAACTACTGAAGGCTTACTGTCCCTTGACTTTTCAGCATAAGCCAGCTTAGTAATATCTGAACAAGTTGTCTTTAGCACTTTCTAAAGCATGGGTCATGTTGCCATCACGTGTTGTATCACAACGTTTCTCCCCTTCATGGAACTGGGGTGGGCATGGCCTGCATGTGACAGATCCGGCCCGCGGACTGCCTGTTTAACACCCCTGTTCTAAAGAAAAAGCTGAGCTCTGGAATTCTTTTCAATCTCTCTGCTAGCACTACAGGAAGAATCTATATTTTCTTCTGGTATCAAAGTCATGTGTTGTGTCTGCTTTCTCAACATGTTAATTGTGTTTGTGACCTGTAATGCATTGGCAAGTACAGGTGTTCCTTGTTCCACTAAACACAAGTTGTCTTACCTCCAATAGAGGATTATGTGGTTATAAAAATGCAGGCAAATTGTGCTGGGAAGTCATGAGGGATTGGCAGTGGATTACAGCTACTTCCTAAATCAGGAATGTCCTGAAGTACTACGGACTATGAAAAGATAGAAAATCAACAAAAACAATGACAGCAATACTGAATCAATCTGACATATAGGATGAAGGCCTCTTTACTGAAGATTATTGACCATAATTTTCTTTGCTGGTCCAGTGCAGTTTCGTACTTGAAAATAGTACTTTGTTGTTGCTTTTTAACTTTCCAGTCTAGGTTGAGAGTGACTGGCCTAAAGTCACCCAGTTGCTTCACAGCCTAAGTAAAGCTTAGAACCACTCTTGGTTCAGAATCTTAACTGGCTCTCAGTTTATTTAAATAAATAAAAAATCAAAGTGTCACATCATGGTGGGGAGAGCTCACCTGGGGCTCTGGAGGAAACAGGGCTTTTGAAAGCCGGTACAAATTGCGGAGATTAAACTGAATGCTGGTATTGGTGATTCTGAGTTCATGAATGTTTGTGGAACTATCCCGTGGACAAATATCACTCTCCCCAGAGAAAGGGGATACAGTGATGGTGTTCTTCAACTCATATTGAGGCAGGTTGTCAGAAATCCCTCCATCAACGTATCTCTAGGGAGAAAAGAAAATACGATGTTAGCTTTTTTCACACACACACCCTTCTTTTTTATAGTCCCAACTCTGTTCTTCCTCTCTCAGATCTCTAAATGCACATAGATAGTCACAAATGCAATGGTGTGTATAGTTATTTGGTTTTATATATATAGTTCAGCTTACTAGAGCATCAAGCAAAATAGCCTCTGGGAGGAGGGAAGGTTGAGCAAATGATAAAACTTTAATTACAATGTCATGACATGAACATCTGCTCTTGCACTGCAAGGTACGTTGCAAAAGGCCTATCTTGCATCATCATGGCACAATGCATAATTCATCATTTAGGTCATTATGGTAAGGAATGTACAAGAGCCTTGGTGGTGCAGGCTGTTAAACGCCTAGCACTTAGTTCTAGCTGCCTGCAATTAGTGCAGGCTCGAATCCCACCAGGCTCAAGGTTGACTCAGCTTTCCATCCTCTCGGGGTAGGTAAATTGAGGACCCAAGATTGTTGGGGGCAATAAGTGACTTTGTAAAAATGCCGCTTAGTAATAAGCAGGCATATACAATGGAATGAAGGCTATTGCTGAGCGCATTGGGTTGTGCTCCAAAAAAATTGTAAGCCGCCCTGAGTCTCCGGAGAAGGGTGGGATATAAATATGAATTAAAAAAAAATTATGGAATCAAGAAATCAAAGGAATGAGGGTTTTTTTTACTCCCCAATAAATCACTAGATATTTCTGCAATTTTAGTGGATGAGATCTTTGCTAATCCTGTTTTATCTAACAGGGTATAGGACTGGATAGCTTCTCTGTTCTCAAATGAATAATAACATGAGGAAGAAGTGATGAAAGCATTTTTTCTGAAATAAAGAGTAGTCACCGCATGTCTAACAACTTTATGTAACAAAAGCAATAAATAAATCCTTTTTTAAAAAATACATGGCCTTTCACTTATATTCCAGGAAGTAACAAAAAGTTCATGTTGATCTCTTCTACAGGTTCCAGGCCACAAAAATTAAGTTAAACAAAGAAATATAGTAGTCTATATCCTTTTTCTATCTTGTGCACATGCTGCACACCCTTGTATTTTCCTTCCCACAAATACAGAGTAGGATACTTTTACATTGTGCATCAGCTTCAGATTCCTGTGTACCTTTCTACTGGCCCCAGCCTTTTCCTCCATTGGGACAGTACAGACTGGAATTCGGGTGGAAAGTAGCCAAGCAACAATGGTTTGATGTTGTGCCACACTGTAGTTATTCTTAATTGTAGATAAAAACAAATGTGGGCAAGATTAATCTCTCAGCTATGATGTATTTAAACAGAAGCATAGCCTTCCAAGTTCCTCTTCCTCTTTCAACAATGGATGATCAGACACAGAAGCAGCACACATATCTGTGACTCAAAACCATTCATTTTTCTATAATGAGACACATTTGATTTATCACTGCCTCTGAATGAATCGCACTATAGGTTGTGACAGCATAATTCTTTCAGCTCTGCAAAAATTTAATTCTGTCTTGTTTGGGTGGGTAGTTATTGGGCCGTTCCCTATTCCGTTGGCCTTTAACAAGAGTTTAACGCCATCAGGGGTTGCACTAATGTGTTACAGAATACAGTCACATGCAATACAGATAATTGCTGGCTTCATCTCTTATAGAAAAACTGATGCCCGGAATATGACCACATGAAAAACAAAATAATGCCCATCTTGGAGAGAAATAATTTACATGGAAAAACTAGCTCTGTAGTAATCATAATCCCAATATCCAAATGCAAGAAAAATCACCCTGTTTACTGTGTTGAGATTATTTATCGATGTTCTAGCTTCAAAAGCAAGTCAGCTTCTCCATTAGATACCTTCCTGCAGCTTAAGAAGTGGTAACATTAATTGAATAATAGAGATCCCATTTGGAATTCTAAAGTTTCAGAATTAACACTGTGGCTTAAACGTAAAGAGCCACCAATGAGCTAAAGTTGCCAAAATGGCTGTGATCCCTTTAATTTCAAATATCCCAAGTGACCACTGAAATACAGTAACCAATGATATCAAGATGTTTGCCAGGCGGTGATCAAGAGAGTGTTTCTCCAGAGGGCCAAAATATAACATGCTGTACTTAAGGGGCTTTGGAAGGAACAGAACATGTCCAGAAGATACTCAGTAAGAACTTTTCCCCACTGTTGAGTTAAAATATTATCCATCCATTCTCGAATTAGCAGCAGCTTATACATACCAATCTATATCCTTCCTCTACTGTCCCTGTTCTGACTCACTGCTAAAGAAATGGTTCTGTTCAGATTTTGAATGTACTGGGTGTGATAGGCAAAGCAACTGGTTGAGTCTTCCGGTTTCATTGGCCACCCTCTTTAATACATCACCAGCTTAGGGGAAGATCATCTGCCAATCATGGTGGTGCAGCAGAGAAGGGATGTGTTTTGGAAATAATGTTTTGTTGTCATATCCCGAGACTCCTTTTCATGCTTCTCCTCCTGCCCTTCATTCTGTAGTAATTCAAGTTGAATTATTTTTTTAAATGGAACCACAAAAAGATATGACTAAGCAGAGATTTTATGTAGAGTCTGCCACCTGTGCTTTTCCTTATTATTATTATTATTTTTACTGGCAGAGAATTGTACAGGGTGGATAGATGGTTGAGGTTTTCCATTATTCCACTGTTAGGAAGTTTAAGAGTTAACAGCTTACTATGTTGCTAAGCGGCTAATGCTGCTGAGACTGAAGGGGAAAAGGTTTGCCTGCATCAAATCTAGAACAGCCTATAAACACACTTCTGATCCCAACTAAGGACAAAACAATCTGTCCCTAACCTCGAATCCTTCTAGAAGTGAAAAAACCATGGTAATTTTCGAACACATGTATGTCACTCCTACTCACAATTATCTAGAGCCAAACTGAATCTCAAGTGTATCAAGTGATACAAATACTAAAAACAGAAGAAAGTTCAAAGTGGAGTGGAAGTCAATAGTCAAGAGGAAGGAGAAGCACAACATGTTCTCCAGCAACTAGCATGTTCCTATAACGTTCTGCAAAGCCAGTTCCAGGAAACTCAGGACACTACTGTATGTTAGCTACCACCCGGACAATTAAGGTTGGAACATCCACTACACAAACCTTTTGCACCAATATTTTTCCACTAACAATGAGATCAGTTTCCTTTGTCCCCTTTCAAAATGTCTACATTTATACTTTAATCAAAGAATAACAGCTGAATTGATAGAAAAGGCAGCCAGCTTACAATCCTGCATTATTATTATTATTTTATTTTACTTCATGTTTTTACACAATATCAAGAACGGAATCTAGCTAAATGGTGAAATTGTCTGCTGAGAGTTGGGTGATATTGGTGGGTGGGCCCAACTTCCCAAGCCCCGCCCATACTGGCATCGTGCCAGTTGTTGGGTGTCACTGCGTTTTTTTTTTGTTTGTCTGTTCAAGCTTCTAAGCTCATATTCTAGCAAGCAGGTGTCTGCTAGCCAGCACTGTGTTATCTTGTCTCCATAGTAATGAGATAAGAATGTTTTGATTTACTGCGCATGTGTAAGAAGTTTTGACTTCACTTCCTGTCACTTCCGTTGTATTTTTTCCTTTTTTTTTCTATATGCCTTGGTGGAAATTAGGTTGCAAACATGTAGCTCCGTTAGGTTTTCTTATTTTATAAATAAAAATGTTTTTTAGATTACTTTCCGGGTCTCATTTTTTATCATCATTGACAGCAAAGAACAACACAGTCTATCACCTCTAATTAGCAGGGATGTTTTGGAAGAATTTTTACTCCCTGGCAAAGGTTTTCTCAAGCCTTTGAAAATGGTAGCAGAGAAAGGCTTGACATTGGTAGAGAGGATGGTTTTTTCAAAGCTTCACAGCTTCAAGCTTAATTATGTTTTTCTTTGCTCGTTGTGATGATAGGGCTTATTTTTAGTTAGTTCCTCAGGTCTGAGGACCTGGTGAATAACTGCAGGATAATGCCTCGAAAGAAAGCAAAGATGAAACAAAGGAGGACTCCGTCCGAGGACGATTTATGGCAGTCACTCCCACATATTTCTGCCATGGAAGAGCAACAAGAGACCAGGTCTGTAAATTCTTCCTGTATCTATGATGCATGTATACAAGCTCAGTCTGAAAAAGCATATACTCAAGATTATGAATTACTTGGAGCAAAGCCTAAAGTTGTACAGTCAGCTGAGCATATTTCACTCAAAGAGAAAGGTGAAATTCTTTATTCTCCAATGTCTCCAGAGAAGACTATGAGGCAGAAAGCTGTGCAAGATTATTTGAAATCAATTGATTATTTAGAAGAGAGTATAAAGCAAGCCAAGGCTTTTGCATTATCCCTTCAGGCAGATATGGGTGTGGTTCAAGTTCCTGAGCCCTCCATCTTGCCTTCTTCTTGGAAGCCAAGGGTCCACCCACATGTTGGTCACATGGGTGTGGTGTCAGACCAATCAGAGCAGAGAGCTGTGCCTACATCACGTGAAGTGTCTTATGATCCTGACTCAGCAAGAACTCCTGTGTTTTCTAATGTTGTAGCGCCATCTGCTGATGAAATGCATGCAATAAATGAACATAAAGAAACTCTACACAAATCATTTGATGAGATGTTAATGAGGAAATCTTTTCTACAAGATAATATATCTCCAGTTATGCAAATGCCTCCTGAGGCTACCCAAATTGCATCAACTCAGCTTCCTGATATAGCTGCTAGTAAAATGCCTCAAATGCAAATGCCACCTACTCCAGTAGGCCAAATTGCTGGTGCTCAAATACCAATAGCAGCTCAACAGCAACAAGTCCGCATGCAACCACAGGTTAGACCAGCAATGGCACAGCCACAAATGCATTTAGCAGGTCAACCAGTGCCAGCACCAGTGCCAGCTCCAGCGCCCCCTGGTGGCCAAGCAGGCATTGTTCAACCAGCGCAAATTATGCATGTTCCTCTGCTAATTTCTATCACCCCACTGACTGGTGATTCAAAATTAAAGCGCTCAGGACGAAATTACAAGGCATGGGTCAGTGAGGTTGGCATTTTACTTCGTAGAGAAGGTACCCACTGTATGGTGTTTAATCCTCCACCACAACCGTGGCCTCCTGACATAAGAGACTTGGATACTAGAGCATGCACAACATTATTGATGTCAATGGACACTGAATTGCAGATTATTTTTTCACCTGATGCAACTGCCCAACAGATTTGGGCTCAATTAGAAGCATGTTACAGGCCTGTTTCAATTGAATCTACATGTTTACTCTTAACTGAATTTCATGGTTCAAGATTAAAACCAGGTGAAACTATTGGAGAACATTTAACAAAAATGAAAGGAAAGAGAAAAGAGCTTGCTGAACAAGATTATGCTGTAGATGATTTTCAAATGATCAGCATTATTATTAACTCTTTGAATTATGAATGGAAAGATGCCATTTCAAAGATTAATCAAGTGCCTATTGCTCAGCACACAGTTGATCATGTATGCAGAATTTTAACTGAAGAAGCACTCATGCAAGCCATGCCACATTTGAGAGAACCATCTGCATCAAGAGCTCCAGCGAGGCGTCCCTTCCGAGGAAGAGGCTTCATTCCAAGGATGCCAAGATTATATCTGTGATCGTGTGGGACATGCCACCCGGGATTGTCCCCAACAATCTCAAGCACCCGCCAGGTACCAGCCCAGAGGAACAGATTCCAGAGGCAGAGGCAGAGGCAGAGGATAAGGTCATCGCGGTCCCAGGCATGGTCTACAAGCTCCACACATCACATTGGTGTTGACCAACGATCCACAACCTGATCCAGAGTATGACAGATGACTTCTCTGGACTTTAGACAGTGGAGCAGCAGTGCATGTTACCTACAGAAGAGATCTGTTCACAGAGATGCACGAGCCTGAACCTGACATGCGTGAACTGTACACTTTTTCAAATTATACTGTTCATGTCAGGGGAAAAGGAACTGTTTATATTGAAGAACTCGATGCATTGATTCCTGATGTTTATTATATACCAACAGCAACTTGCAGTTTGCTTAGCCAAAGTAATTTGTCGAGGGTGACCAAGTACCAGGTTCACCATTTTGAAAAAGCAAGTTATGTGGTGAAAGAGGGTAATATTGTTGCTGAAACCATATTAATTGGTGGTGTTTATTACCTAAAGCCAAAGTCTAACTTGCAAGCACAGGCAAGTATAAGATATCCAAAGGAGAACACAGGCCCAGAGAGAGAGATGTCTCAGAGAGAGATCCTGTAGCTACTCCAAAGGCTCTTAAAGCCAACAAACAGAAACAGTTTGCTCAAAGCAAGCCTGAGGTTCCTAATAGAAATGTTGAAAATTCACTAACAGGTAAACCTTTGCATTCCAGGTGCATCCATAAGTGGCATAGACGTTTGGGGCATGCCAGTTTTCGTGTTCTCAGAAAGATGCCAGAATTCGTAAAAGGTTTGGATCTGAAGGGGTGTAAGGTGTTTGTGGATTGTGCTGTCTGCAAGAAAGCCAAATCCACAGCTGTTCCAAAACACGCTACACGCCGGTCAACACGCATTTTTGATTTGGTACACACTGACATAGTAGGTCCATTTGCACCAACATTTGGTGGCAAAAAATATTTCTTAACAATTGTTGATAATTATTCCAGATATGGATTTGTATTTCCTATGAAGGAAAAATCAGAGACCTTTCAGATCTTTAAAGACTTTGCAACTTATGTCAATACCCAACACAATGTTCGCATCGCTAGAATTCAAAGTGATCGCGGTGCTGAATTCATGTCTCAGCGTTTTCAGGACTGGATGTGTAAGAATGGAATTCTGCACCAGACCTCAGCCCCTTATGTTCCTGCTGAGAATGGAGTGGCGGAACGCCGAAATGGGGTCCTACAAACCATGATGCGTTGTCTCCTAGAAGATGCTAATCTCAGTCTCCCATACTGGGGTGAAGCTATTAAATATGCAAATTACATTGTTAACCGCATCTGGAGTAGTGTAATAAATCAGACTCCTTTCTTCAAGTTATATGGGTACAAACCCGATCTTAAAAATATCCATATTTTTGGTGCATATGCTATGGTGAACATTCCCTTAGCTCAAAGAAGAAAAGAAGGTCCAGCAGCAAAAAGAATGAGATTCATGGGTATTGATGACAATTCAAAATGGAGCAAATTCGTTGACTCCAGACATGTAATTGTGATTTCTCAGTCCTTCAATTTTGAGGAAGATGCTGACTGGTTCAGGATTCACTCTAATGATCCTGGAGTTTATTTTCCTAGAGATGATGCCATTGATGTTACGCAGCCTGATGATCAAGATTCACAGGTGGATGTTCCATCAACTAGTTCTTCTCAACCAGATGTTCCGTCTTCACATGCCATCGATGCGGAGGCTAGTGACTATGAAGAAGACAAGGACGACATGGAAGAACAATGGATAGTTGTTCCGAGATGTTCCAAGAGGACCACGAAGGGGATTCCTCTGAAACGATATTCATGGCAATTGACAAAAGCACATTTACCGTTGGTTTGTAATGTTACACTGCCTCCTGACAAGTTCACACAAATAAAGGATCTTCCTGATTCAGAGCAAGAGAAATGGTACGAGGCAATGCAGGCCGAAATGGACAGTCTAAAGAAACTCAAGGTGTTTACACCTGCAAGTCCTCCAGCAAATAAGAAAGTTATTGGCACCAGATGGGTCTACAGAATTAAGAAGAAGCCAAATGGTGAATCACTATACAAGGCCAGACTTGTAGCTCGGGGTTTCGCTCAACATTATCCTGAGGACTACACAAATACTTACTCACTGACAGTTCGGACTGAGAGTGTGAAAATTGCTTTGGCCACTGCAACTATCCTTGGTTTAGAAATTTTCCAGTTTGATGTGGAAACAGCTTATCTAAATGCTGACCTGGATGAAGAAATTTACATCAGAGGTCCTCCAGGGTTCCGGAAGCAAGAAGGGGATACCTGGTCTTTATGGCCTGAAACAGTCTGGTTTAATGTGGTATTTGTGTCTTACTGATAAACTAAATTCAATGGGCTTTATTAAGTCCGAAACTGATGAATGCGTGTTCACAAAAAGATCTAAGAATGGATATGAGATAATTCTTGTTTATGTTGATGATATTGTTTATATTGGTCCAAATAAGCATATGAGTGAGAATTTTGCTAAAGCTTTGCAGAAATATTTTACATTGAAATCTTTAGGACACATTAACACTTATTTGGGTGTTCAGATTACAAAAACTCAGAAGGGGTTTAGTCTTTCACAAGAGGATAAGATTAAACAATTGTTGCATCATTGCAATATGAAGGATGCTAAAACGGCTAGCATACCTATGCAAACAGATTTTCATAATCTGGCACATGAACCAAGTCCTGATTTTGAAGATCAAACACTTTATCGTTCAGTCATTGGGTCATTGTTATACATTAGTAGTTGGACCAGACCCAACATTGCACTCAGTGTTAATCTTTTGTCACGACACGTAGGTAAGGCAAAACAATTTCATTGGTTATGCATTAAGAAGTTGTTGAGATATTTAAAGCACACTAAAATATGAAGTTGTTGTTAGAACCAACACATACTGATTATGCAGAATTATGTTGTTATGCAGATTCTGATTGGGCGAGTGATAAGAAGTCACGTATAAGTACTTCAGGTTATATGATGTTCTTAAATGGATGTCCTGTTTATGGCAAGTGCGTAAACAGAATTTCATTTCTTGCTCATCTACTGAAGCTGAATATGCTTGTATTTCAGATGCTTGCAATTCTCTAACATGGTTTGATGCTTTAGTCACAGATATCTGGACATGCCCGATCCAGCCGATCACTGTGATGGAAGACAACGAATCTGTGGTTTATATTTCTGAAACATGTTTCACAGGTTCTAGGTCCAGACACATTGACATTTGTTATAAGAACATAAAGCAATTAGTTAAACAACGTTTTGTTACATTACAGTATGTGTCCACACATGATCAGATTGCTGACATGCTCAATAAACCACTTCCAGCAGCACAGCACAAATATCTGCATGAGAAGATGTTCCTTATCTGATTTCCGCTTAACAGACAAAAGAAGGGGATGTCACTGCGTTTTTTTTGGTTTGTCTGTTCAAGCTTCTAAGCTCATATTCTAGCAAGCAGGTGTCTGCTAGCCAGCACTGTGTTATCTTGTCTCCATAGTAATGAGATAAGAATGTTTTGATTTACTGAGCATGTGTAGGAAGTTTTGACTTCACTTCCTGTCACTTCCGTTGTATTTTTTCCTTTTTTTTTCCTATATGCCTTGGTGGAGATTAGGTTGCAAACATGTAGCTCCGTTAGGTTTTCTTATTTTATAAATAAAAATGTTTTTTAGATTACTTTCCGGGTCTCATTTTTTTATCATCACTGACAGCAAAGAACAACATGGTCTATCACCTCTAATTAGCAGGGATGTTTTGGAAGAATTTTTACTCCCTGGCAAAAAGTTTTCTCCAAGCCTTTGAAAATGGTAGCAGAGAAAGGCTTGACATTGGGAGCTGCCTTTTTAGGTTGCTGGAGCATCTTGAGCTATAGGTAGCCTTTGACATACAACCACAATTGGGCCCAGAATCTTGGTTGTTGAGCAAAGCAGTCATTTAGCAAGATGCTCACATGACTACTTCAGTCAACGATCACAATCCCAGATCTCCCAGTTGTAGTTGTTAAGCGGACAGAGCAAAACAGCATCTTACCTCAGAACAGCAAGCTGCTGCTCTCCGTGCATGGAAGGGAACTCCTGTACTGGGCTCGAGAAGCAAAACATGGATCTTCAGGAGCTTTGTTTCTACAGCCTGACAAAGGATTCCTCCCCTCCCATACACGGAGGGGAAATCTTTTGGTAGCAGCAACAGCACCTTGCAATCTTCCCTGCTAGCTTACCCATTAAATTTCTGTGGAGCCCAACAGAGAGGATTCCAAACCATGATTACATGATTACAGGGCACTTGGCAAGCAGTTGTAATTATAAATAGATTGCCAAACACCCAGATCACTATCACATGATCATGAGGAGAAGCAGTGGAGCCCTTTCCAAATAATCAAATGTCAAACTATTATTAAGCAATCAGTCATGAAACAAAGACTTCCTGTATGAATCTGTCTTTGGTTCCTGTTTAGACTATACCACTTTCTACTCAAGACCCAGTGAATTGCAGCTTCAAAACAATTCAAACATCTTTAAAATCATGCCTCTCCTAGGATTCCAATGCAAAGATATGCTGTCTACCTTCATCTCTTCCCTCCGGCATTAACTCAAGGTTTCCTGCAGTATTCGCCCTTCCCTATTGCCATAGAAGCTAACTTGGAGATTTCAGAACAGTCATAATCTCCAACCTATTTCATTGGGCTTTTACTGAGAGGAAATAAAATATTGTTACATAAGTTTTCTTGAGCTCCTGGAAAAAAGGCAAGATTGTAAGTTAGCCAAATAAAATGTAAGATTTCTTTGTATGCCTGTATGAATTAGAACAGAATAACTAAGAGGCAGAACTATTTCACTTCTGCCTTAACTAGCCAGCTTTTCTCCCATGAAGTTCTTAATATAGCTATGTAGGCTTAGACAGTCAGATGTTTTCAACCTTCAACTGTCCATTTTTAACATGGGAATAATAAAGCTGATCATCCTTGGAATGGCCATGGCTTGCTTAGTATCTGTGCTTTACCGACAGTGTTGATACTAGAGCACTGGCTACGCAGCCAACAGTGAAAAAGCATGAGAATCCTAACACCCTCAAAGAATCTTCTCAAGCAGAAGGACTGGAAATGGAAATGGCTCATTGCTGTCAAAGAAACAGCCCAGGTTTCTGACTTCCAATGAAAGATGGCCAAATGACGATACACCTAGGGAAGGCTCCCTGAAGGGGTTTCCTCTGAACTGTTGCTTTTTCAAGTGACATTCCTTTAGTTTATATGACTCTCCTGGGTTAGGGAGAGTCCTAGAATCATCCCATAAGATCCTCCATATAGCATCGATCTGCAAGAAGCTTCAGAGCTGGGCTTTAGAGCATCTGGTGAGTGATTTAGCTGTCGGGTGGCATGGCTGCAATCACTTTATTGTTAAAGCAAACATTTTGGAATTTATTTTTCAAATAGATAATAAGTTGTTCCTTTCATTTCTTAATCACTTTTTAGGATTATTTATTTACTTAAAAGAGGCTTGCTTATAGGTAAACAACAAAAAACGGGGATTGCTGAGGGCAAGCTAAAATAAGGAAAGCTTGGGGTACCTTTCTTAACACTTTGATGGAGAAACATAGGGGTAGAAAGCTGTTGTTTTATTTTACTATTTTTAAGCAATTTGTAGCTTGGTTTGCTTTGCTGTGGTGGTTAAAACTTTCCGGTTTTTATAAACTCTGATTGGCCAGAAATTTTTAAATGACCACAAAAAATTTACTCTTTGATCATAATGAGGAATTAACAAGATGGAACATGGATTTGAGCAAATGTGATGTGCTTGAAAAATTCTTAAATAAAACCCTATAGATCAATTATTAGATCAATTATTTCGAAGGATGTTATTAAAAAAAACTACTTCAGAGATGTAATTATGTGTAAAAAATTATCAAACTACTAAGCAATTTCAGAAGTAGCTGACAATGCAGAGGACTGAATTGAAACTTTAGAATACAAATCTGACACCAATCTTTATGATGATGATGGTTTAAATGTAAATCTCCCAGCATAATTGAAAGAAGTGTTCCAAGAAACCTGCAATTTTCGAGAGGACAAGTTTGGAACTTTTTCTTCATGGATACTAACAAGGTTGAAAATTCCTTGAGAAAAAGAGAAGTCTATAATTACTTGATAGATATTCCAAAGAAGAAAAATATTTTATTTTATGAAGATAAGCTGGAAGGAGTGGCTTAAATTTAATGAGTTAGAGTAAGGATGAATTTTTACCAGTCTGATATATGTAATTGAAAGTTTTAAAGTAAAATGGGTTTAGCCATGTGTTTTTTTCCCTTTATTATAATACTTAAGTAATTCCTAAAGCTTGGAAAATATTGAAAGAGTATTTGAAACTATTTCTATTAAGAGGAAGTTTAAAAAAGATGTATTAGAATTTGGTGATTTTACAAATATTTTTAAATGCGGCGGCGCGGGTGGTGATGGGAGTTTCTCGGTTCTCCCATGTCGCCCCCCTCCTGCGCGGCCTGCATTGGTTGCCGGTTGCGCTCCGAGTGAGGTTCAAGGTTCTAACTTTAACATACAAAGTCCTTCATGACATGGGTCCCTATTATTTAAGGGAGCGACTGTTGCCGACATCGAACACTAACCGCCCTGTACGATCTCACAGACAGGGGCTCCTTGGGGTCCCGTCAGCCGGACAGTGCCGGCTGGCGGTCCCCCGACGGGCCTACTCTGTTGCGGCCCCTGACCTCTGGAATCAACTTCCCCTGGAGCTCCGCCTGGCCCCTGACCTCTGCACTTTCCGTCGCGACCTGAAGACCTGGTTGTTTAACCAATCCGGGCTGTGACCCTGGGGTGGGGTGGTTTTTAGAGTTTTAATGCTCCGATTTTAGTGTTAATTCGGCTTGATTGTTTAATTTGGTTTTATCTAACTTATTGTTGTGTGATTTTATTCTGTAAGCCGCCCCGAATCCTTTCGGAGAGGGGGCGGCATATAAGTCGAATGAATAAATAAATAAAGAAAGAAAGAAAGAAAGAAAGAAAGAAAGAAAGAAAGAAAGAAAGAAAGAAAAATTTAAAATTTTAAAATGGATGTAAAAAAAGGTTTTTTTCCCTTTAAGTTTAAAGAATCTGAAAAAGTACAGTGAGTTTTGCTAATATATATGATGATAATCTATAAAGATTAATATGAGCAAATAGAAATATATATTATTTTCCACAGCAAAGATAAAAAGTAGAGATGATTAAATTGATTCCTTTATTCTAAGAAAAGAATATAAATAATTTTGTTTTTATTTGGAAACCGCTTCTAGATTTTGTACTTATGATGGAAAAATGAAACTTTGGTTTTGCTGATTAGATTAGGTTTGTTGTTATAGAAATGGCTATTATATATTTTTGTATAAAAGTAAAAAGTTGAGGTTATAATGTTATTATCTTCTGTGCAAAAGAAAGTTGGAAATAACACCTTTTTTTTCTTTTTCCTTTTTTTTATCCCACACTCTCTTTTTCCCTTTTCCTATCACCTAGTTCCCATTATTTTTATTTTCCTTCGTATTTTATATTCTGATAAACTAATAAAAAGTTTGAAACATCCCCGCCCCCCTAAAATAGCCCAGATTTCTCTCTAAGACCTAGCAGAATATATTTTATTTTCTGCTTTGGCACACCAAAAAATGTTTTTACAAAATTTTAATACAAACTCATGGCAATGCTAAAGACCATTATATGGACTGTGGGGGCTCTCATTGTGACATCCAAATCCCAAGTTTGGTCATTGACATCCTAATCCAGGCAGCTCTTCAATTTCAATCTAATGTTGTGACATTTCCTTTGTGGCAACAGGTGTTTCCTCCAAAACTGTTGTCCAATACTTATTCAACAAAGAAAACCAAATACTGAGAGCAACACATTTTGGCTTCATTCTACTAAACCTAAATTAAATTTTGCTAAAGATATGTTATGTTTATAAACATTTATGGTCCAGAAACATAAACACGATACTATAAATAAAACTATTCCCCTAAACCCCGCTGAAGATGTTACCTAGCCTGGTTAACGAAACATTTGGAAACAAACCCACAAGTCGCAGAACGAACCTTCACCCTCATGCTACACCCAATTTACAGGTATTCACCACTATTCCAATACTATTTCTTTTCTTCTTTTCCTTCTTTTGAAAGAAAAAAGTCCTGTTTTCTCCCCTAAGTTTTTTGTTTTTCCACTTCCAAACATCAAATTTCTAGTGCTTGATCTCAGCAATCAAGAAAAGAAAAACCATTCTTTTGAGAATAGTTTGATTACAATAGTACATTTTTCTGATTATTTTGCCAGAATTATGGAGCATATCATGTCATTTTTGTTAGGTTTCTTTCCCTCTTGATGAAGCAGGGAAATCAGGAACAGGCTCTAGTCGTACAATACCAAGCAGCTGAAAGTTAAAACACCCTGGTGCTGACTTACCACTCCTTGAAGGGTTGGAGGGATCAGGCCACAGTATACTGGGATGAAAGTGCTGCAGACACATGCCTGGGAGAGAGATGGGAAAACACCATGTGAAATAAACAAACTGACTAGAGAAGCCTGCAGTATTTGCAGAAGATAAATCCAGGCAGAGCATGAAGAAAGAAAGGAGAACTTCCATAACAAGAGTAGGACATATCAGCTCTGCTGGTTCCTGGGAGATAGGCATTTATGGCTTCATGTTGAAAGCTTCTAAAAAGCCCCAGAGTTACAACTTGCCTGGACAAGCTCTTCTTTGGAGTTGAACTCCGATAATATGACATTTTCTCCATCCGAAACCCGGGTTAATGAAATGCCCAAACGTCCGCTGGCCACCTCATGTGCATTGCCTGATAAGACTTTATATAAGCAGGTACGGATGATTTTCACCAGGTTGAACGATGGGTGTAAAGGGCCAAGAAACCTCTTCCGGGCCTCTTTGGAGACATGGATGATATTTGCTCCAACTTCACCTAGTATGAAGAAAACAATATAAATTTTAAATGATTAGGGATAGTACATAAATATTTTATTAAGATTAGCTTATTCTCATTTTTATTCTTAAATTGTTGGATTAATATCCCACATTTTTTTACCATTTCAAGGTAACTTACATGGGGAGATTTCCTTCATTTTAACAATGACTCTACAGCGAAGATTGGACTAAGACAAGGGTCTTCGAACTTGGCAAGTTTAAGACTTGTGGACTTCAACTCCCAGAATTCCTGAGCTAACATAACTGGAGGAGGAATTCTGGGAGTTGAAGTCCACAAGTCTTAAAGCTGTCAAGTTTGAAGACCCCTGGACTAGGAGATGGTGACCACCGAAATCTCCCAGTGAGTTTCCAGGCTTGAGAGTGAATTTGATGTGGAACTCCCCAGTCCTAACCCAACTCCTTAACTAGGCAGCGCTGATCAGCATCCCAAAAGTTATATATTTAATATAACACACATTCATCCAGACTACATATTTTTTATATTTTAATCTCTTGATTTAAAAATTAGATACCTCAGTCTAAGTGGACATTTATAGTCCTCACTAAAATTAAAAAAAATCAAACTAAGTAATGCTGCAGTTTTCAAAGGCATAGCTTTGAAGTTTTCAAAAGCATTCTTTATATTGATACAACCCTTTCTAAAGGTAAAGTTATGCCTTCTAGTTCCCTCACCATAAAATGTGGCCCAAATATTGATAGAATATTAAAATGATAAATATAGCATTCATAACTTTCTAAGGATTGTTATTTAATCTATAAAATACTCAACAGGAAGCAGGTTACAATAGAATTCTCTTTTATCCAAATTAGATACCAATTCTTAATCATGGTAGATTCCATTCTGCTCATAGTTTTTGGCATCAAGAGTATAAAGAGTTTTGTTTGTAGTTCTACATTATACACAGAAAAAGCTATCTAGCACATGTTAGTTGGACATGATATAAATTAAACAGCTAAATAAACTGCTTTGAGCAGCAAGAAATATGGTTTCCCTAAAAGTATGCATCACTTGTCAAGTTTTCCATCTTGAGCTCAGGAGTACATCACAGATTTGATACCACTGAACAAATCTTCTAACCCATTGACAATGTGTTAACTATTAAACACAGCACTGTTTTCAGGACAACGTTGTTGTGCTGCCCAAAGTTCTCTTTATCAGCCATCTCTGAGCTGGGAAAATTATCTCATTGCAAGTTGACCTTTTCCCCTGAGACCAAAGTTGTTTACCTTACATTGTGTTTCCTGCTGATCATAAAAAATATACTCAAGGTTAAGCAGAGCTCAACTGACTGTGTTATAATAAGTTATGCTATTTTTTTCTTTATTGGAAGCCAACTTTCCCAAGACACATGCCTTTCAATCAAATACCATCCCTAATAGTCAGCAACAGTCACCTGACTGAAAGACACATGCCTTTCAATCAAATACCATTCCTAATAGTCAGCAACAGTCACTTTATATAGTTTTATTTTAGGGTTTTGTGCTTTCAACTTAGATTTGACTCCTGACAACCATCTGGGCAAGTCCACGTACAGTGAAGTTTTGAATTTTCAATATTTCTGCATACATATGACCTCAAATGTGGTTTGTTCTCCACAAACAAGTCCTGTAACTAGAGAGAACCCAATTAAACAAATTGTCAAGAAAATGGTCTAAAGTTATATATTTGTGTATGTCAAAAATACATGAATCTCTAGGATCATCAGTTTATTTGAAGGGGAAATTAAAGCCAGTTGTTTCAGTCAATGGGACTGGAAGACGGAGTGAGCAAAGTCCTGTTCATCCACAAGCAATAGGAATCATGTCCCACTCTTAAGTCACACTGGTGATGTGTAATCAGCAAGTGCATTCAACATGTGTTACCTTTCCAAAGGAAGAAAAGCTACATATGTATAGCTATGTATGTGAAGATCTCCTGGGTACATGACGTGACCATCATATGCTGAATCAAGCATTGTCAGCATGCTTTGAAGGGGTAAGATTCATCCCATGATTTTCATGGTAAGAAATAACACCTCAGCTGCATCCTTTCAGGAAGAACCAATGTACTTCTCAGAACACACAAATCTTGCCTTTTAAACTTCTGGTTCTAGTTTAGCTATATAAATTCTAAATTTCCAATTCTAAATATGGGCCATCAATTCTATTACTTGTCTCACTCTGTTTCTCATTGGTTCCAGCAAATTTCAAATGAGCTTGAAATTAGGAGAAGGAAAGTTTCCATGTGTACTCAAAAATGACCCATCATTAACCCCACACAATAATGAAATTGCAGCATCCTTTTTCAACAACAAAACCTGCTTCTTTGTTTTCTGAAATAGAAATTAGCAGCAATTTTTTTCATGAATCTCCACAAAAGAGATTAAAATTAAATTAAAAGAGAATAATGTTTAAATGGCGATAGTTGTTGAACAAAATGGCACAGCTTTTTATTATCGAGGGCTCTACAAGTACATTTATAGAAATCAGAGAGCAATTGCTTCATTCTTGGCCTCCCCTTTAAACTGGAGTGGGTCAGAGGCCTGACAGTAGAAAAACAAGGAGACACCCATTTTCACATTTCCTCTGGGGTACTCTAGCTAAAAATCTTGCTGATTGTGTGAACTTTCTTCTAACAGCCTTCTTGATTTTCCATGTGGTTTTTCAGAAACTGTAGATGTTCTTTATGGGAGCAGTGACTTTTTCTTTACCATCCTGTCATGCACACCATTGTTGTTCAGTGTTTTCCTGATGGCAATCTTATGAAAACTGACATTTGTCAATGCAAGAGAAGTCTCTTGGTTCTTTGGATAATAACCTGGGCTTCTTTGAAACTTTACACATCTTGCTCTTGGTATAATTTCTTTTGGTTGACCACTACTGGGGAGGATAACATTGGTGTTGAATTGATTCCATTTGTACATAATCTGCCTCATAATGGATTGGTGGAGTCCAAACACTTAGCAATAATTTTGTAACCTGTTGAGCATTTTTTAGAAACCTCTTTGTTTGAGCTTCCATATGCTTCTACATGCCCATATGGTGAAGGACAAACTTTGATAATGAATAGTCAGAATTCTATTTTTTAA
Source organism: Naja naja (assembly GCA_009733165.1). Lineage (NCBI taxonomy): Eukaryota > Metazoa > Chordata > Lepidosauria > Squamata > Elapidae > Naja > Naja naja. Next base: position 259,970,035 of record CM019148.1, on the reverse strand, counting down.
ATATGACAGGAACTCCCACACTGATACCTGATTATCATCCCAATGAAGCACTCAAAATTTCCCCTTCAAATAAACTGATAATCCCAGAGCATCACACATTTTGCCCTACATTAATAGGTAATTTTGGATAATTTTCCTCAATAAATGAACAAGTATAATGTTTTTGGCTCATATGTTTAATTGGGTTCTCTTTATCTAGATTTAGCACTTGTGTGGAGAACACATAACATTTCAGGCCATACTTATGTAGAGATATTGAAGATTCAAAATGGTTCACACATTTCTAAGCACCACTGTGTGTCCAGATACCAATGGTCAACTGACTTCTTCATTTTCAGTCTATCAAATCATATTGATTATGATGCATGCATAAAGGTATTTACTGAGAGCTGAATGAATATACATGAAGATAACTAAATAAATACTGGATTATTTGGGTAAAGCTGTATGCAACAGCTGGATGCACCTGAACGATGTGTCATAGTTAAACAGTCCAACCTATATACAGTAGCCAAGTTACAATTTAATAGTTGGGTTGCTGGGATGTAACACAAACCTATCACCAAATTAAGAGAAGTCATAAAAGAAAACGAACAGCTTCTCTTCACTGAATATACTGGAGGGAGCATGGCTTGGCAGAACAAAAAGAAATACTTCAGTTATTGAAAGCACATCATCCTGTAACCTTGGCTAGTGCCAAAATAGCCTTAGAAATTGGACAGATATAGATTGAACTTCAGACTTCCTAGAAGAGAGCCTAATTTTCCTGCCAAAAGGGATTGGATTTATTTAGATAGATTCAAAGAGAACAGCAGAACTGAAGATAACTCAACATGCCTAGTAACCTTAGAAAATGTCATCTATGCACATACATACACAAACTTTAGCAGGAAAGATCAACTCAGCAAGCTGAGATATGAGAATGCCAGAGAGGATTATCAATGAAAGTTAAAGAGGTCAAAAAAATGGTGGAGTAGGAGGAACTTAGTATTTAAAAAAAACCTTGATAAGTATCCCTAATATTTTAATTAGTTCACATTTCAAGTGGACCACTTTTAAAAACATACAATTTTGTATTTACCTAATCACTCTTCTTCCCAATGTTATGGGTCATCATCTCCAACAACAGGAGAGATAACCTTGGTTCTCACAGATTCTTTTCTCATCTTTCACACCCCCTGCCCTACTCATGTGATCTAATTTAAAATATTTTTAGTATTTTTATTTATATTACACCTTGTTTTTATAAACAACTCATCGTAGTAAACATATTTAATATTACTTCCTCCTCCAATTTGCCTCACAGCAAAAACCCTGTGAGGCAAGTCGGGCTGAGAGAGATGTGACTGGCCCAAGGCCACCCAGCTGGTTTTCATGGCTAAGGTGGGGCCAGAGCTCACAGTCTACCAGTTTCTAGCCTGGTATTTTAACCACTAGACCAAACTGGCTGAACTTTTTACAACTTCCTGAGACTTAAATCAGAAGAAAGATGTTGAATCTGAAGCACACAGAAGTTCCTTGGTCAGGAAAGGTCAATTTGATCTTGAAACAATATTTTGGCAATATTTGGAAAACAAAAGAATTAAAAATACACATATTAAATTTATCTGGGTAGCCACTGACAATGCACATTCTGGAACCTATAACTCTTCTTGGATATGTTCCACTGCAGAGTAAAGGGTGCCACTTCAAGCCAAGGACATTCCAGCTTCACTTGGAATTCCAAGATGTCTTTCACAGAGGACATTTAATCATATGAAGCTTTAATCAGTCCAACAGGAATACAACATTGTATTTTGTTTGTGTGAGTTTGTGCAAGTTGGAAGAATAGTTTCCAACTCCATCTCCTTGACTACAGGTTCCCCACAGGGCTGTGTCTTAAGTCCGCTACTGTTCACCTTGATGACCCATGACTGCTAGACCAAATCTGCTATGAATCATATTGTGAAGTATGTGGATGACACGGCAGTGGTGGGTCTTATGCAGGACAACAATGAAGATGCTTATAGGGAAGACGTGAAGGCTCTGGTGGACTGATGCAATAAAAGTAACCTGTTTCTAAATGTTAATAAAACAAAGGAGATAATTGTAGATTTTAGAAAGAGCAACATTGTCATATTCCACTCAGTATCAAGGATGCAGCCATAGACGTGGTCAACAGTATTAAGTATCTGGAGGTGCAGATAACTAACAATCTGCATTGGTCCCTGCACACATCATCCTTAGTGAAGCGTGCAAACCAGCGTCTGCATTTCCTGTGTTGGATGAGGAGAGCACATCTTTCTCCTTCTGTCCTGGCCACTTTTTACAGAAGCACAACTGAGAGTGTTTTAACAAACTGCATCACTGTTTGGTTTGGTGGCAGCAGTGCCTCAGAGAGAAAGTCCATTCAGAGAGTGGTAAGGACAGCTGAGAAGATTATAGGAAGCTCGCTTCCTGTTATTCAGGATACTGCTTATAAGCGCAATGTGCTTAGAGCTCAAAGCATTGTTAGAGACCCCACACGCCCACTTCATGGTCCATTTCTGTTGCTCCCCTCTGAGAGGAGGTTTAGACCTGATCCTAGCAGGACTACCAGATTCTGTAACAGCTTGTTCCCTCTGCCATCCATCTGGTAAATTGCAAGATTTGTTTTTCTCGCCATCTACATGTATATATCCGAACTAGACTGTGTTGTTTCTCTGTGTCATATACTATATATGGGTATATGTATAATTATGTATTTATGCATGTATTTATGCATGTATTTATATTTTTGTCATGTTTATGTAGTGTATATTGAAGGTGGTAAGCCTTTAAGAGCTGTATGCAACAAAATTTCATTTAATGTAGTGTACATTAGTGTACATCTAAAGTGACAATAAAGTTATTCTTCTAAGTCTAAGTCTTCTATTGGTGAGAACACACACAAACAACAGCAAAAAAACCAAATGTTATCTCCTGAGATTGCCACATTATTCATACAGTATATGAAAATCCTATAAGACTGGCTGTACTCATAAAAGGTGCATAATTTACATTTCATATTTGCTTAAATATTTCCAAATTTTCAAAAAGTCTTCTGCTTTACATCATACATTCATACAGAGGGCATGTTCATGGCCATATTTAAACCCAGAATACACCCTTCAAAATATAAATGAAGAACTGAATATAAGTCATATTTTTATATACTGCCTTAAGCAGAATCATTAGTTGAGCTATGCAATTTAAAAAAAAGATTCAAAAGTGCTTCTAACCACAGGACAGCACATCGATAATACTGCCCTGCTGAAAACTTAAAACACTTGAAATTTTTCCAGATTTCTCTGTGACCCTGAAAAAGAGGCTGCAGTGGCTTTAAGGTTCAAAGTAATTTTAATGCATTCATTCATTAAAGCAGCTGTATTTTTTTTCATCCTCTTCTGGAGGAAGTCTTCTTTAAAACAGAAGGGAGCTGTGCCAGGTTCAAACCACTTTTTCAAATCATTTCCAAGGTGTATAAAACCCTACCCAGTTGCATTCTTCAATGGCCTGAAAATTTGTCACATAGAAGGCAGCAAATGACCCCAGAGAACTGGACACAGAATAACAGATTGAAGTTGCCGGAAGCTTTAAATATATTCAAGCACACATAGTCAATCTGGGATGGTGGTATTTTAAAACGAGTTCTTCCACCCTTTGCAGCTTGATGGTTTTTGCCTTTAATGTTGTCTCTTGGACAAGAAAATGAAGATGGATAGTAATTATGCTAGTGGTGCATTCAGGGAAGGAAATGCTGCACAGAAAATAAATCCTTTTTTTTGTCCTTTAAAAAATAAAGCTTTGAGATAATCAGATCCTGACATTACTGACTAATAATGCTTTGCAGAGCTGCAAGGGTTATTATATAAGTTTTAAAAATGGACAGTCCAGGGAACAAACACGTGCCTGATTTAGAAAAGCCTCGTGCTGCAGAGAATGTCTGGTCTAATATTAGCCTAAGACATGCACATGATTCCAGCCAAATTTTCAACCAATTGTCTGATTGTACAATGTGATATTGTATACTAGGGATATAATGCAAGGAGAAGCCATTCTATAAATTACCATATTTCTCTACACAAAAATTTTATGCCACTTTTCATAACTCATCATGCTTCACAACCAAGAGCACTCAACAGTCTAGGAACCATTCGCAAACAATATGAATTTTGCAAATTTCTGACATGTTCTTTTTCTAAACTATCATCTGACCTTCCCAAATTGGTTATTCCAACAAGATGTGCCAAGGCTATCCTAAATTACTTGATGACCCTTTTCTGCACTATTTGGCAATCTGTTTAAGATTATATCCTCTTCCTCTTTTCACATACCTCACATTTGTTCCAATTATCTCTTTCATAACCCAATCTTTGTTTTCCCTGAACTGTTCCCTCTGCTTCTGCAATAGCAAAAGGCATCACAGAAAGTGTCCAGTGACATACACAAATCGACCAAAGCACAGCTTGGAAATAACATCTGCAGGATGTACCCCAAAGGCAAAGATAATTGTTTCTCCCAGGAGAAGTGAGGGGCAGATTTCATTTAAAACCCTTTCCTAACCCAGGAACTCCAGTGTCTCCGTGCAAGTTCTATTTGCTAATTTGAAATTATAAATTTAACAGAGGAGAAGATACTGTCCTTGAAAAGGGGAGGCAAAGCCCACTGAAATTATTAAAACCTAGAAGTGGTAAATGATCACAATTTGTTTTAAATTATCAGCCAATGAGAATTTGAGAGTAGGAAGTGGGATGAAGCAAGTATTACACGTAGGCATAGAAATGTACTACCAGGAGTGTGATAGAATCATTCATTATGTGATTTGACACAAATTCTTAACATTGTGTGATTTCGTCCCATAATGCACCATTAAAATGTTCTCGGGTAATTGGCTGCAGCAGATGTTTGTTCTGTAAACAAGAAATATATCATTTCTGCTAATACTTGTACCCAGAAATGTTTTGACCAGCACTTAGAATTATCAATGTGGTAATGAAAACTACCATTAACCATTTATTTAGTCATTTTAAAAATGCATATGCTGCTTCTCTCATAATTTGTGACACATCACGGTGTACAATCAAGAAAGAAGAAAATCCAAACAATAAAGGTAAAAACAAGCACTGTACCAAACAAAAACGAAGTACCATACATGAGAGCCTGGTGATAACAATGCATTCTTATCATCAATAATTCTGGCCAATGCACTTGAGAAGAGTTTAGTCTTTATAGCTCTATGGCCAACAAGGGTGGGGCCATCCAAACCTGGAAGATGAGACCTCATTTTGAAGTACGAGTGCAGTAACAGAAAGGGACATCTCCTAGGTTCCATTATATGGCACTGTGCCTTCAGAGATGTGACCTCAAGCATGCCTACTTTGTGTGACCTTATAGAAAGATGTGGGAAAAGGTAGCACTGCAAAAAACCCAGTCATGTGCTACATAGACCATTATAAGATGTATACCTGGCATTGCACCTGGAAGCCAGTACAGTTCATAAAATAGCAACTTGCTTTGATGTACCAACACATGCTAATTACCGTATTTTTCGCACCATAAGGCGCACCTGACCATAAGAGGCACCTAGGTTTAGAGGAGGAAAACGGGCAATGACAAAGACAGAACAGGCAGGATTCAGCACTGAAAAAGGACCCCGCCGCCACGGCCTGTATTTTTTGCTCCATAAGACACACACAGTCATTTCCATCCACTTTTGGAGGAGGGAAAGTGCATCTTATGAAGCAAAAAATACAGTAATATCCCCACTGTTGCATTCTGGACCAATTGCATCTTCTGGATGTCTTCAAAAACAATCCCATGTAAAGGGCATTGTAGAAATCCTACTGGGAAATGGTTTTGAGGCATGAGTAAATTGTGAACAAGGCCTTCCTACTCAAAAATGGGAACCAAAGACAAAGTTGTGCAAAGACCCTCCTGACCACAGCTGCCACTTGCTCTTCATGTAGGAGTGGGGAGACAAGGAGGATTTCCAAATTTTTGAGAAAGGGGCAGACTACCACTTCTTTCAGAGCCTGTAGAACCACCACCCCTCTTTCAAAGACACCTTTTACCACCACACGGATCCAGCTATATGTTGCTCTCCTGGGTGCCTTAGACCAGCCTGGAGGGACATGAAACTAAAACAGAGGTGGACAAACTGACAGACCCAAGAACAGAACTCTGTCCGCTTCCCTCAAGGTCAAACTCTTCCCAGGTTACTATTATGCTAGATATGCCTAATTAACATCCAACTCAGAATGAATCTAAATGACTTTGTTCAGGAAGTGACAAAAATAACCCTCACAGAGGTCTTGTTCTTTCAGTTTCTCCTTATCCAGGAGAGATGGTCACCTTAAATAAAGTCACTGAATGACAAACTCAATAACAACAGAAAACATTTGATTGCTCTATGCCAGAGAACTCTTCGGGATGCACAGAGCAGTATACCCACATTCCTCCAATTGAATCTAAGGCTGTTATTGGCTGCCCATTCCAAGTATTGGCTAAAGTCTCAGTAGAATCTCAGCATACCTGAAGAATAACCACAAACTCCTTCTAAAATCCAAAATAGACCTGCGGCAGACTAATCCAACAGGTCTTCCTTCCTGCAAGATGGGGTAGACAACCCCAGGATTAACAGTGAGTAATCTATCTATGACAAGGGTGTAACAGCAATATCCCCCAATTACAGATCACATTGCCACTGCCCCAAGACAAAAACCGGAACTGGCAAGTTGCCCCTTGCGTGTGTCAGGTATTTGATTATCTAGGGCGGGTCCATATTTGCCATGGAGGCCACGAACAACTGGACTGCTTCCAATTCTATACCCTAGGAAACAAAAATTAAGTTTCCCAAGATCACAAACATGGAGAACACTATTGCCAATCCAGCTATGGCATCCAGCACCTTACATAGGAAAGCAGCTGTGCAACAGGAAGGTTAGTACAGTAGTAGCAATTCCATTCTGATCCCTTAGAAACAACTTCAAAAAGGGTCCATATCTGCAGAGCAGCAATTCTGAAATTTCCAAAAGTTTTTTTGATACATTGGCTATACCCTGCCCATGCCTTGCTGTTACAACCGATGCCATACCTAAAACCCAGGTGGTCAAATTTCTGAAGCAAGCACCCTGTGATGATTCCTCCAGATGCTTCCCCAGATGCCTTTCCAGATGTCAGTTCAGAGGAGGATGAACCAGTCCTGGGCACTTCAGGAGGGGAGTTGCTCAATAGTTCTAAGCAGCTGGCTGAGAGTGATTTGGCTGAAGCACAGCTGCAGCAGAACAGCCCTGAGACTTCAGGTGGGAAAAGCATGCAGCTGCAGCCAGTTAGTGAGGAGGAGGAAGAACTGCCTTCTGCACCTGTTCTGAGAACAGATAGGGCAGAGAAAAGGCAGAAGCAGCAAAGATCAGCCTGATTACTCATGAGGGGGCAGCCTCGCCCCTCTTGATGGGCCACACTAGAAGTTGGCTATTTCGCACAGCAGACAGATGGAGGTCATGCTGGGAATGTCATGTATATTTCCTAGTAGTACGTTTCCTGGTTGTTGTGATCATACCTTGTGAACTCTGGATTTTTCTGGCTTCATGCACCCTCTTGTATTGTGGATTTAATTTTATCTAGTAGATTTATTTGGTTTGGGAAACTTTGTGGACTCATGGCCGTTGCTTTGTGGACTAGCATTGATCTGCTTTTGGCTTGACTTAATTGGGACTGGGTTTTTAGTGAAGGGAATTGCTGGGGAATATTAATAAACCCACTAACCCACCGTTATGTGTGTGAGTGAGTGGGACGGCACACCCCCTCTTCTTTCCCTAATATCCCTAATCAATTCATAAATGATGGAGGATTTATTATAAGCCAACTTGACAATGGGTAGTAGCAGCTAGGAACCTAAGGTCTTACGGACTGATGACTAGGCACTGGGGCAGATAGAAAAATGGGGACTGGAACAAATGGTTAGCATTAAACACAGAAGCTACATTCCCTGAAAACACTCCTTCCCCAGGCTCCTGCCATATCTCCCTTTGCCCATCACTATCAAGATGTTATTGTCCCTTTTTTCAAAGGAACCTGGAACAAGGGGAAGGCAAGCCAGGATAAGCATATAGATGTAATAGAAACAACCGACAGTTTTGCATGTCCACCCATTCCCCAGCCTTCTCTTCTGTCAGTTCCAAGGATGAGATATTGTACAGATTTCTCATCCAGAACAAGCCCCAGGAAAATAGCAAGAAGTATATGGATAGCCATATTGACTCTAGATCAAGGGGCATCAGGCTGGAAAAGCAGCTATAGGATTATGTAGATGTAGTTGCCTATTGGATAGATTCTCACATTAAATAAGTTTTGGCTCCGCATGATGAATCAATATCTTTGACAATGTAAAGACTAGTTTGAGTTGAACTCAAGTCCTGATTATTTCGTGGATACATCCCTGTATCGTAATTGCCTAGAATGGGATATCTTCTAGGATGGTTTTTAACTTCAAGTGGTAGGAAAAGATGCCATATGGACCTCAACCACCTAAAAATCATATGATGACTGAGGTTTTTAAGCTCCATGGATTGACAGTGCCATGATTCCAGAATCTAGAATCAAGTCCAGAATAATCAACACATTAAGAGATAAAGGTTTTTTGCCTCCCTTGCTATTTAAATTAGCCAGCTAGCTCTTTATCACTCTTAAGGTTACTAGGTTAGAATGCAGTGGCTACACCACTGAATTAAATAGAGTGCATGTGCACACACTCAGCTGTTACTTGTGCAAGTGGAGATGCATGTGTGCCTGCCACTTCTATGGCCTGGTTCCCAATGGCTCAAGGCCCAATACTAGGCTGCAGCTTGTTCTAGGACAGAGGTCTCCAAACTTGGCAACTTTAAGACTTGTGGACTACAACTCTTGGTGGTGCAGGCTGTTAAACACCTAGCACGTAGCTCCAGCTGCCTGCAATTAATGCAGGATCAAATCCCACCAGGCTCAAGGTTGACTCAGCCTTCCATCCTCCCGGGGTAGGTAAATTGAGGACCCAAGATTGTTGTGGGCAATAAGCTGACTTTGTAAAAATGCATCTTGAGGGCCAAAAGCCCAAGTAATAAGCAGGCATATACAATAGAATGAAGGCTATTGCTGACCACATTGGGTTGTGCTCCAAAGACTGTAAGCCGCCCTGAGTCTCCGGAGAAGGGTGGCATATAAATGTGAATTAAAAAAAAAATTGGATGAAGATCGGATGAAGGTATGTCGGTTTGGTGAGAGGTTCTTTTTTATTTACTTATACTTATTTCTGAAGAGAACACCCCAATAACTGGAAAGTGGACTTAAAAAGTAAAGAGAACAGTTTATAAGCAGCGAGATTAAGTTTTTCTTAAGATTGACGGCTTTTTTCTTCCTTTTTATCTTTTCTGGAACTATTTGATTTTAAAAGGGACTGGCTTTTCCTCTATGTAAAAATAATCTTTTGTTCTGATGGTCTTTTTCCTTTTTTTTTCCACCAATATTTTTTTGGATTAAATGCTGTTTATAATTTTAAGAAGTTTTTAGAAAAGAGAGCAATACCAATGTGCCTTTTCTCTTTTTTTTTTCCTTTTTTCTTGCTCTTGAGGGGGAGGAGTGAAAGTGAAAGCACTGCAATTTAGAGGCTTGGATATACTGTATTCCTTTCTTCTTCGTTTGTTTATCTATATGAGCTGCATTCAAGGACATAGAGTTCCTTCTTGAAAGAGATAGTGGGGTGAGCATGACAGATTGTATACACAGGTGCCCATCTGTGAACTATTGATAGCGGAACCCAGAGTTGGAACTGAAAGAAAGAAGACTAAAGTGACCTTGAAAATATATTCTACTGGAAATTTGACTTGATATTCTAAAAAAGCCTTGGACATCTGGTGGCAGTAGTTTTCTTTTTCTTTGGCTGGATTTGTGGCTGCTCTATCTTTTCCACCCCATTGATTGAATTTTTATTGTTTGGATTATCCCTTTTTCAATTTTTAGCCAGGAATTTTTCTTTTTCTCTGCCTATGATTTGCTCCCCTTTTCGCTTTTTTTCCTTTTTTTCATCTTGTTGATTCGCCATTGGATTAGGGTATATAAATACCTGAAGTCTCTTCCCTTTTTGCCTTTTATTTTTGAACTGGTAACCACCTGTTGTTGCTTTTGAAACCTTCCTTTTCTTCTTTACTTTTTTTTCTATTTTTGTATACAAGTGGAACCAACCGGATTAAGGTGTACAAGAACCTGAAGAATTTTTTTGTTTCTTTAATCTTTTTTATATTCCTTAATATTTTTAATTTTTTACTTTTTTCCTTTTTGTCTACTTATTTTATTATTTTTGGAGGGCCCTCTGCTTTTTGGGGGCCCTACTAGGAAATAACTATAAAATGAGTAGAAAAGCAATAGCTCAAGCTCTCAATCAACAACTCCTGCTTCTTCACCATCTGGAGGTCAGCGATCAATACAGGCAATGTTGCAACAGGAAAAGGAAAAAGAGAAGGAGGATACATTACAGAAGATTTTGCAAGGAATTCAAATTCTACAGACAAAAGTAGAAAATGTTGAAAAGAGTAATGAGAATATCTCCCAAAAATTGAACAGACAAATCAAAAGGTGGAGAAGATTCAGCAGAAAATAGATAAGACGGATGAAAAAGTTGAAAATATTCAACAGAAAATTGGAAAGACAGATGAGAAAGTGGAAAATATCGAAGAGATGATGACCAAATATGATGAAAAGATTAAGAAAATTGAAGAGCAGGACGAACAAAGAGATAAGGAAATTGGAAATATCAATATCAGATTGAGTGAAGTTGAAAAAGACAGGATTGAATCATTGAGAGGAGAGATAGATAGATCAGAATTTTACTTGAGATTTCAAAATGTGGAGGAAGAAAAGGGCAAAAACCTTGTTGGAAAAATGATAGAAATATTGGCGGAAGCACTAGAAATAACGAAAGAGAAAATGATGGATGGAATGGATGAAGTGTTTCGTGTACATACAAGATATGTGCTGAGGAAAAAGCTACCAAGAGAAGTCCATATTAGATTTACTAAGAAAATTATTAAAACACAAATTTTGCAAATGACAAGAGAAAAGACATTAAAGTATAAAGACAAAGAAATTGTGGTGCTGAAACAGGTACCAAGAAGAGAAAGGGAGACGAGGAGAGAGTACCTTTTTCTAACCAAAGAACTGCTTAGAAAAGGAATAAATTATAGATGGCTGATACCAGAAGGCCTTCTGTTTATGGGGGAACAAAGACATAGAATTGATACGGTTGAAAAGGCGGAATTATTTTATTATGAATATATTAGAGGAAAGGAGGAAGATACAAGAAAAGAAGAGCCCTGATTGAACCTCAAAAGGAGTTGATAGCAGTAATTGAAAAAGAAAAGGAAAAAGAAGAAGGCGCAGTAGGAGGCAGAGAACCAAGAGAAATAAGATCCACCAGAGCAATAAATCCCTCTTACAAAATCTAAAATGGAGGAAAGAAAACTGGTTACGATGAATATAAATGGACTCAATTCAATCATTAAAAGAAGGAAAGTATTTCACAAATTGGAGAAATTAAAATTTGATATAATTTGCCTACAAGAGGTACATATTAAAAAACAACATGAACACATACTGAAACAAAAAAAATTAGGAAAATTGTTTACTTCATTGGCACAATGTAAAAAAGAGGCGTGGTTCTATATATTAAAGAAACAATTTCGGCTGAATTAATTTATACAGATGATGATGGAAGAATCTTAATGGTAGAAATAATGGACAATAATACTAAAATACTTTTAATAGCAATATATGCTCCAAATGACCACCAAGAGGAATTTTATAATAAACTCCATAAAAAAATAATTGAACTGGACTACGTTAATTTATGCATGATGGGAGATTTTAATGGAATAATTAATGAGCAGCTGGATTATAAATCACAAAAAGCCACAAAGAAAGCTAGAAAGAAACTACCAAAACCCTTTTTCAAATGATAGAAGAAATAAATTTAAAAGATGCATGGAGAGAGAGAAATATAGGAAATAAACAATATACATTTTACTCAAACAGGCATGAATCATGGTCAAGAATAGATATGATATGGACATCAGCTGATCTATTTTTAATATACAAAAATTGAAATAGAAGCAAGTATTTGGGCGATCATAATCCAATGATTATTATTTGGAAAGGACAAAAGATGAGATCTAGATGGACATTAAACAATAAGATATTAAAGGAAGAAGATTTTAAACAGAAAATGGAGAGAGAACTGGTATTCTTTTTAAAGAAAATAAGAAAGAGGATACATCGTTACAGAATCTCTGGGACGATGAAGGCCTATACAAGAGGCTTGATAATTGATTATACAAGGAAAAGAAATATCAAACAAAAAAGACTTTTAAAACATTAGAAGAAGAATATAAAAACTGAAAAAGAACTACAGAAATTTCCACAAAAAAAGATGTTAAAATCAAAATGGATATAACCAAACATAAAATGAATTAATGGAAAAACAAGAGCTAGCCCAAAAGATTAAAAATGCTAAACAGAATTATTTTGAGGACTAAACAAACCAGGAAGATGGTTAGCCTATAAATTAAGAAAGGAAAGAGAATCAAGGAAAATTAGCCATTTAATAGATGAAGAAGGACATCCTTGTTACGGAAATGACAGGAAAAAAAATTATACAAGACTATTATGGAAAATTGTACTATCAAGAGAGTATTCAAGAAGAAAAATTAAACAATATATACAAAAGGCAAAGTTACCACAGATACCTAAAGATATTGAAATAATGTTAGAAGAGAATATAACAATGATGGAGTTAACAGAAGCCTTAAAGAAACAAAATACAGAGAAAGCACCAGGCCCGGATGGTTTACCAGTGGAATTTTATAAGACTTTTCAGGAGGTGTTAAACCTCCAATTATTAGAAGTTATGAATGAAGTCATGCAAGAGAAGAGAATACCAAAGACTTGGTCAGAAGCTTATATCACACTTATACCGAAGGAAGACACAGACTCAACAAGTTAAAAATTATAGGCCTATTTCCTATTAAATTCAGACTATAAAATTTTTGCTTCAATTTTGGCAGAAAGACTGAAAAGATACTTAAACAACTTTATACATGTTGACCAAAATGGGTTTCTGCCAAAAGACAAATCAAACATAATATGAGAATAATCCTGGACACTCTGAGAGTACTATGAGGCACATCCTGAAAAGCAAATGGCCTTGATGTTTCTGGATGCTCAAAAAGCCTTTGATAACGTGAGTTGGCGCTTCATGTTACTACAATTGACACAAATGGGCTTTGGCAAAAATTTTATACGTGCTATTGAGACTATATATTCTGAACAAACCAAGGGTTTTGATAAATGGAGAATTGACAGAGCCTATAAATATAAGAAAAGGGACTAGACAAGGCTGCCCACTGTCGCCCTGCTGTTTGTGTTAACCTTAGAAGTGTTAAACAGGTGTATTAGAGAAGATAAACAAATAAAAGGAATGAAAATTAAAAGAGAAGAATATAAGTTACAAGCCTTTGCAGATGACCTGGTATTTATATTAGAGGACCCACTGGAATCAGTGCTTAAGCTAATTGAAAGAATAGAAGAGTATGGAGAAGTAGCAGGATTGAAAATTAATAAAGACAAAACAAAGATATTAACAAAGAATATGTTAGCGAGATGGAAGAAAGAATTGGAAGAAGCTTTAGAAATACAGGTCACAAGTAAGGTTAAGTATCTAGGGATATATATTACAGCAAGATGTAGTACACTGAAGGAGGATAATTACATTAAACTTAAACAGCAGATAGCGACAGACTTGGAAAAATGGAAAAACTTACAACTATCATTGATTGGGAGAATATCAACAATCAAGATGAATGTATTGCCTAGAATTCTATACTTATTCCAGACAATTCCAATCAGATTAGGGAAAGAGTTTTTCAAGACCTAAATCGAATGATGTTGAAATATATATGGCAAGGCAAAAAGCAAGAATAAAACTTAAGTTATTGCAGGATGCAAGATTAAGAGGAGGGTTTGCTTTGCCCAATTGGGAACTATACTATCAGGCAGCAAATTTGATGTGGGTAGAAGATTGGATAACACTAAGGAATACTAGATTATTGACTCTAGAAGGACATGACTTGTTATTGGGGTGGCATGCATTCCTTTGGTATAAGGGAACTAAAACACAAGGGTATTTTAGAAGACATTATATTCGAGAAGCTTTGTTTTTAAACTGGGAGAAGATTAAAAACAACATTACTTGAAAATTCCAATATGGATATCTACTATTGAAGCCTTTTCATATCCAGTAATATATAAAAAGGAACAAACAGTTAGATATGGTGAGATATTGAATGAAAGGGGTGAACTTAAATCTATGCAAGCGTTGGAAGAACAAGGTATAAAAATGAATTGGTTTTCATATTTGCAAGTACAATCTAGATTTGATAAGGATATTAAAGTAGAAGGTATTTATAACAAGCAGATTGGGCTAGACAAAATATTGATGGGTACTGATGAAAAGGTGATTAAAAACTTTATGGATATTTTTTAGAAATTAAAATGGAAGAGGAACAAGTTAAAGAAACAATGATTGCTTGGGGAAAATTTTGGATATGGGATTGATCTAGAGAAATGGGAAAAATTATGGTCCCAGAATTATAAAATGACAATGTCAACTGCTTATAAAGAAAATTTGTATAAGATGTTTGGCACTTACGACGAATTGCAAGAATGTTTAAGAATAAATCGGATAAATGTTGGAAATGTCATCAGATACCTGGATCATATTACCATATGTGGTGGACTTGTTCGGTTGCAAAAAGATATTGGACTAAAATCCACATATGGTTGGAAAAAATGATACAACAACACATAGACTTGAAACCAGAAATATTTTTATTGGGAATTATACCAGATATCTACAATAAAGAGTTGAAATATTTGATTGTAAATGTTTTAACAGCAGCTAGAATTGTATTTGCCAAAATTGGAAGAATGATAAAATACCTATGCAGGAGGAAGTGATTAGGAAAATTATGGACTGTGCTGAAATGAGTAAATTGACATTTGAAATTAGAGAACAAGAAGATAAACAATTTTACAAGATATGGGATTTGTTTTATCAATGGTTGGATAAAAAGACTTGGTAATGCAATAGACTATATAATTTTGTAATAGAAATATAATAGGCTGATATAAAATATAATGTTGATATATATAACCATTGGATGAAAGTATAACATAAATTTTAGATTAAAAATATATCTCGTATATATGATGAAATAAATAGTTTAATTGTACACAAGTAATAATTGATAAATACATAATGTTTTATTGATAATATGAGAAATTTTCTTTTTGATAAATTGTGAGTGATGAATATGAAAGGATGACACAAAGGATTTGTAACCAACTGACACACTGTATGTATATATGGAAGATGGTTTTTATGTTTTGTATGTCCTGTTTGTATGTTTGCTGTATGTTTGCATCAAAAATAAAAAACTTTTTTATAAAAAAAAAAGAATTCTGAGAATTGAAGTCCACAAGTCTTAAAGTTGCCAAGTTTGGAGACCTCTGTTCTAGGAGAAGGCAGTAATAATTGGCAGGGTAGGATATAGCCCCTGCCCCAAGAATCTCATAGTTCAGGGGTCCCCAAACTTTGGGTCACAGACCATTTCCAATCTGAGGCCTCTTAGGTAGCTGGCCACTGCGGGCAAGCCAGCAAAGCTTGTATTTGCAGCCGCTCCCCAGCGCTAGCGTCACCACCTCAACTTCACCTCAGATCATCAGACATTTGATTCTCATAAAAGTGCAAACCCTGCTGTAAACTGCATGCAAGGGATGTAGGTTGCATGCCTCCCCCCGGGTTCTTGGAAAAATTGTCTTCCATATAATTGATGCCAAAAAGGTTGGGGACCACTGTCATAGATCTTTGGGGCAACTGCATTAGGATCAGACCAATGTTCAATCTGGCCCCGCAAACAAGTTCTTGTGCTTTAAAAAAAAAGGTGAATGTGCCTTTTGTAAGTGCTTTAGTTGTGGGAACCTACGTTTCTAGTGGAAAAAGAGAATAAATCTGACTTCCCACCTCATGTCTAGGTCAACAAAGGTTATCTTATCATCAGGAATCTGAGCCTTCATAGAAAGACCTGCCTCAATCTGGGGAAAAAATTAATTAAACAAAAGCCATTCTAAACGGGGGGGGGGGAGAAATGTACAGCTTGATACTTGAGAAAAACCTCTCTTTATAGGAGTTGATTCCTACTTCATTGTGTCCCATAGTATGGGATGGTCTAAATTGTTCTTATTTTAAGGTTTTCTCCCTTGAGATTTTTCTGTGCTCCTCAAGCCCATAAACCAGGGAAGGTGGTGATGGGAGAATGTTCTTTTGTTTCCTAATACAGAAAAAAAGAGGTTGTGAGGCTGCAGCATATACAACTCTTTGTAAATCCAACATGCAGATTGCCTTTGTTATGTGGAGAGTTACTTTAAATAAAAAGTAACCCTGTGCAAATATTCCTCTATGCAAAGATAAAGTTCTATGAAAGAGAATTCTTAGAAAGCCTGGCCCAGAGCCATCTTCGCATTTCTTTGTTCCCACAAAAACTAACACAAATGTTATCTGGGCAAAGCAACACCAAGGAAGGGATGTCAAGAATCCTATGCTTTCTGCAAATGAGTTAATATCTGGGAAAAAGAAATAAGATGCAACTGAGCATGCCTGACAAACTGACTGTCTTTCTTTTCCACTGTACAACATCTGAAAGGAGCTGGCCTTGAAAGTAGGCCTAAGGCTCATCTAGTCCCACCTTAGGCAAGAAAGCCAGCTGGGTAATTTGGGCCAGTCCCTCTCGCTCTCAGCCCAACCCACCTCACAAGGTTGTTGGGGTGTGTAAAATCCCTCTGTCTCACACAAATGCATACATACAACGTAACATTTCTACAGGTGAAACTGGAAAAATTAGAATATCGTGCAAAAGTTCATTTATTTCAGTAATGCAACTTAAAAGGTGAAACTAATATATGAGATAGACTCATTACATGCAAAGCAAGATAATTCAAGCCGTGATTTGCCATAATTGTGATGATTATGGCTTACAGCTCATGAAAACCTCAAATCCACAATCTCAGAAAATTAGAATATTGTGAAAAGGTGCAATATTCTAGGCTCAAAGTGTCCCATTCTAATCAGCTAATTAAGCCATAACACCTGCAAAGGGTTCCTGAGCCTTTAAATGGTCTCTCAGTCTGGTTCGGCAGGAATTACAATCATGGGAAAGACTGCTGACCTGACAGTTGTACAGAAAACCATCATTGACACCCTCCATAAGGAGGGAAAGCCTCAAAAGGTAATTGCAAAAAAAGTTGGATGTTCCCAAAGTGCTGTATCAAAGCACATTAATAGAAAGTTATGTGGAAGGGAAAAGTGTGGAAGAAAAAGGTGCACAAGCAGCAGGGATGACCGCAGCCTGGAGAGGATTGTCAGGAAAAGGCCATTCAAAAGTGTTGGGGACTTTCACAAGGAGTGGACTGAGGCTAGAGTCAGTGCATCAAGAGCCACCACACACAGATGGATCCTGGACATGGGCTTCAAATGTCGTATTCCTCTTGTCAAGCGGCTTCTGAACAAACAACATCAGAAGCGTCTTATCTGGACTAAAGAAAAACAGACCTGGTCTGGTGCTCAGTGGCCCAAAGTCCTCTTTTCTGATGAGAGCAACTTCTGCATCTCATTTGGAAACCAAGGACCCAGAGTATGGAGGAAGAATGGAGAGGCACACACTGCAACATGCTTGAAGTCCAGTGTGAAGTTTCCACAGTCTGTGTTGATCGGGGAGCCATGTCATCTGCTGGTGTTGGTCCACTGTGCTTCATTAAGTCCAGGGTCAACGCAGCCGTCTACCAGGAGATTTTGGAACACTTCATTCTTCCTTCTGCAGACGAGTTTTATGGGGATGCTGACCTCATTTGGCACCTGCCCACACTGCCAAAACACCAAAACCTGGGTCAATGACCGTGGGATTACTGTGCTTGATTGGCCAGGAAACTTGCCTGACCTGAACCCCATAGAGAATCTATGGGGCATTGCCAAGAGAAAGATGAGAGACATGAGACCGAACAATGCAGAAGAGCTGAAGGCCGTTATTGAAGCATCCTGGTCTTCCATAACACCTCAGCAGTGCCACAGGCTGATAGCTTCCATGTCATGCTGCACTGAGGCAGTAATTGCTGCAAAAGGGGCCCAAACCAAGTACTGAGTACATATGCATGCTTATACTTTTCAGAGGTCCAATATTGTTCTATGTACAATCCTTGTTTTATTGATTGCATGTAATATTCTAATTTTCTGAGATTGTGGATTTGGGGTTTTCATGAACTGTAAGCCATAATCATCACAATTATGACAAATCATGGCTTGAACTATCTTGCTTTGCATGTAATGAGTCTAGGTCATATATTAGTTTCACCTTTTAAGTTGCATTACTGAAATAAATGAACTTTTGCACGATATTCTAATTTTTCGAGTTTCACCTGTACATAAAACTGTTAGGAATAACATGGTCCCCTCCCACTTCCCCTATTTTTCTTCCATTTTTTTTCTGGTGTACTTTATGCTTTCCCTTTGGTCCCTTTTTCCATTGTTTCTTACTTTATATTACTGTAGTTTGTATTAGTTTTTAGCTTCCTGTTTAAAAGTTTAAAAAACTATATACCAACAAATACAGTGTAACATTTTATGCATCCAAATAAGTGGATGCAGTTAGAGCAGGGATCCTCAAAGTAAGTCAGTATTGACCTCCAAGATTTGATGGGACTATCCAAGGGGTTGATAAATGTCTGGAGATCAACAGGTGATCAATAAATAATGTAACATTGATTGGGGTTAATTAATTTTTGGGGACCTTGCAGTGCTTCGTGGCAGTCTCTAGTCCTGGAGGTGAGGTGGCTAGTGGCAAGACAGTTTACCCATGATTGGTATCCTGTGAGAGTGGCCCTGAATTGTCTCTATCATCACTGTTACTGATCTCATTTACCAGCATGTTTTGCACTGTGTGTCTGAGATCTTCCACCCGCCCCCTTGTCTCTCTCATCTCCCCTGTCTTAAGAAGGATATACATACCGTGTAGCATTCCAGTTCAGCTCCCACCTGGCCTATCTCCAACAAGTATCAGTGTCCTTGTGGATGTTCATCAGATGCATCCTTCCCATTAATTATATCATCCATTTCAGTAAAAACAATATGTTAAATCTTGTGTTTTTCAAACCACCAATTTTTCTGAAGTCATTGTTACCCATTATTGTATTCTTTCTGTTATTATTCGTAGTTCTATTGGTGAAAGTCTTATTTCATTTTCGTATAATAAATATTTGAAGGTCAATGAACAATCTGACACTTCATGAAGCAGTCTGTGAGTTTGGAACAAAGCCCAGAGTTAAGAGCCACACAACTTCTTTTCAGTGCAATAGACAAAAACCACTGTAAAACCAATGCACTGTTGCTCTTTGTGATGAGAACATGTCGCACTAAGTCATGTTTTGCTTAATCATAGTTCAATAAGCTATAACTTATGAGCTTTATAGTAATGCCGTAAGAAATAGTTTGTTCTTCTCAAAGCAAATAACAGTAGTGATGGCTATCTTTTGCAATCAGGCTGTTGAAAAGGCCAGAATGACCAAAGACATGTAACAAGAAGGTTTAATCATGCCTGTGTATAAGGCAGCAGTTAAATGACATGGGCATAAAGGACACTTGAGGAAATACTGGTGTCCGAAGCCCTGATCTCACGCTTCTTAGATTGTCCATGTGCCCAAGCCACAAGGATTTTATTACAGAAAAAATCAGGGTAGCCTTGGAACAAGCTGAAATGGACTTTAGACCCAAATGGATGGGAGAGGTGGAACATTTAATTATTCATTCTACATTATGATTTTGCAATTAGCATTATTGCATGATAAAGAGAACTCAATGAATATAAACTAAGGAGTTCACCGTGCCAGTTTGTCATAGCGCCCTTTTCTTTTTGATTTGGAATTGCTGTCTTCTGTGAACACAGGGTAACCAAAATATTTGTTATGATGCAAGACAATATTCGTTGGGGGAAAAAAGAACAACTAAAGCCAAGCTAAATCATTGGTCTCTTTCATCATATAAATACTTGAAGTTTCCTTAACAAAGTTACCAAGCAATGTTTCATCAACCCAAGGTAGAAACCCCAGGGGAATATTATATTTTAATCCTTATTGGGTTTGTTTTTTAATGATCAGGTTTTAGTCTACGCAACAGCAAATGCTGTGAAATAACTAAAGCATAATCCAGCTACACAAAGTGAGTATTCAAGTTTGGTTCTTATTTTAAAAGCAAAGTTACATTCAGGGAATCTTTAAATGAAAACAGAGAGTAGTAACTACATAAACAGTAGCTTCTAAATCAATGGATACAGTAGTTCTGCACTGTTGAACTTTTTTTATTCTTATTACTTTATAAGTAACTCAAGATTGTAAACATACATAACACTCATTCCTTTTCCTATTTTCCCCACAACAGCCAATGAGTGAGTGACTGCCCAGCTGACTTTCATGCCTAAGGCAGGCCAAAAACTCCTGGTTTCTAGGCCAACACAACACACCTAACTGGTTTTCTGGATTGATCGTATCCCTCAAATACCTGAAAGGATGTTACACTGAAGGGCAGGACCTATTCACTACACTCCAAAGTGTGGGACACAGAATAATGGATATAAAGAAAGCAAACTGCAATTGACTGCTAGGGAAATGTCCTGTCATAAGAACAACTGAATAACGAATACTGACAGAATGTAAAGTATTGCAGAATCTAATTTCCTATAAAATGTTGTGGTCTCATATAAAGAGAGTACCAAGACCAATAAGGTGACTCACACATTTCTGGGAAATGCCAAGGTTGACAGCAATTTCCCTTTCAATGATCTCCAACTGTCTTTAGTCAGTTCATCAACCTTTGTCATGTGAAACTCATGGGTTGTTGTCAGAGATCATCCATTTTCTTCTTGAGTCACACAAATCCACCCTTCGGTTTACATTTTTATATATTTTATATTTTATATTTTTGGCTCAGCAATGTACAGTAATCCTATCAGCACAATCATCATCCACAACCTTCATTTGTAGGTGAATTTAACTGGAGGAATTTCTTCAGCAGTTTAAAAACACTGACAAGTACTCACTGTGAGGCTTTAATTTCACAAACAGTAATAACATGTTCTCTCACAGCAACTTTCTGTCAACTGAAGTGAAAGAAATGCTAAAGAACATGTCAGGGCTCTAGAACATTTCTGGGTAATCTATAATTCTGGAAGCATTACCTTTCATTCAACCCTCAGATGAAAGAACCTGAATAATAGCTACGCAAAAATAAACAGGAAGCTCAGATCTTAAGAGTTCATTATGAACAAACAGCCAGTCAAGGAAAAGTGTCTAATGAGTTTAATTAGCTTTTCACACTGTCCTAATTTATACAGGAAACAATACCCTACTGTTGGATTGTATTTGGCTAAGGGTGATACAGAAATCATTATAATGAGACATTTTATTGAAATCAGTTAATGTTACCTTGGCCAGTTTTTTTATTCTAAGGGCTAATAATTGCCATTCAAACTTTGGATGGCTTCAGATATTGTGTTAAAATTCTTTCTTTTAACAATGGTTTGTTGAATAAGCTACAATGCCTGAGTTTACGTAAGGTAGTGTTTATTTATTTAACAATATCGCTAGGCTGCCCCATCCAAACAGATTGTGGGCAGCAAATAGTACAATTCAAATGAACAAATATTAAAATTAAAATATCCAGAAAAACCAAGCATCATGAGATTCTCTATTCAGAGGGACTTGCTTATGAAAAGTAAATCTACACATATCTATTGGGAAGGAGGGAGAGATTGAAGCTACTGCTGAGAAGTACACACTATGTCAGTGTTTGTCAATCTTGGCAACTTTAAGATATGTGGACTTCAACTCCCAGAATTCCCCAGCCAGCATCCACACATTATAAAACTGCCACGGTTGAGAAACACTGACCGATGTACTTCGAAGGGATGGGTGGGACTTGCAAACAGGCTGTCTCAGGATGATCAGAACAGGAAGCTCGATTCTATTCTGGCAAGGTGTAGCCATGGGTGAGGAAATCCAGTAGTGTGCAGGGCTTTAAAAATGTGAATCAAGAGATCAGTTAGGCAGAATTTTATGATAGTGGAAGATGGAACTGACCCTTTAAACATACATTCACTATCTTAATTCGGCAGTTTTGTCAAGACTGATCATAGTTAAATTCACCTATGTTAAATCATAATGGTTTGTAAAGTATGGCTTGTTATCATGTGAACCAGTTTGCTATTTTATGATTGATTCAGTAAATGTCTAAAATAAACCATGACCTAGCTTAATATATAAACCTAGCTGTTATGATTATGCATTGCACAAGAAATTTTTAATGAACTAAGTTTCATTCGTTATGTTCATTCATTACATTAATTTAATTTCAGATGAGTAGGAATATTTGTACTCAATGGGCATTTTTTTCATGGCATAAAACTAACAGCCATTAAGAAATAAGTTCAGAGTCCTTGAATTACAACTCAGAAGTCTCCTCTTCAATACAGAGTATACTTGCGTAACCGAGACTGATTTGGTTCACCATTGTGCTGAGCCATGATTTTTTTCATGGTGGTTTGTTTTACCAGTCACATTTGGTTTAGCATTCCAGAAAAACATAAGCTATACTTTAAAATGCATAATGACTAGATTGCATTGCGATCTTAAATCCAAAATAAACTTTCTCAATGACAAGGCCTAAAAAGCTGCTATCTCTGGAATAGAGACTTTTACTACTAGGCCATGCCACATCATCTTGCCAAAGATACGAGTGAATCATATATTGCTTTTTGATAACATTTATTTGATTACATGCTTATAGACCAATGTACATGATTTATGATAGAGGAAAGTGTATGCTTCAGTAAATACCCTGCCCAGTCTCTGATTGCTAATTTGTGCTCTCCCCATCAGCAAATGTATATGCACTTTCAGTAAAGCTTCCCAGCTGCTGCCTTAAAAGATAACACTTATCTAAGGCAGCCCAAAGCTTCTTCCAGTATACAGAGGAGGAGGAGGAGGAGGAGGAGAAGTGTGTCTGGGAATTTTTAGAGAAAGTTCAGTGGTACAATCAAGAGGACTGCTTGATGTTTGTGTTTTTAACAACCTGAAATCCAGAATCCCATTTTAAGCCAATCCGCAGCAGTGAAGTAAAGTTAGTGCCCTCTATTTACATTTCTTTTTGTCACAAGTTTTTAAAAAGACTAATAAAATAATCCTCTTTAGAAAGAGGCATAATTCAATTATAGGCTCTGTCCCAACAGAAGTCTGGTGCCAAATGGGTCTCTGGAATGACTTGGCTACCAAGCTACAAGTTAGATCAGATGGACCTTTAGACTAATTCTAATATTCTCTCTTTATATTCTCTATAACGGGGGTCTCCATTCTTGGCAACTTTAAGCCTGGCGGACTTCAGCTTTGCTGGCTGGGGAATTGTGGGAGTTGAAGTCAGCCAGGCTTAAATTTGCCAAGGTTGGAGACCCCTGCTCTATAACTAGCATCCCCTTTCAATACTTGTTCTTGGCATACTATATTCCAGAGCTTTTTAAAATATAGTACAGTGATACATGGGCAGTTACAATATTTGAAACGATAGATATTTAAAATTATAACAAACTTTAGCTCTGTGCTGGCTTAAAAATCCTATCTGTTTCTATCTCATCCTACATATCTAGACAAGACATATTTAAACAATGAGCTGCACACACAGACCCAAGCGTAGATATTGCAATAAGAATTGCTGCAGTACTACAGTCAGAATGGTGGAAACCAAACAGACATATTTCTTGGCATAATCAACTCTGCTAGCTTGTTTCCTATATCAACTTTCACTCCTTCTGGAA
Source organism: Naja naja (assembly GCA_009733165.1). Taxonomy (NCBI): domain Eukaryota; kingdom Metazoa; phylum Chordata; class Lepidosauria; order Squamata; family Elapidae; genus Naja; species Naja naja. Next base: position 259,946,048 of record CM019148.1, on the reverse strand, counting down.
TTTAGTCCTCTTTGCCCTTACATAAAGTGCTTACACTTACACATTACGTCCTACGGATTATATTTTAACTTTGACCCAGTAGTGCTGGGTTACTGAAGCTGAATTGCCAACACTTAAGTCATAACTTGGTTTTTAATCTTCTAATTTTGAGTAGACAAATGGATTATTACACTAATAATGAAATGGATTATTACACTAATATCAATTCCTTGAAATTGATTAAGGAAAGACCTATCAAGCTTGAGGTGTTCTTGGAAATCAACTTTTTCTCAATTCATTTTGATACGCTTTTTGCGTGAAATTGTAAAAAAAAAAAGAACCCTGTACAGTACTGATACCTTTACTATGACAGGAAAGTTCAATGTTGCTCCTTCACATCCATGAACATAGGAAGTTTGGATGGGGAGAAAAAAGGCATTGTTCTTTAGTGGTTCCACTCTTATTTTGCAGAAGTTTCAAAATTTAATGCTGAACAATGTCTATGAAAATTATTTTGGGTATTTTCAAGATTATATTTCATTTATGCCAGCTTTGCCCATAGGCTCTGTTGTTGAAAACTACCTTAGATTCATCTTAAGGAAAGCCATCATATAATTTTCTTTATAATGGCATACACACAAACACACAGGGTAAAAAAAATGGATAGAAAACTGGCAAAGTTTGTGGGGGGAAAGCAAAAGAACCACATATAAAATTGCTTCCCTAACACAATCATGTTCACTTCTGTCCACAAATTGAAAGTACACAACCTGTTACATCTGAGAGTTTATCAAATCTTTCCAATTTCTCATTTCCACTTTACAGTATTTCTGTCAGGTAGGAAAAATAAGATTCACGCAAAAGTCCCATTTATTTCACCCAAGGCTAACTAAATGTTCTGCTCAGAAATAAATCCAGTTGAATTTTCCCCCTTCCTAACAGTTCTTGATTAAAGCTGCAGTTCTTAATATACTTAATTGCTAAGCGTTTCCAAGTCAGTGAACTTTGGTAAATTTCAAAGGAAAGCATTTGGTACTGCATTGGTACTTTCTGGAAGTTCTCTAAAAGCACCAAAAATATTCTTTTAAGGAGAGGGTGATAATAATTGTTAGCCTCAAGTAACCAGAGCAAAAAGCACAGCTAATACCAGCCTTATGAGAGGGTTTCCCATCAAATCTGGTGGTCACATGGAAAATTGCTTCCTTATCATCTAACGATATAGGCCTGATCACAGAGTAGCCAGTACTGAGTCCTGGATCAAGACTGGAACAAAAGGTCTTGAAGAAGACACTAATAAAATCTTCCTTACGCTCTCCTAAGTAAATATCTGTGGAATGTCAAACAACTTTATCATACCAAGCAAATATGCAGCCTTCTCTATTGCAGGGTATAGAGGCCATATGTGCATGAATTCTCACTACTGAGAATGTCCTTACATGCTTTAATGCTTTTGCTGACCACCAAAGATTTAAAAACTTAAGAAGGCTGTTGTGATTCCCTCAAATAACTTCTTGACAATGTCTGGTTGTAGTAAACAGTAACTGCTTTTTCATCAAACAGGACCTGATCAGTCACATACACTCCTTTAGAAAAAGGATTATTCCTCATCTACTATGGTTATATTTGCAAACGAATTGCCCACCAACCAGCAAACAGAAAGAGCAAGAATTTGGCAGACATCAGCAGCACATGCACAGGTGCTCTTGAACTGATTCAAGGAACTGAATCCTATAAGCTTGTCATGAGCCCAAACCATGCACTTTATGATACCTTAATATGGTAAGCCCAGTTCATAGACTGGGAATAGACAATCTGGTGCTTTACAAAATTTGCTGTTATTGTCTACTCTGGTTAAGCTTTCATAGCTCTGTTTCTAAACATCTAGCAGTTTATCCCTGCCACATATTTTATTTTATTTATTTATTTGATTAGTCAATTGCTTACAAGATAATAGGTATAAGTATAAACATAGTTATAAATACATGGATACATATAAGAAAATAAAAGAAACAATAGGACAGGGACGGTAGGTACTTCGGTGCACTTATGCATGCCCGCTACAGACCTCTTAGGAAAGGGGTGAGGTCAATAGAAGACAGTCTAAGGTTAAAGTTTTTGGGGTTTGGGGAAGAAACCACAGAGTCAGGTAGACTATTCCAGATATTGACCACTCTGTTGCTGAAGTCGTATTTCCTGCAATCAAGTTTGGTGCGGTTAACCTTGAGTTTGTATCTATTGTGTACTCTTTTATTGTTATGGTTGAAGCTGAAGTATTCATTGACAGGTAGGACATTGCAATGTATGATTTTATATAATATACTTAGATCGGACCGAAGACAGCGTAGTTCTAGGTTTTCTAGGTCTAGAACCTCAAGTCTGGTGGCATAAGGTATTCTGCAATGAGTAGAGGAGTGGAGAACTCTTCTTGTGAAATATTTCTGGACTTTCTCTACTGTGTTAATATCAGATACGTAATACTTTTTCATGTTGGGCAATTGTGTAAATAAGGTTACTCATCTTTTGGGGGAACACCTCAAATGAAAATGGTTGAGAGGAGTTATAGAGTAGAACAAAAATACTTTTGAGAGCTTAGGAAGATAAAACTGAAAGTTGTGTGGTAATGTCCTCAAGTCTGCCAAATAAAAGTTTAGACAGGACAAAAGATATGCAAGAAGCATAAGAGGCATTTCCATTATTCAGTATTTAAAAATATGAAAACTATTTATAGCTCTACATTTTTTGTTTTACTTTTTGGGAGAAAGAGATGAATTCTGTAGACATACTCATATTTTCTGAGGACATAAAACTTGCTTAATTTCTGTAAGAGATTTTCACTTGTGATGAGAATTGTATTCCAGCACTATGGTAGCTAGTTTTAACAATCTTATCTAATAATTTTTTCTGCACCACAATAATTAATTTTAAAGATTATGAATTATATATTTATTTCTTCCAAGAAGGGTGGTTACTCTGAGTACAACAGACTGCTCGACCAAGCTACTGAACGACACCAGTTTCTCCCTGATTTTCAGTAGAAAATCGGTCTTAAACCTCTCACAAGCAACCCATTAAATATTTTAAAAGTCCAAAGACATCAAAAACAAGCCCGATTCTATACCTTCTGGAAATATGGGTCACATATCATAAATGTCATTTGGTTTTAGTTTAGTGCCAGTTGTGAGTTAGGACAAATCATGGTTTCATATAGCTATGAACACTGATATTCCTTTAATTATGTAGCTATGAACTCAGTCATTACTTTAATCATGTGAATTCTTGATTTACACTTGCCTATCTTTGCTAAATCCTAATGCACACATATTCTTTCTCCTGCAACCATAGAAGCATATTCAAAGGGCTAATTCCACACTGATGCTTTTTGCCATATTTTAACATCTTGTTTATATAATGCACATCATGAGGATCAACTAGCAGGGTTTTTCATCTAGAGCTGCCATTAATTCCCTCCACTGCTCCTGTATTTTAAATATCCAGGATATTTCCTCACATTCATAAATAACATATTCTGATTGGGGGGGGGGAACCTACATTCAAAAGATAGACTTAAGAATTAGAATTCTTTATTGGCCAAGTGTGGTTGGACACACAAGGAATTTGTCTTAGTGCAAATCTGTCTTAAGCAAAGTGTACCTATGGAAATACAAAGAGAATAACAGATAGTTTTACCATCTGTGCTTCATCTTGTCAGAATATTCATGAACTGGAAGAGGCATGGTAACAAGGTCAGCCAATGAATAGGTATAGCAACTAAGTCAGTCAATGAGGACTGTTTGGAAACTGAAACTGGAAGGAGCCTAATGGCTCTATATTATCTGAAGCTCTGAGTCTTGTCCGCAACTGCTGAATTGAAATTGAAACTGTTCTCTGCTGTTCTCTCATCTGCTTGTGTTTTTGCCTGTAACCCTCTACCACTTTGGAAGAACCTATATTGATATTGTACATTTTACTCATGTATATAAAGAAGTTATTGAATCCTGCTGAATCAGTCATCTGTGTGTGCTTTCTGGATCTGAATTTCTGCTGTAAAATCTAACACATCTTAATTATGGATTTCCTTCCATGGACAGCCATTAAATATACATTTCCTTTTATTGCAGCATCTCAAAAACATGCAAGTCAATATCCAATAGTTACTTGTGTTCCTCATTGGGAAATTACATTTGCATCCCACATATGCAACTTAGAAAAATAAAATGAAGCTACTTCATTAGGGATCTCACTCTTCTAATGTTAGTCACTTGGCTTAGCCTTAACTCTTGCTAACACCTTTCCCTAGTCATATTTATGTACATGCTTCACCTCTCATTAAAGACAGCACATTTTAAATTGTTGGACTAGGAGTGAGGAGATACAGATTCTAATTCCCCTCAGGCACAGAAACCAGCTGGTTGATCTTGGGACAGTCAGACTCTTCATCAAAATGACTGACATGTATTGACAGCTTCCCTGTAAACCAGAAATGTGCAATACAAAAACAAGCAGACACTATATCTTCATGGGACAATACTAGGAAAACAACAACTTCAGATCTCACCGCATTCAGTTCAGATGCCACATGCTTTTAAAAGATGTTTGTGAGTACTGAATTTAATGTCACATTCCAAGCTAATGCTTTTAGATAACATTACAAACTACATCTCTAATCACCCCCAGCAACCTAACACCTTGGGAATGACAGAAGTTGTAGTTTATATGAGCAATGGGATGTACATACATGTTCCCTACTATTTAAAGCAGTACTGCAGCAATTAGGCAGCATATGAGATTGCTGCATTTATTTATTTATCTATCAAATTTATTCAACTGCCCATCTCACAATCGGCAACTCTGGGTGACATACAATTTAATAAAACAGTATTAAACAATCTTTATGAAAATCATTACTAAATATTAACGTATTAAAAATTTAAATATACAGAACAAGGCTTGGAGAAAATGAACATATCAACCACAGAGTAGCCATTTAAGAATGATTCCAGTTCTGCATTAATGGTACATCATGTAAACTGGACCTTGGCGACTTGTGGACTTCAACTCCCAGAATTGACTAACTGGGGAATTCTGGGAGTTGAAATCCATAAGTCTTAAAATTGCCAAGGTTGGGCATCCTTGAGGTAAGCCATTCCTATTTGCAAAGGCCAATTCCCTCTCCTTTTTCGCAAGCTTCAATATTCAACCAAGATGGATGAACAATTCTGGAGAAGAAAACTCCCTAGACCTGACTTTTCCTAGAAACTGGACAGGTGAGGCTGTTTTGACAAGTTTCCACCCTCTGCTTGCTCAGCACTTGCACTCAGTCCTGACAGGTAGAGGAGATAGGAAACACGTAAATTATTTATTTATTTGATTTGTCAATCGCTTACAAGATAATTGGTATAAGTATAGACACAGTTATGAATACATGAAATGGATACATATAAGAAAAATAAAAAGAAACAATAGGACAGGGACGGTAGGCACGTTGGTGTGCTTATGCACGCCCCCTGCAGACCTCTTAGGAAAGGGGTGAGGTCAATACTAGACAGTCTAAGGTTAAAGATTTTGGGGTCTGGGGAAGAAACCACAGAAGAATTAATTCTTCTGGGTTCTGAGAAAACTCCCCCATAATACCTGAGACCCTCCATTCCCATCAAAGGCAACAGGAGCTCACCTGTTTTCTTTGTAAATTGAGCAATAACAAAGTATAATAATGATTAAGATGATGGCTTGGATATCGTAAAGATCAATGAAATCACTTGCCTATCACAGGGCAACATGCTTTCTGGTAAATAAAGTAGATCAGAACTGGCATTTCAAGATGAACCATCTTTCTCCAGAAATGTAAATGCAGGTAATATTTAATATAATATATTAAATGTTAAAATCAATAGAATGGTTTGCCCAAGACAATAAAAAGATTTAGATAACTCTTCTTACCTAGGCCCAGCTAGGTTAACCACCATAACTCCTGCCCTCCTAATTTTATTAACTGGATTATTGTAACTTGCTTCACTAGGTTTGTCTTACAAGGTAATTTAGAAGCTACAAAATGACGCAATCTGCTAAATAGGTAAATGGGGCTGCTAAGGGAGACTATGTTACATTGATTCTTAAAACTTGTAGACACACACTGCCTACAAAGGGGAGGGACAATTCAGGGCTGTTTCACTGGCTAAATCCTTAAAAGATCAATTCTAATACCATGGATTAAATCAGACGGACAGGCCTTGCTCATGGTTTTATCTATGGGTTTGGCCCATAGGAGAGGACTTTCTTGGTGATTGCCCCATTTAATGACCTACTCCTTTTAAATCATAAATATGGTTACTCCATATACTAGAAAGCTTCAGGGGAAAATTCAAAACAGGGTTTTTCTCGTAGCATTTGCTGAAGAATTTAACTCCTGGGCCACAATGTCACCAAGATATTATGGATTATGAATATTTCCACGGAAGCAATATTCTTATTGGGCTTTCCTCTCTATATGTATTCCAGATTTTGTGAGCTTTTCTAAGCTCTACCTGGTAGGAAAAATAATTAACCCAGTAGCCACTATGCTCAAAGAGGTTTTGCCACAATACATTTAATGTGTTATTATGCTATTGTGAATAATGCCCTTCTCTGCATTTTTCAGGAATCATGAATTCAAGATGCCTTTGTGCTTGTCAAGATTCCCTTCTGCAGCTTCTTTATAACAAAGGAAATTAGAATACCAAGAAACAACAGAAGACTTCAGAATAAATTTTCCGTGAATTGCAGTATGTCCCATAGAAATATACAAGGAACCAATATCCTACTTGAACCTCTCCCTTATGATAATTTCATAATTTCATGTCCTTTAATAATTCTCAAAATTGAGGAATATGGGGGGGAGGGAAAGTCAAAATACTTTGTTCTATATTTGTAACCTTCCCCTTACACTAGAAGGATCACACATTAGCATCAAACCTTCCAGAGTATTCTATGACAAATGGGCAATTTGTCAGCAGGTTGGAAGCTAACTACATCCAAGAAAAAAATAGAACATCCAGTAATTCCAAAACATAGCAGTGGCCATGGGAGAAAGAGGCAAAAGTTCACAAGCAGTTGTTTTAGAAGGGGACAATACTGCCTGGAAATGTAACCAAGAAACTTCTCAAAAACCAAGCTACAGATCTTGCTAGTAACCTTCAAAATAAATCTATTCTTTTCATAAAAAAGAAAGACTGAATTCTTCACCAAGATACTTAATGTTTGTTAGGTCTACCTCATCTTTCTCTCAAAGCAAAGAGAGACATATAAACATATCATTTGAACTATAAAAATATTAACTATAAATAAGTATTGTACCCAGTTCTTTCAAAAGCAATGTGGATATATCCATTCACCAGTCTCATCCAGATATTAACTAACAACCTCAACATCTTGTCTTTGGTCGTTGTGTGAATCAAAGCAAACCATGGTTAGCCAATTAATATCTACCCAAATTTAATAGACACAGTTAATTTACTTGATTTATATTCCTCTGTTGTGAAGAAGGTTGAAGCCTTTTTTTATATATCTTCCTTTTTGTCTGCAAATGCTTTTGATCCCTTCCCTGGAGCCACTGGCAGAAGAGAAGACAACTGGAGACTCACTTATGTAATGTTATATAATATTTCTATGAAAAAAAGTGGAGGTGAGCAGGCCTAAATTCTCCTCTCTCCACCATATCATGGTGCCAAGCACAATGTTAAAAAAAAGAATATGGAAAAAACTGGCTATAGAACCCCTTCATATAATTTGCACGTTCATTCCCATATTGTTCCTGGGCCTACTGAACTACAGCCCTACAAAACTGAATAATTCCAGTAAGCAGACATCTCCATTTTTAAAAATATCTACTAAAATTTGTACTGTATATGTCAGGATATATAGGACTATGGTTAAAGGCTCTCTGGGAAAACGTGGCAGAAAACATCAAGGGTGAAGAAAGGAATTGATCAACAAACAATAAAACTTTAGGAACACTTTAGGATAGATAGACTCCATATACACAAACACATAATTTCCATCATCTATTTCTAGCTCCTACTAAGTAACCACTGCAAAGTAAAGCTCTTCTTTAGTTTATATTTAGTGAAATTACAAGGAGAAATTGCAAAGTGAAAGAAACTACCCTTGAAATGAAGAAAGCATCTATAATTCTTGCTGCCAGCTGGGAAAAGCTTGAAAGCAATCCTTAAATGATTTAAAACAAGAAGTATGAAATCTTTTTGTATTCCTGACCTTAGCAAAGATGAAGAATCATGTTCTGCGGGAGAAAACATCAAGTAATAACTTGTGGCATACATTTGTTTCCTTAGAGGCTGGATACAATGAACAGTCTATGACAACATTTAACAGGAATCTATCATCAGCACAAGTAAATCAGTTTGGACATTTGGAAGAGCATTTATTCTTTCCCACCTACCTCCCTTTGAAACCAAATAACTATAACAGTGTACATGTCGCATAACCGGATCTGAGGAATTAAACCATGTGCATGTATGCATGCATTCCATTCTCTCCCTCAACTAATACAATGGTTCATGTAAGAGCAGGAATCATAGCATATATCAAAGCACAGCAAATAACCTTTTTAACATACAGCACTGCACTGGGCATTGCAATGGTCTGACTCAATAGTTATGACTCATCTATCAATTTTTAATAATTATAACGTATAAAATATAATTTGCTTACTTCTGGTTTATTAGTCCGAGAACAAATATGTTATGTGGTGTGTAACATGCGACAGTGAGAACCCAGCCAAACTTGTCTTTTCATAATAAGCTAGGTTAAGAAGCGTAAGCGCCACTAAAACGCTGCCCCTCCCTCCTGTGTTGTGATCCACAAGCATCAGCCTTGTGGATCGCAAGCCCTTCATACTTCAGCACTAAAGGTACAGCAGAATTTTTCCTAAATCGATTCCCTCTTGATCCAACACGTGAGATAGCAACGGCATCCTGGAAAGGCGGGGTTGGGGGCTGCGGGATTGTGGTCTTTTGACAGCGCCCAGGAGCAGAAAAGGGCAGAGAGGGAAGCTGCCCCTCAAATAACAAGGGATTTCACTATTTCCCCCCACCCCGCTACCCGGGTAGGAAAGATGACCCCCGCGCTCCCTTACCTAGGCAGGCACCCGAAACAAGGGCTGTAGCCGTCAGGGCTCCGGCCGAAGCGCCATAAATCTGTTTGGCATTCGCCACCAAGAAGGGGGCATGCTCTTGAAGGCAACTGGCCACACCGACGTGGTAGACCCCGAGGAATCCGCAGCCGGCGAAGGAGATATTCCAGGTGGAGCCCGGCGGGTACATCTCCTCGCCTCCCCGCCACCAGCTAGTCGCACGCCCGGGAGGAGGCGCGTGTGGTGGTGGAGGGGGGAGACCACGGCAGGGGAACGGGAGAGCGGCCCAACCCAGCAAGGTGTCTGTCCTTCCGGGACTCTCGTTTACTTCACCCTCCGCGCCGGCTTTTTGTTTGTTTCCCTCCCACTGCTCGGTCGCCACCCGCCTTTCCCCGGCTTCCTCTGCTCTTCCTCCAATCGCCTGCACCTAACCGGCGACTGCTCGCTGAGGAAACGTTATATGAGGTGCTTGCGGCGGAGAGGAGGAGGAGCTCGGGGTGGTGACAACCTCCCCTCCCCAATTGGCCAAGGGAGCAAACAAACAAACAAGCAGTGCCAGCCCCGGCTAATGGCTGCTGCTTAGGTAACGCCACCCAGCCCGGGGCGGAGTCCGGATCCTAGAAGTCTGGCGGCAGGAGGAATGGCGGGGGAGGAAGGGCGGGAGAGTCGTTTGGGGACTCGCCGGCGGGCGGGCACAACAACAACACGGGTGGGGGAATTCTCAGAAAGCCGGGGGCGTTCCGAGAGGGCAGCCAATAACGGCGGGCATGGGCCAAGCTGGGCACCTGTGTTCCTCGGAGTTGTGGCTGAGGCCGCCGCCCCTTTGCGACCCACATTAAATTTATGTAGTGGTCCCTTTTGTCTCCCCCCCTCCTCCTCCCCGGGGTCTTGCTTCCTAACGTGAAGGGCTTCCACTATTATGCGCATTGTGACGTCTCTTGCGACGTAAGCGGTGGAAGAGAAAGGGCGCGTGGTCTGTGCAGGGGGAGGATTGGGGCGATCGCCGCCTTTTATGCTTCCCGCATTGAATTAAATGGGGCATATTCTCCCCACTCCTGTTGCAAGGTAATCTCCAGTTCCCCCAATACTGGGCGAATTCGATTCCTGGTAGCTCTAGTCTAGAAAGCCTGGTGGTGAGCAATACAGTATCTGTAGGTCAGCAATTCAGGTAGTCCTCGACTTACGATCACAATTGAGCCCAAAATTTCGGTTGCTAAATGAGACATTTGTTAAGTGAGTTTTGCCCCATTTTACGACCTTTCTCCACAGTTGTTAAATGCATCCTTACAGTCGCTGAGTTAGCAACATAGTTATTAAGTGAATCTGGCTCCTCATTGATTTTGCCCTGTCAGATGGTTGCAAAAGGGGATCACATGACCTTGGGACACAGTGACATAAATTTAAGACACACGGTCATAAATATGAACCGGCTTCCAGGCATCTGAATTTTCGCATGATCATAGGGGATGCTACAAAGGTTGTAAGTATGAAAAGTAGTCATAAGTCACTTTTTTCAGTGCCATTGTAACTTTGAATGGTCACTAAATGAACTGTTGAAGGTTGAGGACTACCTGTATCTGGAGGGTTGCAACAAGAGGTCCTCCTCAATGAAAGAGAATTAATTGCCTTTGAGCAAAATCAAACAGTTTTCCGGTGGATAAGGGCTAATCCTAATTAATCTTAGTAGGGATCACACTGTGTACACGATGATTGAACTCACTCCCAGGAAATAAACATGCATAGGTTAACTTTGCAAAGTAGTATAAGAACTTCTAGAACACAGTACATCATGTACTTAATGTTGTGACATTGATTAGTGGAGATGGGGGAAGAGCCGTGTTAGTCTGTGCCCGTAACACAAACGAAGTCTAATTAAATTGCATAAGGTTGATAGTTTTACCAAACTTAATGTCTCTTTTTCTGGCATATTTACTATCATTAGTGTCCATTTTTGTCAGATAGGAGGACAAGTCTAACTGGATATTCTAGAAGGTGCTTACAACGTAATAGTGGAAATAGGTAGGAGAAGACCAGCTGCTTTATGACTTACTAAGTGATCTCTGTATTTTATAGACCAGCAGGTAAATAAGTCACGATTGAAAACTAAAAAATTCATTTTCCTGGAACTCGGAAGAACCAAGCTGATTCAGAATCCTATGCTACACGCTAAACTATTGTTTGTGGAATGAACCATAGTTATCACAGTTCGCATAATATACTAAGCAAAGGACATTTTAGTTTAGTGACATATGTGAACCACCAATAACAGTCTCTCAGATTAGTCTGCTTCAAGTAATTGTGAAGATTAAATTGAAAAGACGATTATGTATACCTGTTTGAGACCCTGTAAAACAGGGGTGTCAAACTCGTGTCACATGACATATCGCGACTTTTTCCCCTTTCGCTGAAACGGTAGGGGTGGCCAGCATGTGAGGCAGCCAGACCACGGACTGTGAGTTTGACACCCCTGCTGTAAAAGATCACCTTAATGTATAGTTTTTTCCAATTCAAATGTTATTTTAATTTATGAAAAAAAGAAGCATCCTGCTATTTCACACCAGCGTTGAAGTACAAGGTTTAAAAATGGCTCCTTAGTCTTCTGGCCCTACAGCCAGTACTGAGACCTGGAATTTTACTAGAAACCAGGTGTTGGGGAATAGGGGATGGCAAAGGGTCATTATGTTTTCCACTTCATTCAGTAATTGAAGATTGATGCCCTAGGCCAGGGCTGTCAAACTCCCGGCCCATGGGCCAGATGCATCATACGCTGATCATGCCCACCCCAGTTTAGCGAAGGGGGGAAAAGTCCCAATATGTCACGTAAGGCCACCGTGATGATGTGAGTTTGACACCCCTGCCTAGGCTATTATCAGATCATTTATTCCTTAAAGGAAGACTGGGTTCTTTTCCTCAGAAAATTGGAAAATAGCATTTGATTTGTTGAGAAAAAGATTATGAAAGATGGTGACAGTTTTGTTTTGCTATGTTCTAATCTTCCTTTTTCTGGCATTCAGAGAAATGTTTGTCAGAGATGATGTATTTAGAACAAAAATCTTCTACTTGGATGATCCAGAAGCTAGAATCTCTCTTGATGGTTTCCCCCACTTACCCTTCCTTGGGGGATTGTTCCTACGCAGTTAGGGGGTGAAATGGAGATCTATAATTTCCATGTAAGCCTAGTCTTTTTTTTTCCTAGAAAAGACTGAAATCCAAAGGGATCTAGCTTTTATTTTATTTCTTGAAGATTGTATATGGCTGAAAGAATAACATGGCATAGTTTTTTATGACTGAATTCACTTTGTAAGTTTTTGAGCAATTCCATAGTTAGGTAGAATTAAACTATAAGTGAGTAGCATTGAACTGCAGAAAACATTCATGAAGTTTTGTAAAGTATTTTTGAAACTCCACTGATTTTAAAGTAATTATTCAGCCTTTAGTCATCTCTTTATAGTGGGGCCTTAATGAAATTGGACGATTGGGACTACCATCTTAAAGCAGTGATAGACAATCCACAGACTACACATGGGCCGCTAATTCCATCTTTAACCTGCTATCAAAAATACATTGTTGGCTCATTGATCCTGCTGGAGGTATTCCAATGTTGGTTCCACAATAAAGCCGCCTCATAGACAATAAACATATTTATGGCTTCCAATATACTCCTGGAATAAATGATGTCTGAAGTGAAGGCAAGTCAATTTAAAGAGTGGGCAGAGATCCAGCAAAGCCCAGGAAGCTCTTTTTATTTTTAAGTAACCCAAGATTTTCTCTCTTTTTGATATGTGCTTTTCAAAGGTGAGGGATCCTCTCTATTTAGCCTGGATTCTTTCTCTTCCATCACAGGAGAAAGGAATCTCCCCTGGCTGGCTTCTACAAGAGAAGAACCTGCCACTCCAGTCCTGCCTAGGATTAGGACTAATGATTCAGAAGGAGTACCCATCTAGTAAAATTAAAATATGATGTTATGGGTCTTTCTTAGCTACTGCTTTGTAACCTTAAGTTTTATTTTGTTTATATATATATATATATATATATATATATATATATATATATATTGTGTTTATGTATACAGGGCCTTCTTTCTGGCAGGACATTTTCCTTTCTCCTTTCCTCATCATCATTTTAATGCTGAACTGGTTCCTTAATTGTTAATATAGATGATAAGTACACATTTTACTCATACATAATTCTGCAAGAAAAGTAACCTTAGATGCCATGTAGCTCGGACTAGAAATGAGAGATGAAGAATCCATCTTCCTCCAAAACACAAAGAGGGAGAAAATTTGCCCCATAGGAAAAATGATGATCACATCCTGTTAAGACACACCTTGCTCAATTTTGAGAGACTGCAACAGTAGAGACTGTGGAAGAAAGGCTTAGGGCATTCATAGTGGAATGGGGGGGATGGAATATCAAATGCAAAACATGCCTGAGATGGTACATAGTTGCTGTGGGTCCACGGTAGCATCTCAAAGAAGCAACAATGGGAGGCAATCATGAGAGGGAGCTAAAGAGAGGTTAACTCCACACTCCCACACTTGAAAGTGCCATCACAATATCCATCTGGTGGTAAAGGAACTGACTGAACCAACAACTAGCTCTTTGGAAATGAATGAGCCCTCAAGGTAGCTCCTAAGCTGAGATAAACATGGCTCAATCTAAACAAAGCAATCAGAACACTGAATCAACAGGCATTACAGTAATGAAAATGGATCACAGTTTTCTGTGTCTAGAAAAGGTCACAGCTGATAGAAAATGCTGTGTGCCACTTGGCTTTCATGAGACAGCACTGGATCTAAGAGCACTTCGAAATGAACACTTTCTGTGGTATATCTGAACTGCAGAATTATATATCTGCCCTGGCTCAGTACTGATAGGATTCCATAACATGTTTTGATTCTCATCTGGCCTATTTCTCCATCCAGAAGAGAGTTCCCCAAGCTTTCTGGCTTTGCAGACCAATGTAGGAGGAGACCAGAGCAGATGATTCTGCACAAGCACCCGAAAAACACACATAATTGCAGTTCCATTTGCGTGAGCAGCTGGCATACATGCCTGCCACTTGCACTAATAGAGTGCATGTGCAAGCTCTCACCTGCTTGTGCAAGTGGGGATGCATGCTCACTTGCCTGCTGCTTCAGCTTCCGTAGCCCAGTTCCAAGCGGCTCAAGGCCCGGTAGTGGACTGCAGCCCAGAGGTTGGGGATCCCTGTGTTAGTGCTGTGGGGAACGTTTCCAGTCTAAATGAAAGCACTGCCATTGTGTGTTTATGTGAAATTAATCCAATTAATTATTAAGATGGTTTTAATTATGTCAATTATGATGGGTATATAAATTCATATTGCTGTAATCTGATCTTTCAAAGTACACTGCTTTTAAACAATTGGAAAAAATCCATGAGAATAGAATTTCTCTTTTCAACCTCTTTCAAGCCTTCAGAACAGATTTAAGCAGCTCATTTAGCCAGAGTCAGGATTAGATGATGTTTATTAAAATATAACATGCTCTTTTTGAAATAATTGCTCTTAACTGTAAAATATTTTTGTGGCATTTTATCTACTCACTTACTAAACTCTCCTATATTTAACTTTTAACTGGGCAAAATGGTACATCATAGGGCAAAATATTTTCAACCAAGGTACCTGAAATGGGTTCTTACAGAATACAAGCAGAATTTGGGACTTCCATGACTTCCATGGAATTGAAATTTAACAAAATACAAAATGTCATAAAACTTCTCCTGTGATCAGCTTTGGATATTTGACTGTTACACAGTTCAACATAGGCTCCTTTCAAAGCAAATACATTTCTGAATCTCTCTCTGAATTTTTAAGAACTCCCAGTACAATTGAAGCTTTGCCATTGTTAAAGAGATTGAGGAATCTGGTAAGGAAATATATCTGAGATGCCCACCCAGAAAGTGACAGGTTTGTCTAGTTGTAAGTTTTATTTATTAGCATTTGTTAAGTATGTACTTTTAAATCTACAGTTCATTTCAATTCAATTAATAACTAAATTTATTCTAAAACAATATTTGGTTAATAGTCTTGTTGCTGGTAGATTGGTTATAAGTTTACTCATTGAATCTTTATGATCCTTGAGTGATTGAAAAGATACCTTAATATCTCTTCCAGTAAATCCTGAATAAGTAGCATAGCTTCTTATGCAAAATCACTTCGTGATATTAACTACATTCCAGTTCACTTCAAGATTTCAATCACACTATGAGATGATTGGCAGTCATTATTGGATCAGTATGAATGCTTTCTTACACAAAAATATTATAAACAAAAATATTGTAAACATAATTGTGTATGCCTAAGGAACTGCCAGATGTGGTCTTGAATAGCTGCATGAATGAACCTGAGATATAGTAATTTGTATCTGTGAAATAGATTTTAGTAACTTTTGTATGGGATGCTTCATCTCAAGTTCTTTGATTTTGCAAGGAGGTATCCAGTATTATTTTTTACAATGATGTGTCAGGAACCAAATAGGAGGTGAAGTCAGGACACACAATAAAATAGATTGAACTAAAATTTAAATAAAACTCTATTAAATGGAGACACTATAAAGACTTGCACTAGATTTAGTATTTCTATTTAAATACTAAATGAAAAATTACAATGGTAAAATTTGGACAGAATATCACCAACCACTCCCATGCCTTGAAGAAGGAAAAAGATTATCCATCCATAATATTGAGGGCAGACTGGCGCATAGCACACATCTTAGATCAGACATTTTCTCTTAACCAAATGAACTAAGGATTAAATGTGAACTTATCTGGAGCCTTTAATAAATCTCTGGAACTGAACTCTGATCTTCTACAGCCCAGGCTATTGTTCTATAGCACGAAGATGGAGTTACATTTTTACCTCTGTTCTACCGGTATGCACATACATTGAAAATATGTATTTATTTTTTGTATTTTTACTGATTCCGGGTGTACATAGGCATCCTACAAAAAGCTGTTTTAAAAAGGCAGATGGGATAACCGGTCCTATTAAAATAATGAGTTCTCTCCTTTGAACTATGGCTCCGTTATTTTAATATCTTTCAGTCAGTAACCGCAACCTTGTCCTTTGAGCACTGGAAAAGGAGTATTCATCACTGCCCTATTATTATTTATATTATTAGTTATTATTATTATTCAAAAAACACAGGTATTCCTCAACTTACACCCATAATTTGGACCAGAACTTCTGTTGCTAAGCAATGAGGTGGTGAAGTGATTCACCTGATTTTACAACTTTTTTGCCAAGGTTTTTAAACAAATTCAGCTTTCCCTATTGACTTTGCTCGTTGGAAGTCCTGGGAAGGTCACAAATGGCAATCATGATCCCAGGTCACTGCAAACATCGTAAATAAAATACTGGTTCCCAAATGCCTGAATTTTGGGACTATGGGGATTGCTGCAAGTGTATCTTAAGTGTGTGGAATTATTTTTTTTAGTGACATTGTAATGTCAACGTTATTAAATGGAAGAATGTGAATCAAGCATGATCTTAGGTGTTCTAGGAGCCAAAAAGTATAACCGCATAATTTATAAACTTGCTTTAGTAACACCAGGCTTTTGCATCAAATGCATTAGAAGTACAAACAGCTACCAAGTCTTTTGTTATATAGTTTAGCATACTCAGTCTGCTGGCTTTTCTAAGGCTGTGCCTTCTAGATATGCTAATTTACAATTCCTGGTTAGATAATGGAAAATATAATCCATAAATCCAGAGAGCACCATTATCAGTTTTGATTTTTCCTGAAGAATCTATGACCAACATGTTTCTATAGCACCCAAGTTGTTTTCTTAAAATTATATATATATAACCTGTTATAACAAGGTGCAGTATTTGTACACTAATGAAGCTACACTATGATCACTGTGCAGCTGATTAGATTGTACTCAGTTTCAATTTCATTTGAAACAAAACACTTAATGAGAAAACTTAAAAAACCTCAACAGGATGAGAGTTGGCATTACAAGGAAATCCTGGGTCTGTAGTCAAATTGTGAAGTAGGAAGTCTATAAAAAGCAGCAGAAAACCATTTCCATGGTATTACCCAGAAAGACCATAATTGTATGAAGTTACTACAAAAGAACTTGATCTGAAGGCAACTCAGTTCTTGTTTAAAGCATAGTATTGGCTAGTCTGGAAGCTGATCCATATTTGGGATGCAGGCAGAAAAGTCTGTCTTAAGCCAGTATCAACTTATACATAATGGAGTATGTACCAGAGCTCTAATGACATCTATATTAGCAAGGTAGAATCTTACAAATAGGTTTTTAATTAATCTGTTTGACCCGATAATTTAGTTTTGTATGTAAAAAAACAGCTCCTTAAATTGGCTTGGAAAGCCACTGGAAGACAGCACTGTTACCTGCTGGGGTAATGAAATGTCTGCAAGCAAACAACCAAGCTCAGATAGCACCAAGGATTACACTGTTTATTTACAATTTCATGGCAGCAATGTCTTCACGTTTGCACTAGCTGGAGTTTCCAGAACTTTTGAAGGGTAACATTGTACAGAGCACATTATATAGAATCTGTTTGTCTTCATGCTGGTCATTCTTCCACTTTTCCCAGCATTAGACTTTCAAGAAACATACATCTTAGCTAGAACTCACCATACAAAAATCATTCTTGAGAAGTCTCTAATGCTGGGAAAAGTGGAAGAATGACCAGCACTAAGGCAAACAGATTTCATTGCACTGCAATGGGTGCACTATTAAAAACCTTCAATTTAGGCAGTAATTAAAAAGCTGATTACAGGTATTAAAGCTAGGTCATTTTCTCCAGAAAGGTGCCCAGTTATAGATGTACAGATGCATTTCTAGTGTTACCACTGTTTCTCACTGCCAACATTTATTAACAAAATACGCATTCTGCTCAAATGCTTGATACTTCATTAGGTGTGTAACTATTCTGGATTTTGTATTCTTAACTTTGGAATGGCTTGTTTACTATGTGATGGGCCCTTTGTCTTGATTAAATCCCAACATGTTCACTGCACCCTATATTTTACTGTATTTCTGAATGGGAACCTCAAGGCTATCTTTTTAGGTATAACTATTTTAATAATTATTAAAAATTTGTATTATTATATCAATTGCGTTTAGGCTAATTAAATACAAACATGAGAATCATTTACAGGAAAAAATTGTCTTTATAAAATTGTTGAGAAGATAGCTCAAATTTAGATGATCTGTTGGAATAAAATATATTTGCAATTCAGAAAATAATCTAAGAAAGCCAGTGCTTCACAAAGGAATGCTGTAACCAAAATAAACTTTGCATGCAGGTTCCGGGAATATTTAGATACATTAGGAAAGAGGAATTCTGTTAACAACTTAGATATCGTGTGCTCAATGTTTTCATTATAAACTATGATGTACAAACCACAGTAATTGAATGCACATAGCACATAAATAGCTAATGCCTAATTCCCCTTCCTATTTTTCCCCACAACAATCCTGAGGTCATATTATATTAGCTCTTACTTTGTTCAAGTTAGCACATCCTCTATCCATTTACATTAAGAGTATTAAAACAAGCTGGTAGGATAGCAATGCCAACTTCTGTCATATGGTCAAAGGCATTTTGGAACTGGCAGCAAACAGTCTAAGATCTAGTTCATAAGGCAGTACTTTATCACAGACTGACAGTATTGTGTTTGGAGGTCAGCTAGAAGATACTGTATAATTGAGAATATCTCAAACACTAATTCAAAAATCACAAGCTATAATGTAACTTCGTTCTAGCTTAATATAGTATGTCAAGCCAGCTTTGGCAGACCATAATCCATGGTTGAATTCCGAGACAACCCAATTAACAGATGATCTAATGCAAGAAACAAGTTCAGTAGCTTTATAGTAAATAAACTCAAGGTAATTATGTTATAAATTTAACAAGAATAAAGGTTTAATTTTTACTAGAAAGCATTTTTCAGTTTTAAAATGATCAAAAGTTTTTAAAAAGTGACAAAATATTCAAACCTCATCATAATACACAATATTCTGGTTTCTTTTGGGCAGGTCCAACTTTTGAAACAGTATTAATAAATTAACAAAACAATGCAAAATCTTTGAAAAATATTTATTACAGACTAACTGTTAATTTTAGTCAAATAATCCAAAACCCATATCATCATCAGATTCTTCAGACTCTTCTTTCTTTTCCTCTTTCTTTTCTTCTGCTGAAAAAACAAGTAGATAAAATCAATTAGCCAAGAATTTGAAATGCTACAAATGTATAGGTTTATTCTTAGTAAAGTTCCCTTCAAAGACATTAAGAATAAACAATAATTAGGATTAAAAAATGTACCAAGCTAGAAGATGGATTTGCTGACAGGATTAAGCTCAAAGAATGTACTGTATATGAATTTATCTGCTTTTTACAATTATGCATCAATAAAGGAATAATAGAAATGGCTGTATATCTACATTGTAATTTCAAAATGAAATATAATTAGAAGTGAACAACTTAATTTTTTTTTTAATTCATATTTATATCCCGCCCTTCTCCGGAGACTCAGGGCAGCTTACAGTTTTTGGGATACAACCCAATGCACTCAGCAACAGCCTTCATTCCATTGTATATGCCTGATTATTACCAAGTGGCATTTTTTACAAAGTCAGCTTATTGCCCCCAACAATCTTGGGTCCTCACTTTACCTACCCCGAGAGGATGGAGGGCTGCGTCAACCTTGAGCCTGGTGGGATTTGAGCCTGCAATAATTACAGGCAGCTGGAGCTAAGTGTTAGGCTATTAACAGCCTGCACCACCAAGGCCCTTGCTGAAATATTTCCATCCTACACAATTGCTGATAGAACAATTTCTAGAGATTAGCATGTTCCTTTTTATATAGAACTATCCATGTTTGTCTGTAAATGTAACAAGGCTGTTTAGAAGGCTGAATAGGTAACAGACTGTTTTACTGCTCCGTAAACTTCAAAAAGACTTACTTGTGGAAGATAACTTCAGCTTGAAGTTTGCCCACCCAAAAAATTTGTTTTCATGATAAATTATACTCACCAGCAGCTGGTGCAGGCCCTCCAGCTGGAGCAGCAGACCCTCCTGAGGAAACAGCTACAGCCCCACCAGCTGGCATGCTAGCAAGCTTGCTGTTACCTAAAGGAGAACAAACCAGAAAGATGACCTATTGCATGTAAAACTTGCCAGGCAAAAGTGAAATTAACATCCTGCAAAACAATTAAATTTACTGCACTTCTACCATTCCTTCCTCCACTTGATTCCATATTCCCCTCCCTTATGCTACCTCAGTTTATTTATGACAATGATGGAAAGTGAACAATGAACTTTGCAACTGATAGGTTAGTCAGCATCCTTGTGGCTTATCAGACGTAGACTAGTAGTAGATAAAGGTTTTTCTCTGCTGTGATTTATTCATTTGCAGTAGCAACACAAGGCCAAGCTTAGAACTGGCAGAGTTCCAAGGAACTGCAGAAGTAACATGATGGATGGGCCCCTGAGATACAAAGATTTCCTACAGATTAATGCCAATAGTTCTAGGGAAATTTCAAATACAATATTTCCCTTGTGAGCAATGAAATGATTTTGGCTTTCAGAAGCACACTGAAAAGGGCAAAATGCCTATTCTCTATTTCTAGGAATACATATCTAAAATGTTCCATGTTTTCAGGCCCCTTACTCAGAACAGATAGACAAAACATTAAGTATTAATCATTCTAACACTTTGTTGTATTAGTCTTCCTAAAGACGAACCTAAATGCACTGATATAATCAGGTGGCTGATGACACAGCAATTATTTTATTATGCTATTGTTTCATTCAGTATAATCAATGCTGTAAGATATTCCCACCATATTTCAGCTTTGCAATGAGAATAGAAACCAAGTCAAATTTTACAGGAAGTACAGGATGTCAACTATGCAGACATCCAAGGGCATAATTTCATGCAGAAAGGTTATTTTAAAAAAGGGCAGATAATTCTGCTTAACCAAGCAGATTCCTTAAGTAGAAGAGAAAGCTGGAGACAAGGACATAATCTATGAATAGCATACCCACTGGATTAAGATGACTCTAATTTGCCAGCCTTTCATAAAGCGTTAAAGGCCTGGCTGTGCACTGAGCTTAGAGAGTAATATGAATTCTGAATAGGATGGAAGAATAATTAGGGAAGGTACAAATTTATTTTGGATGTTTTCTAATTGTTTTTAAAATGTTCTTATTGCTTTAACTATATATTTTTTTAATTGTAAGCTGCCCAGAGTCATTGAGATTGGCCGCTAATAGAAATTGAATAAATAATAAAAAGGTGATAACTAGAGCATAGAAGGCTGAATCAAAATATTGAATGAAGAATACTGTGTTGAATATAGGGTAGGTATATTAGCAAAATCCTTTCAATTTAAGTGAGATGTTAAAAAATGGATATCAGATGTTCAAATAGGTATATGAAGTACCATGAAAACCTAAGCATCTACAGAGTTGGGATGGAGATTTTGTCCTCAATAGATATTTTGAACTAACAATAAAAACAAGCTAAGAACAAATTTCATTATAAAGGACAGACATTTCAAAATTACAGAATACATTTTCAGGGAAGTGCAGAAACTAGGTTACAAGGCAGAAGTAATTTCCCTAGTTGTTGTAACTTTCACAAAATAAGTCAGCTGCAGGTGATCCAAAAGAACATTACATAACAGAAAGTACTGGGATCTAATTTTATTTTTGCTACTTGTTTTTAGCCATTATGGATGAACTTAAGGATAAGGACATGTGAGGAAAGCTTCTGGGAGATAAGCTTCATTTAACTGTAAAAAAAGAAACTAAAGGAACTGAAAATAAACAGCATGTTTCAAGAATCTGGAATCAGAAAACAGTGGGCTGTAGTAGCAAAAAGCAAAATTTATCAAGGAACAGCATAGAGAAAAACATGGTTTGTTTAAAAAGCAGTGTAACTGCAGTATAAAAGCAAGAACACAAATGAAAAATTATTAAAATTAAATATACACTCCAGATGATGAAACATGCAGAAAATGACAGTAAGAGAAGGCACCTCACAAAATGATAGGAGAGAGATGAAAGGGGTATTAAGCTGATGCTTTGAAAGCTTCAAATCTTTTATGTGAAGGTTCTTAGGCTAGAGTTGGGTGAAGTGAACAGAACACAGGCCTTTGTGTAGCAGAGGATGCTGAACAAACGTTATGAGAATAAAACTTCCCTTTGAATGACTTGCATTCCAATAATTAACCATTTAGTTTTCAAAATAAAAGCTTAATTTTTCTAGCAATTTGTTGAGAACATCCTCTATATAAACAGATCAGCATCTATCTGTTTTTAAGAGGGTTCCTCTAAGTTAATGTAGTCCACCAGCGAAACCCATCAGGTAACAGTATAAGCCTGTGAGAATTAGGATGGACCCATTTCATGTATGACGCATACATAGAATGCAATTGTCCACCATTGAAACATGCATGCACTGAAAATGCTCTGGGGCCTATTTGGATTGCAGAATCCCAACCGAGGGCTACACACCCCTCCTCCTAAACATTGCAGACACAAGGAAATTATACTAATGGTTATGCAGGATTTCCTCGTGTTGGTTTTACCCATGCCTTGTTCTTTCTCAAGGAGAAATCAGAGGATATAAGCAGCCAAAGTTATTTTTATAAACATTAACAGCAGGATCAGCTAATTTTCCTAAGTCTATCTTTCCATTCAAGGGAAAGGGACACTGTGTATGAAATCAATTAACAGCTAATTCCTTATTTTCAGGCAGAGAAAATGAATGACACAGCATAAAGTTAAACAAGGTGATTAATAAACAACTTCATCCTTTGATATCATCCTCTCTCCCAAATTATGGTTTAAATACAGGGAGTTATCAACTTGTAACAGTTCATTTAGTTTGAAGTTATATCACTGAAAAAAGTGACTTATGAAAATTTCAGTATCCCGAGTCACATGATCAAAATTGAGACAATTGGCAACTTTTGCAACCTTGTGACAAGCAAAATCAATGAGGAAGTCTGATTCACTTAGCAACCATACTACAGGCTTAACTGCAGAGATTCACTTAACAGCTGTGGCAAGAAAGGTTATAACATGGAACAAAGCTCACTTAATTGTCTCACTTAGAAAGTTTGGGATCAACTGTGGTTGTGTGGAGGACCACCTGTAAATGCATGTAATATTCAAGCCAAATACACTTGAATGTTGAAATGGCCACTCTTTTAAAGGACCTTTGGCTGCAAAGTTTATTTCTACAATTAATCATCAATATAATTTGCACTACAAGTAATCCTCAACTTATGACCACAACTGAGCCCAAAATTTATGTTATTAAGTGAGAAATTTGTTAATTGAGTTTTTCCCCATTTTTCAATTTTTCTTGCCACATTTAAGTTAATCAGTGTAGTTGTTAAATTAGTAAAATGGTTGTTAAGTGAACTTGGTTTCCCCATTGACTTTGCTTGTCAGAAGGTTGTAAAGGGTGATACCATGACCCTGGGACACTGCAACCGTCATAAATGTAAGTCAGTTGTCAAGCATCCGAATGTAAATCGCATGACCATGGGGATGCTGCAACAGTCATAAGTGTGAAAAATAGTCATAAGTCAGTTTTTCAGTGCCATTATAACTTTGAATGGTCACTAAATGAACTGTTATAAGTCAAGGACTACCTGTATTTGTACCAAGCTGGAGTGTGGAGCATCCATTTTTGATTCTCCAAATGATCTGGAAACTCATTGGATGATTTGAGGCCAATCATTTCTTATCACATCCTGTTTTACAGAGATATCTTTGGAAGGGTAAAACAACAGAAGACCCCTTTAAAGTTCAGAAGATGCACAGTATAGAAACATAATCATCTCACCTTGGGTAATGACATCTTCAATATTTTTCCCATTTAACTCACTAATTACCTGTAGAAAATAAAATTACAGAGTTAATTTAACAGCTAAGCAACTAGTTTGATGTAGTGGTAAAGGTGCTGGCCTAGAAATCAGGAGATGAAATTCTAGGTCTGCCTGACGAATAAAAGCTGACTGGATGACTTTGGACCAGTCATTCTCTTCTAGCCCATCCTACCTCACAGCATTGTTGTGAGAAAATAGGAGGTAGAAGGATTAGGTATGTTTATTTCATTATTGTATATATTAAAAAAATGGGGTAAAAATCTAATAATAATAAACATGGTACTACATCTGTGTTATTGAAAAAAAAACTTGTGTCCCCTATTAGGATGGGAACAATTAATCAGTTGAGCTACTTGCACAAATTGCAGAACAATAATTTGCAAATTCCCAATATTAAACTCTATAAGGCAGATTACAAATACAATCACAATAAACAAAGGAGATAATTCACACTAGTCATCAAAATAAGCAACAGGTTCCACCCAATGTTTCTTCTTTACCAAAGGTGTTTCTATAGAACTATATCTTGTTTGTCTGGATCTAAACGTTAAATATCCCTGCATTCCCCCCAAAGCAAGCAATATCTATATTACTCTTGGCTATCTAAACTACATTCCATAATAATAGAGTTTAATTAACGAATTCATTGCTACTTTAGAGATGAGCATTCATCAGTAAGAGGTCTTGAAACTAGCATATATAAGTAAAATGGTAAAATATATGAATAAAAAGAATAATATCCTAAACAAAACCATGCATGTATTTGCAAAGATTTTAAGAGCCTTTTAGCTTTCAGTCTGGCAACATCCAATATAACAAAAAAGAACTCTGGGTGGGTGGAGGCTAGAAAGAAAATTCAGTGGTACAATCTACCCTGGAAATAACACAGCACACATGTAAACAAGACTGCAGTTTTTAAAACAATTTTTAAACAATAAGCAATGCTTTTTTTCTGGAATTTCTAAAAATTTGAATTGATATTGCAATATTTAAGTGACTGAGCAATATATCATAGATAATTGCTCAGTAGCTACCAACTGGGACCACCACTAAACAAAACATGTGACACTTATGTCTCTTTCCATTTGGTTATGTACATCACTGTGGGTCATTGAGACATATGACTTGCAATCTTACTGCCAACTTTGCCTGATTTTGCTTGTAAGACACCAGTTGTAAAGCATGTGGGGATGCTACAATGGTTGTAAATATGAAGACTGATTGTAAAATTACTTTTTCACCACCCTTATATCCTCAAATGGTTGCTAAACAGGGCTGCTGTTAAGTGAAGACTATCTTTATTCAATCAAATGTTACAATTGAATGGACATTAACAATTTAGCCTGAACACTTTGAAGCAGAGTAACAGCAAGAGGAATATGGCTTCTTTCATTGGCAGCAAAGGAAAGTGTCTTATTTACAAATTTATTTTTACATGATATAATCAATTGGAAAAAAATATTGAATAAAAAAATCTACAACTGTTTACTAATTAAAACTTTGAGCAAATTGTTTACATGTCATTTGTTCTGCATTATAAATATTAAAAACAATAGGTCTTTAGTATGTTAACCTGGGAGCAGCTGCACTGTGCCACAATAACCTTATCATCTCCCTTGGATGCATTATGTAATATTGAAATTGTACTTAACCTTAAAAGTATTTTGGCAGGACTTTTTAGTAATAGCCCCCATGCACTGCAACAAGCTCCCTCTTGGGTCACATTTGGCAGCATTCTTCCAAGCATATTCCGTAAGACTGTTACCATCATCCTGTTCTAATGTGCCTTTGAATTTGGGTAATAGTGGATGGCCACTACACTGGTTATAATACATATATTGGACTTTATATTTTATATTTATTCACTCTTTTTTTACTCTCCTTTGGTTTTAATAACTCATGGAGTCTCCACTGATGGTGAATACTGCAAATGAATCAATTTCAATTATCATCTTTTAGTAATATGAAAGCACAATACCAAGCTATAAAGTTTTCAAAACAGAAATTAAAATATTTTTATATAACAAGGCATAGAGTAAAATTAAATCACCCCACTTTAAATAATATTTAAATGAACTTATAGATTGCAGAAGTAGCTATCACTGGCTGTGTACAGGATGCAAGTTTTGATCTCTTAAGTCAGGGGTCTTCAAACTTGACAGTTTTAAGACTTGTGGACTTCAACTCCCAGAATTCCTCCAGTCATGTTAGCTCAGGAATTCTGGGAACTGAGGTCCACAAGTCTTAAACTTGCCTAGTTTGAAGACCCTTGTCTTAAGCTTTTCATGAACTGTTCCACCTTTAGGAAAAGAAAAATTTTCACTCTGCTCAGTAACAAAACCAACCCCATCTTGTTTCATGGAGGGATACTGTAATCTGAACTGCTCTTTGAAGAAGGCATTTGTAGTTTACAAGTTCTAGCCTGAAATATAGTGAGAGGAAAATTTCCTCAACCTAACAGAATTCAACAAATAAAATCTATTTTGCAGGCAGTAACAATATTGCAGTTATTCATCTATAGCTTTTCCTGCTCAAATAAAAGAATCTTTCCCAATAATATGGTTAATAAAAACATGTCTGTCACTAAGTCACAGATTTATAAACCATACATAATAGGTGAATTACCTCAACACAGTAAACTAAGACAATTAAACCACACTGCAAAATCAAAGGTAGCTTAATGTAATGTTGGATTCAGACAAAATCATATTTAAGGCTACTGAAATCAATATGAACAACTAATTATTAGTAACAGGTGCGACTGATTTCAGCAGGGTTATCATATTGTAAGCAATTCTATTTCATCTACCTGGAAATACTGAACTCAAAGGAATTTATTTCTCAATAAGCATTAAAAATTACTCTATATTCAAGCACCTGATCCAAATAGGCTACTTAAGTTTTTCTTCTTCTTCTCACAAACACACAATTCCAGTAAAAGGAAATTAGGTCTAATATTTCATTCCAAGACTCAGGAAGATACTGTTTAATCCACTGCAACAATGCACATAGCATTATATCTCAATTACTCCAAATCATTAATTCTGAATAGTGAAAGTCAGCTATAGTGTGAGGGCTTCAAGACCTCAAGGGGTTTCTATAGAAAACAAGCCACAAGGAACAAATGTTGTAAGCCTTTATGTCATCCACTTGATAACTGTAAAGATCACACTTACAAAATAGGTTTCATATGTGTCTCTGAATGATGGCCAGGGGAAACAAGCAGGAATAATTCATATACTATGTATCTAGCCTCACCTTATTCACACGTTCATCATCTGTCTCAATGCCTACACTATCAAGAATTTTCTTCAAATCTTTTGAGTTTGGAGATTCATTGCCACCAAGGACAGCAAGAAGGTAAGCTGCAACGTAACGCATTCTGTGAAGAGAAAAGCAAAAGTTTGTGTATTTGAACAGCAACATATATTTGCTAAATCTAGGACAAAGACTATACTGTCTCAATTTCCTGAAAAACATATACACCACTCTCATAATGGAGCTACGATTGGCCCCCGACCTCCACTCCTTCCACCATGGCCTAAAGACTTGGTTATTCGAACAAACCGGCCTGGACTGAGGGGGGGGGTTAGTTTTAAACATCATGTGATTGGGTTTTAAATACTTTATTTGGTTGAATTAGGTTTAATAATTTTTAAATTCTTTCTTAATTTTTGTATTGGGTGTTTTTATGTGAGCCGCCCTGAGTCCCTAGGGAGATAGGGCAGCAAATAAGACCAATTAAATAAATAAATAAATAAATAATTTTGATTGTACTCAAACTGAAAATCCAACCCTACTCACTTTGTATGAAGTATGATCTAAGCCAGGGGTCTTCAAACTTGACAGTGTTAAGACTTGTGGACTTCAACTCCCAGAATTCCTCCTCCAGTCATGTCAGCTCAGAAATTCTGGAAGTTGAACTGCACAAGTCTTAAACTTGCCAAGTTTGAAGACCTTTGATCTAAGCTAACTTTTCCAGTTCAGTCTCCTGTGTGTATGGATATTAAAAATTAAATATTGGGAATTTTATGCAGTAAAGATCCAACATCCCGGAGCATAAGTATAGCATATATTTTGTTAATTCTCATGTTATTACTTTTTATTCTTAATCTCGTAACAGATATTTAAAAGAATACTGAACTTAGAAAGCCACTGCTCATTATTAGTATAAAAAAACAGATTAGCTAGACACCTATCTTCCCAGCTATAAAATAAACATGGAGCATCGCAAGTTCAAAGACTGGAAAAGGCAGTACTGATCTATCTGTATTGTCTTCTATTGCTATGCTAAGGACAATACAAATTAAACTCTACCACATCTAAAAACTAGCAGCTTGAAAAATTTGGGTCTAGGTACAATATTTGAATCAGTTTAAACTCTGCAAAGGGCCTGGCTTTTAAAAGTGGAGGTTCTTTTTTAAAAGTATTGTTTGGAAAACTGTCTCTCCCGAAGAGGAGAAAGTACAGATCCTGATAGGCCAACCACAGCCTTATAGAAGCTCTCCTTTAAATACTGTTTCCACTTTTTAGAATTTATAAAGGCATTTTGCTTTAACTTATTTTCCTCCAAAGTCCGTGTTTTAACATCCCATTTTCGAGTATGGTATAAAATCAGTGGCTTAATATGAACATCCTTTGTACTGTATCTTATTTTTATTTCACAGTCCGCCGTGATTATGCCATCCGGTTCCTCACGCCAATTCGAGAAGCACATGGCCGCCATGTCACCCCCTCCACCCAGGCCCAAGCTACATTTCTCCGCCTTTCTCTCTCAGATATATTCTCCCCCAGCGGAACAAAGCCTGGCCCTGCATGTCTTGTGAGCACACCACAGGCACGGAGGCGCCGGCTTCCAGCCCGCCATTACTTACTTCCCCGCGTTGTTCGCGCAAAGGCCAGGCCTCAGACCGCGAGCTCCTTAACACGGCGACAGCCAAAAAGAAAGGGCGGAGCCTACAAAGTAAGTTTCTTCCCTGCGCCGCAACAATCGGCTCTCCCATTGGGCGCAAAAAGCCACCAATCCGACATCACGTAGGTAGCCTGAAGCTTCTAAGGCGTTCCGCCAATAGAAACGCGAGTCTTCAAACGGCGAGACCGGCGCCTTCATGGGCGGGTTTTTTTAATAGTAATCCCTGAGCCAGTAGGCGGAGCCTGCTGGTGAGAACTGAATTTTTATATAGTTTGAACTGGCGGAAATGAAATATTTGAATGTCGCTAACCTGAAATGATCTGAATCCAAAACCTATTAATTTGATCATTGCTTAGCTTCTATTATTAATAGGCTGCAATATGTCCTGAATCACAGGCAGATTTTTAAAATTATCAGCTGCTATGGAGAGAAAGTGGAAGAAGGCCTTCCTCTTCTAGCTGCTGAATGCATCTGGTTGATCGACCACAGGAAGAAGCTTATGGTTCTGTTAACAGATTTTTTGATTTTTGCGTTTATCAGAGTAGTCAACCAGATACGTTCAGAAACTCTGGCAATGTTCAGTGGCAAAGATACGCAAAATTCCAGAAAAGTGTAAAAGAGCCTTTTCCCCCTCCACAGTCTTTAACTGCCCTGATTTGGAAACAAATTCAAGAAGTTCAGTTTTTACTTTTAAATATAGGGTAAAATTGAACAAAAAACCCCCCTCCACATCCTTTTATGACTTATTTTCAATAGCGACCAGACTTCCTGGTTGTGAGAAAAGGGTTTTAATCAAAAAGTTCAGAGTGTATTTGTATCATATTAAAGAGTGTGTGGTTGGAATGAGTTTCGTCTTTATGTTTGATTATTTTTGTTCTTTAAAGTGTCCAGAATCCTTAGGATTTACTTTAATAGCAATAAATCTGAAATCCTCTCTGACACACAAATCGCAACATACCGTGATTAACTCGTCATTGCTGAGCCTGGAAAAGCAAACGCATCCACTCTCACACCAGCTAAGGTTTGTTGGCAAAGAGCAGCTGATTGTAGGGTTCTCTTAACCAGATCCTTGGCATGCAAGCTAACTGCTTCCTTCCCCATTGCGTTAAAACGCAGTAACCCTTAGTTTGCCTGGGTGAGAACACTTGTGAATGAACGGAAGGAACAGGAGCAGCTCTTCCTTTAACAAAAAAAAAGTCCCGAGTCTTGAGAGAGAAAAAAAAAGCGAGGCTTCTGTACACAGCGGTGTGCAAACGTCAGACCGCAGCGGTTCCGCATCCTGAGCGCGCATATTTACTTCCACAAAAGTAGCGCGGCTTCTTTTTAGCAACAGCGGGACGAAATGACTTCAAAAGAACAACAAAATGACCTTGCTGGGTAAGGTTTTTTTTTCCCATTGAGAACTGAGGAATGGGATTGTTCAATCGGAGGGAGTGCTAAACCGAATGGAAATTTCTGTTAAAGCCTGTCTTCTCTAAACGAGACTGAAACCTAAAAGGACACCCTTCATTATACTTTTTTTTCTGGGCCATTTTTCTGCTTGCTTCCTGCAAACTTCCTCCAAAGTTGCTAGGTTTCTCCCTCCCCCGCCTCCTCAGAAGGTTATGACAAAGTAAGTTAATAAAATCTAGTTGTTTCGCCTTAAAGTAAAATAAACCAGAAACATAAACATGGATTTATGCAAGGCACCATATCTGCCAGCAATTCGCTTCTCAAAACCGGAGCCCATTACAGAACCAACGACTGGAAATGCTCACGCTAACAGCTCTTGCGGTTATGATTTTTTTTCTCCAAAGCTGCATTTTACAAGAGCAAAAACATATTTCAGAGATGTATGCGGATATTGGTTGAATCTGACTAAATGATTGAATCCGAGAGTCGGAACCCTTCTAAAGACACAGAGAAAGTAACCGCGCTGCCTCCCGGTTTTTGCTGCTTCTGCCCACAGTGTTGCCTTTCATCCCTTCTATTAACTTCTTCGGAGGATCTCACCAAGGGAAAGCTGCCTTGGTAGATAGATTATGCTTCCCGGAAACTCCCATCTTCCTGATGCTGGCCTTGTTCTTGGTATTCCCGGTGAGTATGAGGGCACCAGGTTGAGAAAGGATGTCAAAATAAAAAGCAGGAAGTGTATTTAGGTAAGCAAACCTTGTAATGAAATCAAGAACTTGTAAAAGGGGGGTCTTGGGTTTTCTTTTTTTCTTTTTTGTTCCTTCAATGAAGTATTGACTCCTGGCAACTGCCTGGAGAAGTACCTGGAGCTTTCTTGGCAAGATTTTTCAGAAATGGCTTACCATTGCCTACTTTCTAGAGCTGAGAGAGAGAGAGAGATTGGCCCAAGATTACCCAGCTGTCTTTGTGGCTAAAATAGAACTATAGAACTCACAATCTCATGGTGTCTACACTGGTATGCTAAATTGGCTGTTTTAGATTAGATATACTAATTTTAAGTTAATAAATGAGGCTTTGGGGCTTTTTTTCTTAACGTTTTCCAAAAGTGTTTAATGAAAGAAGAAACTAATGCTTGGCAAAGGAAATAATAAGTCATATACAAAAGGAATTGGGGCGTTTAGGCTGTGCAGACTTGAGATACATTACCAGAAACTAAGACTTGTTTTTCAGTAAATATACATTGTATTACGGTAGTCCTTGACTTATAATAATTCATTTAGCGACCATTCAAAGTTACAATGCCACAAAAAAATGACTTATGATCAATCCAAACACTTCCGACATGGCAGCAGCCCCATGCTCCAAAGCCCCCATTCTCAAAACTCCTGATGCTTGGCATCTGGTGTGTACACACAACAGTTGCAGCATTCAAAGCCATGTGTTCATCCCTTCTGACCTTCCCAGCCAGCTTCCAACAAGCAAGCAATGATAAAGTTGGATTTACTTAACAACCACATTATTCGCTTAACAACCACATTCGCTTAACTACAATGATTTGTTTAACAACGGTGGCAAAAAAAAGATAAAATTGGTCACAACTTATTTTACAACCGCTTTGCTTAGCAAAGGAAAGTCTGGTCCCAGTTGTGATCAAATGTCAAGGGCTATCTGTATATGCCATTTTTTTTCATTCCTAGCATTTTCACACAAGTTCAGGTTCCACTTTTTAAGGACCAACCTAGCATTGATCCATTGGTTACAACAGGAATTCACCAACCAGCTTATTGCCTAAGCCTGATATCATGGCCTGAGAGAGAATGACTGGCCCAAAATCACTCAACCGGCTTACATGCTAAGACAGTATGGAACCTATAGTCTCCTGGTTTCTGGCCTAGTGCTTTAACCACTAGACCAAACTGGGTCTATAGCATGCAATGTAATGTGCAATATAATGTAATTGTATTAATTTTCTGGATTCATTCTGGCACCGTTTGGTGACAGGATGATTCTTTGCTCTAAAATACAAGAGGTGATAAAAGACAGCACTGCTGACATATACTTCATAGTTGGGGTAGAAATCATGCTAGTAAGAGAAAAACTGCACCTAATCTTTTTAAAAGTATTTCTTATAGCTAATTGCCCTATCAGTTCCTCATCTGTTCAAGAAGATTATTTTTACAAGATATGGCTATGTGACTATCTTAGGGAGACTGGAAGCTTGAAATATCCAATAATTACTTGCCCACAAGAAATTCCTTATTTTAGTGTAAAAGCAATTATCACTTGAAAATGTGTGCTTGAATAAAAGGATGCCTGGAAGACAGGACTTGTCGGCGATATCTTGCTCAGGTGCAGTCTCTGTGGCTTTCTTCACCAGGCTAATTGTGCAGTTCTATAATTTCCTAAACTGTTTTCATGTTCTTCCCATCCTTTCTCCCCAGAGGCTGCCTCATTCTTCCATCTTTAATGATTCGTAATACCATTGGCAAGTCAGAACATGCATAGCCCGTGGTGATTTAAAACCAGAAGATGGCAGGACTGCCAGAGCCTGGGGACCCTCCAGGGGAGGGCACTTTGGGGGCTGAGGCATTTTCTATTTCCTATTTGGCTGGCAACCGATTGAACTTGGACGTTTTTCCTGAGAGCTGCCGGTTGTTCCTCAAGCTGCTGAAGACCAGGAGAGAAGAAGTAGAACAGGTGGAGTTCTTGAGGCTGAACTGCAATGAGGACCTTATCACTTCCACCCTGAGCAGCCTTCCTGCTTTGAGGGGCTTGAAATCTCTTGTGCTCAAAGGTAACTGCACATTTATATGGCCACTTTGTTCAGCTGCCTGTTTCTAATGTGCTCTTTCACAGTTTCTTTTTCTGTCCTGATGATTTGGTTCATTGTCTTGTAGCTTCCTTCTCAAAGTTATGTGGCAAGAGGCGTCTGCCTTTACTTAGATGTTGTTCACGGTCCTTAAAAGGGGCTCACTTGCAAATAATGGCAGGAAAGCTTGTAGCCTTAGCGTTCTTCAAGGGAAAAAAAACCCACAATGTCCTGCTAATTTTTTTTTTGACTGGCATGGATTACCACTACAATGATGGAGAGTTCTGTGATAGAAGGTCGCAATTTGTGATAGCATTCCTGTCAAATACAGATGCTTTCACAACTGAGAGCATGCAAAAATACGAAATCAGTGGAGCTAATTCCTCTGGTTTTGTCCTCCCAAAGTTTATATAGATCTTGATTTCATAATCATGCAGCATATTCAACTCATTTTAACAGTTGTGTAAAATTTCTAAACTGTTATTGAGCTTTTTTTCTCATCTTTTGTCTTTTTACAGCTTTCATTGCATAAAACCAGCCATATTTTCTGTGATGTTGCTCAGCATGTTGAGGAATATATAGATATAGCACAATAGCTGTTCTTTAAGCACAGTGTGTCTTACTTAATTCCCCTCCCCTTTTCATTTGTGCAGAGGAGATTTTAATATTTAGTTAAGTCTGGAATTTTTATCCCATTTTCCCTAAAACAAAGCCATGGCAATATTTACATCTTAATTCTGAATGTATATTCAGAGAACTACTCTCTTATTTCTGCACAGATTATGTACAAGTTCAATCTGCAAATGTGATATCCTATTAAAGTCAGTGTCATACAACTCAGTCATATATATGTGAACCTAATATTTTTGCCTGTTATGTAAATGATAGCTAAAAAACAATTCCTTAGAAATATAGTTGTTATTAATGCACTTATTAATAATGGTGAGTTAATGCTGAATATAGACCAAATAGCTCCCTCTTCTCAATTGCAGCTTCCCAATTTAGTAATGTGTATCATTAGAGAACCATTCGAGTTAGTGGACCAAAAGGCCCAAGCAATGATTGTGTGCCCTTTCTGGTTTTCAATGAGAATTTAGCCCTCTCTGTCTCCGTTTCTTTATTACCATTGTATCCTGAAAGAAGCAGAAGTACCTCACCAAACATTCACTCACTACAGTTGTATCATAGTGTTGCATGTATCAAAGTTCTTTAGCTTCCTGTGCATTTCTTAAAGTTTCATTCTGTTTTGCAGATTATTTCAAGTAAATGCCATGTCTGTGAAGTTACTGTGGTGCAAACGTCGTCTTTTTTTTTTTACTTTTGTTTGCTTTCAGGTGGACACTCCAGAGATGACATTGGTGCATGTCAGAGGGGATTGCTAGCATCTTTGCCACAAGAGTTTGAGCAGCTACAATGCCTTGCTCATCTAGATCTCAGCTTCAACAGCTTCACCATTTTACCTCCCTGCATTGCTAAGCTGGCCAGCCTCCGTTTTCTCTCAGTCAACCACAACAACTTGCAGAGGCTGCCTGAGGACTTCGGCCAGCTTGCCAAGCTGACTTTTTTCTCTGCCATGAAGAACCAGCTCAAAGGTCTGCCGCAGAGCATCGGGGGGCTGGTAGCATTGCAGACACTGAACCTCTCTGAAAATGCACTGGAATCTCTCCCTGAAGAGATTGGGAAC
Source organism: Naja naja (assembly GCA_009733165.1). NCBI lineage: Eukaryota > Metazoa > Chordata > Lepidosauria > Squamata > Elapidae > Naja > Naja naja. Next base: position 259,911,244 of record CM019148.1, on the reverse strand, counting down.
TTGCACAGCTGCACTGAACTTGATCTCTCTGGAAATGAATTAACAGGAATACCCAGTTCTCTTGGTAAGCCGTTCACAAATTAAAGAAAAGAACACGGAATCCTTATTCTACTTCCTGGGAGTAAGAAGTGCTGCAGGTTAGGAAAAAAAAACACTGATTGAGGAGGCTGAGCTGAGCTTTACCTTGTGGGCAGAAAGCTGGGATTAAAATAATAACAATCCATTTATGGCATCCTTGCAACCAACTATAACCCTGAATATATAACAGGCTAAGCCTGATTTCTTTTGTACCTTCATTAATTAGATGTTTCTTTTTATATCCATTTTGGTCTACAATGTGTAGTTCTTCATACCATTAAAGGAGAATATTTGTAGCTCAGGGTTGAAATGGGGGGGGTCCTTGGTACTCTCTGAGCTTGCTTGTTTTCTTGCAGATGTTTCATTACCCATCATCAGTGCTGGTGATGTTACCTAGTTTGCGTAATGGAATGTCTGTAAGAAAACAAGCAAGCTCAGAGAGGACCAAGGACCCCCCCCGTAGTTCTTTATAATTGGTGTGGCTAAATGTGAATGTAAGACTGAGGTCCCCAAACTTGGCAACTTTAAGACTTGTGGACTTCAACTCCCAGAATTCCTGAAATAACATAACTGGAGGAGAAATTCTGGGAGTTGAAGTCCACAAGTCTTAAAGTTGCCAAGTTTGGAGACCTGTGGGCTAAGAGATCAAGCATGCAGTGGTTGGTTGTTTTGTATCTATAACAACTAGGTTGGGATGGATTGGCATAAGACCCCCTCGTGTTTTCTAAAGGGTTTTGTCATTTGTAGAGGTTAAGAGAGGTAGGTGAATGTACGTGCGTATTTGGTTTTACCATGGCTAGGTTTTCTTACAATTTTTAATCTGCGTTGTGACCTGCAGCCAATTTACAGTCTCTGCAGCAGCTGCATCTTCACAGCAATCTTTTGACAACTGTTCCTGTCTCCCTTGCCTGCCTACCTCACTTGTCCAGACTTGATCTGCAGAATAATAGGCTTCGAAGCATCCCTCCGGAGATTGAGAGTTTTCCTTTTGTGCATCTAAGGGGCAATCCTCTAGGAGAACTGGAGGTGCCTCTGCAGGCAGGTAATTGCTTTTTTCTGCTTGATTTGCCTACTGAACAGCTGTTCTCTGGCACTCTTGTCTCATCCTGGGGAGATACCATCCGATCAACTATTTTGGCTGTCACAGAATAGGGTGTTCTCTTTTGTTGTTGTTGTTGTTGTTGTTGTTGTTAAATGCAGTTCCCAAACTGAAGTCATAGTCATTCTTAATGCAAAATATATACTAGGAAGGCATAATTGGAAAAACCACCTGAATTTCTTGTTGATATTAGTTATTTGTTCCATTTTTTTTCATCTGCTTAGTCAGAATAACTTTAGAAGATATACAGCACTTAAAATAAAACTAACTATAATCCATAATTCCTTTAAACAGAAAAATTAAAAAACAAGAAAGTGGGAATTTTTTTTATCAAACGGAAAACAATTCCAAAGCAAGCTGAAAATTAAACACCCTATAGCTGAAAGGCAACAGAATATATTTTTTTTTACAGGGCTAAATAACTGTGCTGAAGTCACAATACATGAAACACTTTAAATTTTTAAAATTAAAAGATTAAAGATTTTTGAAATGTCTAGGAAATAACAGCATGTCATTTATAATATGTCAGAAGAGTTTTACAATAGTTGAGGAGGATATGTTCAGTTGGATAACTACAATAGAAAAGGTGCTTTTTCATGTGACTCCCTTTCACGTCTCAGATGCAGCTATGCTTATAAAATAAAAAAAATTGCATCACAGGCATCTGGTCATAACATACTTATTATTTCTTTATTCATTTCTGTTCTTCCTGTCTTCTGGGAGTTCAAAGTGGCTCACATGACAGTCTCTCCTTATGTTTTTCCAAAACAGTAAAGAGAGGTTAGGACATGGACAGATTTCCCTACATTATATTCTTCTTCTCAACCAGAGACTGAAGGAAATCCTTTTGGTTTTCTTGCAGATGACGCTAGTTCAGAAGAATTGCAGAGAGTGTATCTTAAAGCTGACGAAGACAGGTATTTCATGTGGTGTTTAGCTGATACCTTGGTCAGGTGTCCTCCTAACTGCCCATCGATTTAGCATATGTAGGCATCCAATACAAGCCATAATAACATAACAAATAATACAAATCACAGTCTTGTTATTTAGGCTATGACATTCATGCGTTTTGTGATATCACTTCCTTCCAAAGATACCCCCGATAGCATCCGTATTGCACCCAAGGTTTTTCTTAACCAGTGTCATTCATTCAAATATGATTTTAAAGATTTTGTTTACAATCTCAGCTCATTCAAGTGAGCCAGATTTTGCTTTTGAAGACTAAAGAGTTGCTTTGCAGCTACTGATGGTTGAGCTTGTGCAGTGAAAGTAGGCATAGATTACCAAGTGGGCATTCCTGGGCAACTGTCACAATATTAGCTGCCTGGCAGAGACTCCTCACGTTTAGAATTTGCATTCATGTGGGAAGGAGGAGTGGGAACATCTGATGATAGTGTAAAAGAGTGTCATCTTATTTTGTCATCTCAGCTTATTCATGGAGCATAGAGAAAGATTATGTGGGTGTTGTATGAGTGAGTGTGTTTTTCTTCGTTGTTGTTGCTTGTCCAGAAAGCTATGCATATTTCCTGAAGATCTGGGGAGAGAGAAATGATAACTGGGACTCTTAAGCAGTCTTGGTACATTCTTTGATCATGATTGTAGGAACTAACAACACAGTTTTTAACCTCAAAAGAATGGGGAATCTATAAGATAAATCTTAATAAAAGGATAGTCATATTTTGTCAAAGGCTGTCAATTGACAATCTAAATTGGGCCTTTATGTTTAAGGTGCTAGAAGAAATGGACTTTGGATTGAACTTTATCCAAGGAATTAAACTGATCTATACATCCCAGAATGCAAAAATTGTTATAAATGGTGACTTAACTAATTCATGCAAAATTCAAAAGGGTACAAGAAAAGGATGTCTCTTGTCCCCTCTGTTGTTTATCTTGGTTTTGGAAGTGCTGAATAGAAGTATTAGACAAAATGATAAAATAAGGGGTGTAAATATTAAGAAAAAAATCTATAAATTGAGGGCCTTCCCCGATGATCTGGTTATAATTTTACAGGATCCAAAAATAATATAGATAACTTGATGATGAAATTTAATGAATTTGGGGCTTTGGCAGGTTTCAAAATAAATAAACAGAAAACAACAGTGCTGACCCAGAATATGTCTTCTCAGGATTATGATATATTGAATAAAAAGTTGGGTTTTGGAGACATATTCACAATTAAAACAACCTCCCCACAAGCCCAGCTCCTCTCATTCTGCAGAGCTCACCTCCTTCAAAACTATAGTAACCAAAAAGTGGTCCACCCTTCTTTAGCCCATAGCCTTTTAAAAAAAAACTAAATTCCAGATGAAGCAAAGACAAATAGGTTGGACTCCAGCACCCTATAACTGACAGTTGTGAAGCATTGTTGATTTATGGGAGTTGTGATCCAATTCATAATTATTTTTTATTTCAATTCTTCCATCTCAGCAAGAATAGAGATTATAAAGGCATTTTGTTTCTTTTTGCATTTCCATAGCTTTACTGTGACTCCTGAAGGCTGCCGCGTCTTCTTGGCTTGTGGCATTCAACTCCATTTCCCACGGAGTGCTACAACTACTCCAGTAACTATTCACTTCCAGAAACGCTCCCCTGACCCTCATTGGGTGAAGCTGAAGCATCACGACATCCTGCTAAGTGAAGCCCTGGAGCTGCAGCCCCATGGGATTCATTTCCATCAGGTAAGCGCAGAGGAAGGTTTAAAAGAGATTAAGCTGGAACCTTGTAAATTCTCTTGTTCATGTTAGTCTGCAGATTTACAATGTAAAGACTAACATGGACTAGAAGGAAAAAATATGCAGAGCATGGCTTCTGGAATTCTTTCCAAACTCTTTTACAACTGTTATTTCCTTCTATGTGAAAGTAATACGTTTGCTTTCTCTGAGTGTGATTCTGCTGTTCCCTCTGGTTGAGTCTGTACACGTGCACTAGGGAGCGGAGGGCAGGCTGCATGCCTATGCTATACTCCACTTGGAACAGTCAGCAGCATTTTGAGCTGTTGTCCATTTTCCTCTCCTTTTAGAATGATTTTTCTTCTCCATGTGCCCTGGCTGGATTTAGTCATTTTCAAGCTCAATCCTTCTTTTGATAGCTTTTTTCTCAGACAGACAAACAGATAGAGTTCTGAGTACCTGTACATCTTTTATTTCCTTTGGGTTGTTGCATTGCTTGGTGGTGGAATAGTCGCTTGTTAAATAGGCTAATGAGTTGGATCATCCAATGGGTTCTTACTAAAAGGTTTAGACTCAATTTTGAATTTACAATAATATGGCTCACCACCACTCAGACACTAATCCAGATTAGAGACCTGGAATCTAGGAAATTTAAGGGGAGAATGTTGTTGAGTAAGGGTTAAATATCTCTGTTGCTTTGCTGTGCTAACTCCCTAAACCTTGGCAATGGCATTCCATGCCAGGCTATGTTATACAGTGAGCAGATGGTGCTGCCTGTCTTCCTTTGTTGCGTGAGCATCCATGTGAGCGAGAAGAGGGCCAAATGATAACTTGCATGTGACAACATCATGCATCTCATGCAACCAGGATGCAAATATATAATGACAGCCTTTGTGTGATAATATCATTGTACACATGCTATCATTTTGAGAGATTGTAGACATTGCTGTTTGCAGGCAGCATGCTGAACTAGGCCAAGTTTGTTTGTTTGTTTGTTTGTTTGTTTATTTATTTATTGGATTTCTAACCTGCCCCATCTCCTGAAGGACTCGGGGCAGTGTACAATCATAAAACAATACAGATATACAATTAAAAAAATATTAAATAAGAAACCCAATTAAAAGCAAAAAATAATAAAAACCATTGTCTAAAAAACTCCCCTCCCCACCCTCAGCCCCGGTCAGCATGTTGGAACAACCAGGTTTTGAGGCCCTGGCGGAAGGAGCGGAGGTCAGCGGCCACCTGAAGCTCCAGGGGGAGCTGGTTCCACAGGGTGGGTGCTCCCTCAGAGAAGGCCCTACCCCTAGGGGTCACCAGCTGACACTGTCTGGCTGACGGAACCCCAAGGAGGCCCACTCTGTGAGAGCGCACAGGACGATGGGAAACAGTTGCTGGCAGCAGGGTCTCCTGTAAATATCCCAGTCCTAAGCCATGAAGGGCTTTGTAGGTTAACACCAGCACCTTAAATCTCACCCGGAGGGCAACCGGTAACCAGTGCAGCTCACACAGGAGGGGTGTAACATGGGAGTATCAGGACACTCCCATCACCACCCGCACCATTGCATTCTGGACAAGTTGAAGCCTCCGAGTGGTCCTCAAGGGCAGCCCCATGTACAGAGCATTGCAGTAGTCCAAACGGGAGGTGACGAGCACATGAGTGACCGTACATAGGGCATCTCAATCCAGGTAGGGGCGCAACTGGTGCACCAGGCGAACCTGGGCAAATGCCCCCCTGGCCACGGCTCCCACCTCCCAAGTTATGGATGGAAAAGAATATTCATTCCTTTTCCATTTAGTGTGAGGTGTAAATCCTTTTGAATCATGTCTGTAAGGATCTATAGCATTTATGTATGGACAACTGCACTTTTGATGCCATAGTATACTAACTTCCATATGATCACTTCCCATTTCCTATATTGCCCCTTTAGTGTCCTTTTTCTGCTCCCTGGAGCGAGTCTTTCTCTTGCTCCATATGTTGCAGAGCTTGACTAAGGCTGTCTCTGTGGGATAAACTTATGGACACCCCCTCTTCTATCTTGGTATGCTAGGAGGTGCAGATCTGGATGCCCTATGCTTCTCCTCACAGCCTGAATGACCGTGAACTCATAGTTCGAACCTTTGATGGGCATAAGTGGAGTGATTTGAGAACCAGAGTGAAATGCAAAGGCAAGGTATGTTGAGGATGTTGTAATATCCATTTCTTCCTTTGTCATTTTTCCTTGTGTCAAATGAGGACCCCTCATTTGAGATTCTGCAGGAACTTGACATGTAAACTCTGTCTGATATGAACGATCTCTTATAATTTAGAATAGTAATTTATTTATTTATTTATTTATTCGACTTGTATGCCGCCCTTCTCCCTAAGGACTCAGGGCGGCTAACACTAAAACGACACAAAATTTACATAAAAAACAATTAAACAAAACAAGTCAGAATAAATACAATAATACATTAAAACATTAAAATAAATAATAGAAATAGTAAAAAAAACCACCCGGGTCATTGCAGGCCGGCCTGTTGAAACAACCAAGTCTTCAGGTCCCGGCGGAAGGAGCGGAGATCAGGGGCCAAACGGAGATCCGCGGGGAGATGGTTCCAAAGGGTGGGGGCTCCCACGGAGAAGGCCCTAGCCCTGGGAACCGCCAGCCGACAGTGTCTGACCAACGGTATCGCAAGGAGGCCCCTCCTGTGGGAGCAAACTGGGCAATCAGCATATGATGATACTGGCAGGAGGCGTTCCCGCAAGTACCCCAGACCCAAGCCATTTAGGGCCTTATAAGTTGTTACCAGCACCTTGAAGCTAACCCGGAAGGCAACCGGCAACCAATGCAGGTCATGCAGGAGGGGATGTAACATGGGAGTATCGGGATACTCCCATCACAGCCCGCGCGGCCGCATTCTGCACCAGCTGTAACCTCTGGGTAGTCCGCAAGGGCAGCCCCAAGTAGAGAGCGTTGCAGTAGTCGATTCTAAAGGTGACAAGTGCATGAGTGACCGTTCGAAGAGCATCTCAGCTCAGGTAAGGGCGGAGCTGGTGAACCAGCCGAACCTGGGCAAAAGCCCCCCTGGCCACAGCCCCCACCTGCTCCTCCAAAGCGAGCTGTGGGTCCAGGAGGACGCCCAGGTTCCTCGCCCTATCCACTGGGGGCAACACCTCTCCCCCCATGGCCAAAGATGGAACATCACCAGAAAACAAAGATGCCGGTAAGAACAGCCACTCCGTCTTGGTCGGGTTGAGTTGGAGCCTATTTCTCCCCATCCAGACATAGTGTTTCTCAACCTCAGCAACTTTAAGAAGTGTAGACTTTAACTCCCAAGAATTATGGATCCCTGACTCCCTTGGCTGTGGCATTCTAGTCTGCAGGCCCTGGGAATTGCATTCTGGGAGTTGAAGTCCACACTTCTTAAAGTTGGTAAGGTTGAAAAACACTGGTTTAGAAATGATCAAGCTCTTTGGTTGACCTTTAAAGAAACATTCAGTGCATCAATATTTCAGTGGACTAGTTCAGATATAAACTCTTTGAAGAAATGTGAACCCCTCATGTGATGAGAGGAAGATGTCCTGTTTTTTATTATACAAAGCTGTTAAATAAGTAATTCAATTCATCCAGAGAGTACCAAATTGAGGAAATCAAGCATGAGCCCTTTGTCCTTCTACTTACCTACTAGGACTTATATGTCACTGAGCATCTTACATTTTCTCTTACAATAAAAAGGATAAAATACAAAAACAAAATAATAACATAATGACTAACAGAGAAACTGAGGTTACTGAGAACCAGGGTTGGGATTCTACCGGTTTGGACCAGTTCTATAGAACCAGTTGTTACGATTCTGTGCAGTTCAGAAAACCAGCAAATCGTTCCCCTGGCTGGCCCCGCCTCTTTGCCCCGCCCAGTCAGTCCTTATTGCACATGCGCACATGCCTGACATCGTTAACTGCATTCTCCCCTGCCCAGTGACTCCTTAAGGTTTTTTCCCCCTTCCTGACGATCAGCTGTTCCGACGATCAGCTGTGCCAGGAACCCCCTCACTGTCTTACTATGCCCCCCCGTGCTACATTTTTTTGCCTTCTTGGGCCTCAGGGAAGCTCCCTGGGAGCAAAAATGCCCCCTCAGGAGGCTTTCCTGAGACCCAGGAGATCCAAAAACGGAGCACGAGGGGGTGCTGCACCCTGTGCTCCATTTTTTGCCTTTCTGGGCCTCAGGGAAGCCTTTTGGGAGCAAAAACACCCCCCAGGAGGCTTCCCTGAGGCCCAGGAGGCCCAAAGATGGAGTGTGGGGGGTGTTCTGAAAAAAAAAGAAGCCATGCCACCCAGTCATGTGGCCACACCCACTTAGCCACGCCCACAGAACCAGTTGTTAAAAAATTTGAATCCTACCCTTGCTGAGAACAAAATCAGACACAACTCAGGGTATACTAGGTCTTCTTCCAAGGTTGTCTTTAAAAGCCAGTTTTTAATAGCTGTCCTAAAACAGCAAGCTGGGGGCTAGTTCAACTTCACTATTAAGCCCCAAGTTATGATCTACTGTGACAGTGAGTTGATGTCTGTATCTTTAAAGTACTTCCGTATGTCCTGAAGGTTCTCTTCATTCTTCCATTCTTGGACAGAAGCATTCGGCTTGCTGCAGCGTCTCTCACTTCTCCTGGTTTTTGGTTATCTCACGCCTTGTGGAGGATGAATGCAAAGTCTGCCAGGAAGGGGGCTTGCTTTTTTCAAGTGTTGATCCCAACATTAAAGTGACCTTTCCTCCTGGTGTGACCGAGGAGATGAGGACAGTGAAGCTTCAGGTAAGGAAGAAGCCACCCACCCACCCCCAAAAATACAGATAAACATTGACTCCCAGTAATCCAGCCTTCCAGGAAAAAAATTTGCCTGTGTTACAAGATTGAAAATCACCTGGTTCAGGTCACACAATCTGGGTCATGTGAATTTAAAGCTATACAGTTAAAAGACAGGTCCTGAAATAGTTGCTTAATCTCAGGTTTGACTTGTACAGCCAGCCCTCAATTTTTTTTCTTAATTAGCCCACGTTGCTAATTTGTAAAATTTCATTAGGGATTGTTTAATTTTTAGTCAGGAAGGATGGTGAGAATGTAAATAATCAAAGCCTGATCGCACTCTGCAATTCTGTGCATATAGTTTTTGTTATTAATATTTTTATGGAGAACAGTATATTTACTTGCTGCATAAGAAAAGTGGTATTCAGTTTTTTAAGGGTTCTAGTTTTCTGCATAGACAGAAGAGAAATGAAGTTGAGGTTTACAATAAGTGCCTGAAGTATTTGTTCAATGCATGCCATTGTTTCAGAGTCTCTAATTCATTCACCTTCTCCATCCAGCTCTGTTGCCTGCCACATATTGTTTCTTCTTCTTGACGTTCATCTCTAAAACAAAAGATTCGCTTACATAAAATGTATGGTTGTTTGTGTGTGTGTGTCACATTCAGAATAAAGCATACTATATTTGCATGCATTTTTGTAGAACAATAGTCCTTTACAAGATTTGAATTTTGGTGGAGCAGTATTTGCTGTTGCTTTTTTTAAATGGGTCTCTGAGTCAACTGAGCAGTGTTTCAGTTTCTGAATACTCTGACAGAAATGAAAGGTGCTGGCCATGCTTAATTTTAGTTCCATAAATATTTTTTTTTGAATTCAAACCCAAAGGCTACCACTTCTTCCCATTCAGAAAAAAAAATTGACCAAGATAACCTTTTTCTGCTTGAGAGGATATTTTCTTGTCTGAAGATTAGGCAAACTCAGGATTGACAACAAAATCAAGGAATTTACTTCTCTGAGCCAGGTTTGAGAACTAACAATTGGAAAGGTTCACCCAAGAGTCCCCACTAGGAACAAATTGGGGCCTGAACCTTTGGCCAGAATCCAAGAGACTTCCTGTTTATTTTTTTGCCAAAGGCATCCCTTAAATCAATGGCCCCCAGTCAAGGACCGGTTCCGTAGAAAGAGGCTTTTCCTTGGACAAGAGGGAGTGTGGTTTTATATGCTACCTGATTTCTGGCATGCTGCGGACCAGTGCCGGTCCACAGACGGGGGTTAGGGACCTCTGCCTTAAATTCTGTCAGATTCCTCTCAAGTAAATCTCTTGAAGTTCAAGATCAACTTTTGGCTGTGGGAAGAGGCCCTGAGAGATTTTTCATGTATGAAAGCCCACGCAGTCTTGAATGGGCTCGGTTATCTTCTTTTATTTTATTTTATTTTTTGTTACTTTCAGGTGCTTCCTGTATCAACAAGGGACCTAAGAGAGATCACAGGTGATTCTGAAACAATTGCCAGCCCTCTCCTCTGCCTCTCTCAAAGTTCCACTGTGGACTTTCTTCAGCCTGTTAAAATTCAGCTTCCACTGCCTCCTGGTGTCACAGGTTAGTTTTCCAGATTTTTTAAAAATGTTTTCATGGAATGGGAATATATCTTTAAAATATGAAGCTCCCTGAATTTCAAGAGCAGTTCAATCCCTTGATAAATTTAATTGCAATTTCGAGAGCATTTATCTTCTGTGGAGGAAATTAGGCTAAGTTCTTAAGGATAGGCATTGCAAAAGTTTAGGGCAGTTTAGCTCTATCCTGCAGAACATTCATTGTTTACATTTGGTCAAACTATCATAGTCCTTTCCAAATGTTATCTGTCCCATCAATGACATAAGCCAACCTCCATCCCCTCTGATGCAATTATAAACTGAAAAGAGTTCAACCTTTAAGTTTATGGCCAACATCTTTTTTTCCCTCAGGTCTAACCTTGGATCATTCGAGAGTACACTTGTTACACAGTGATTGGGATGCTCAGAACTGGAGTGACATCACCGATCAAGTGATACTGGAGTTCACCCACCTCTATGCCTTATTTGAAGTAACACACTTCTCTTGGTTAGTGGGCTAGCAATCATAATATTAACCTCAGTAGCCCTTAAGTGGTTGTAGACTCTGTGGCTAGGCATTATTTGGGCCAGTGGTTTTCTTTCTATGGTAAGCAGCAAATGATCTCAGCTGGCCTTTCCATCATCAGAATTGATATGCATTTGAAGCATTTTACTTGTCTATAAGAACTGAAGCCCTGCTTATACAGTTGTTTTGCAAAACGACTTAGATAGCCATTTGTCTGACATGGTATAGAGTCTCCTACATAAGCAGGGGTTGGACTAGAAGACCTACAAGGTCCCTTCCAATTCTGTTACTCTGTTAAATGATAGGGACAATCTATTCCCACATTTTGCTGAGATTGCTTTTCTTCTTTAGAATGCTTTAAAAGTCATGACATGGTGAACACCAAGCAATCCAGAGATACAGAGTGCCTTCCTTATGCCTGGCCTCATTATCTGCAGTTTCTAAGCAGAGACCAGACCTCAATATAATGCAAAGATTTTTGCATACTCGAAATTTAGACTTTGCTACTTTATGCATGTGATGGCACATGAGATTTGGTGTATGTGTAATGCACATTTTTAAGATGTAGCCTAGCATACCTGCTGTATATTTGTTCCTCCTCCTGCATCATATTTTTCTGGTAAGCCTGGGGAGCAAGACTTCACGTAGCTTCTTCATCGCAGCTGGCTTTCTTTGATTCGCTTAGCTGTGATAGAGGGAATCACCCAATGTGTACCCATGTGGCTCAAGGGGATTTCTCTACTCCCCATAGTCAAAGTCTCTTGATCCTTCACACAGACTCTAGAACTCTTGTCCTCTTCTTGCTCACTGGAGCAGCACCAGCTATGGTTGCCAGCACTGTGGTTGGAAGCTTTGTGGAGCCACAAAAGCAGCTGAGTGACTTTGAGCCAGTCATTCTCTCTCAACCCAACCGCTCTGAGCGTTATGGTGGAGCAAAAGAGGAAAGAGTAAATAATAGTCCTATTTATAAATAACCCATCACCACCATGAGTTATTTATAAAGTAAAAAAATAAAATCTAATAAATATTTTTATTTTAGTATAAGAATCATTCATACCACTTGCATTTTTTTCATTAATAAAGCAATTATGTAGCCCTCATACACTCATATTTCCAAGTGGTTGACTTGATCAGAGAAGACCTGGACCAATCCAAATCATTTTACAAATTTCCCTTTCCTTCCAGGTATTGGTTATGGTGCACCACAAAAGCCTATATTGGTGGCTTTGCTAAAGAAGTCTATAAAAGATTGCGCATGTACCAGGTGAACTTCATAGCACTGCAGAGAAAAAAAGATCCAGAACAAGTTTTGCTCCAGTGCCTCCCAAAGCACAAGGTGGGTGTTTGTATGTGCAGATGAGTACATCTCTGCACACATCACATATACCGATGCACACATATGACCATATCACAGGAAATGCAGCTTGTATTCTGCAAACACGAAGTTGTTCTTAGTAGCCAGAGTTCTAAAAAACTGGAATATAGTGAAGAATATAGTTGGAATAAGTAGGAATGTTTTCTCTATTTAAAGCTGCACTTGGCCTGTAAGCGTGTGTCTGGAGCCAAACTTATAAAAATGTAGAACCAAAACAAACAAAATTCATTTGTGAGTTTATGTTGTATATAGTATGTTTATATAAGCTGCACTTTGAATACTGCATCTACTTTAGCCACCATGATATAAAAAAGATGTTAAGACTCTGAAAGGAGTGCGGAAAAGAGCAATTAAGATATTGGTGGGGCTGGAGGCTAAAATATATGAAGAACAGATCAAGGAATTGGGTATGTCTAGGCTAGAGAAAAGAAGGACCAGGGGTGACACAATAGCAGTGTTCCAATATTTGAGGGGTTGCCACAGAGAAAAGGGGGGAGTCAGCTTTTTTCCCGAAGCCCCAGAAGGCAAGACAAGAAGCAATAGATGGAAACTAACCAAGAAGAGAAGCAACCTAGAACTCAGGAGAAATTTCTTAACAGTCAGTACAATCAACCAGTCTCTCGGAGCTCATTTCCTTGGAAACCTGAATCTTACCATTGAAGTGGTACAAGGATAGAGAAATGAGGATTTAAAAAAATACGTTCCGGTTTCTTTATTCCTTTCTGATGGTCTTTTAGGTGGATCCTGTTTTGAAAAAGCTCCATGACCGATATCGAGGCCCTGAGCCATCTGACATTGTGGAGATGTTTGAAGGGGAGCAGTTCTTTGCAGCTTTTGAACAGGGCATCAGCATTGATGCAGGTGAAATATCAAACAGCTTGTCTATATTTACACATGGATGCCTCCATAACTCAAGTTTAGCTGTGCAATTCCAAATCAATTCATAACAGTAGCAATAGCGCTTAGACTTATACACCACCCAATAGTGCTTTGCAGCACTCTCTGGGCAGTTTACAGTGTCAGCACATTGCCCCCAACAATCTAGGTCCTAATAAAGGGGAATATTTGCAGTTCAGGGTTGAAATAATGCCATAGAGGCATTAGTAAACAGCCCAACCAAAGAATCCCCAAGACTGTCCCCACCTACCCAGACAGGCAAGACACCAGAATATAAACTGACAGCAAACAGCACTCTTTACTAGCACTGATGATGTTACCTACCGTAGTTTGGGTAATGAAACATCTTCAAGAAAACAAGCAAGCTCAAAGAGCACCAAGGACCTCCCCCCTCAGTCTAGGTCCTTATTTTACGGACCTCAGAAGGATTTAAGGCTGAGACAGTTTTTAGCTGATCAGGATTGAAGAGTTTGCCTGAAATACTGCACTTTAACCACTGCGCCACCATAGCTCATCTTAAGTGTATTTCCAAAAGAGTTTGGAACCTGGATGCATCTTAATCCCGTATTAAATGGTGTCATAGGAGGCCTATATCTGAGAAACAAATATGAGTCCTCCTGCCTCTGACTTATAGAAATCACTTCCCTCTGTCCCCCACCACCACCCTGGGACTAGTTTCTAATTTATGGATAAGGAGGAAATTCCTTTTCTGAATTTTCCAGGAAAAGATTCAGTTGCTTTAAACTGTTTTAGATAGATGTTATATATGCACTCCTAGGTGCTTGAAAATTTTCAAGGGCATTGTCCTAGAATGGAGGACACATGATATTAATGTGAAAAGGCCTTTAACTGAAAGTGGCTCTTTTTGCCTTCTTAACAGAGGCATTTCAAGTGACAATTTGAGTAATCAATGTGGGATACTTTCTATGCAAACCACATGGTTTGCCAATGTGTGGCAAAATTTACAATCTACTTTGAGATTCAGGATGGGAAAAAGGAAAATTGAAATGACTTGGTTCCAAAATTCTGTTTATTGTGGGACAAAAACATGTCAAAGAAGTTTAGTCTTCCTAATAGCCTTCCCAAACCTGATCCTGTGGTAGCTGAGAATTTCAGAAGTTGTGTTCCATCCCATTTAGAAAACTTCTAACTGCAGGGGGCTATTTTATAAATATGAAATTATTTATGATTTAAGCAAATTGGGTTATTTTCTCAAACTTATTTCAGACCGGCCAGACTGTATTGATGGAAGGATTTCATTCAGTTTTTTCTCTCATTTGAAAAATGTGAAGGAAGTCTATATTACCTCTGAAATGGACAGAAACAGCAAGGCTGTGAAAGGGCAGGTACATATGCTTCTCTTGTCCACAGTAAAACTTCCCATAACAGTTTGTACCCCAATTAATTAATACTAGCACATCAATTCTTTTTACTAATTCAATTAATACTAGCATATCAATTCTCATTGTCTGAGTCCAGTGGCATAACTTATTTATATTCTCTGATTCCATAATTCAAAAGATGAACATATTATAATTGTACTAAATTGTAATAAATATTATCTTCCAATTATTTTTGTAGAATGTGCTTCATGGATGGTTGTTGTTCACAGTTGAACCCAAAGTCACTTTACCTCAGAATTTAGAGATAGAGAGAGAGAGATATATAAAGATATATATCTTTTTTCTAAATAAGGAAATTTATATGAATTTAATTGCATGTTATGCATCGATAGTACACAAATTCACAGTTTGTAAGACAAAAGAAGAAAGCCAGTTTGGTGTAATAGTTAAGGCACCAGCCTAGAAACTGAAAGACCTTAAGTTCTGTGGTTTTAGGCACAAAGCCAGCTGGGCAACTTTGGGCCAGTCAGTCTCTCTCAATCCTAGGAAGGAGGTAATGGCAAACCACTTTTGAAAGTGGTTCAAGAAAGCACAAGAAAGTTTTCAACACTAACTTAAAGTTATAAAAGAAATGTTGGGGTGGAGGGGGCAAAAGAATGAGCACAGCAAATCTCAGGTAATCAAAACATAGCAATAATCAACAGATTGGTTTGATAATAGGCACGCAACAATATGGCAGGGACAGAATATTTGCTATGCATTTATCTCATCCCAGAACCTCTATAAATAAATGCACAAGTAAGTAACCTCCCAAAGGAGAGAACATCAACATCTCAGCGAGCTGTGGTTCTTTCAAACCTGTCTAAGGCCGATCTCTTTTTGAAGGTTTCCTTTTATCGAGGAGAAGTTCCTGAGAACATTCCTGAAGAGATTACAAGGAGGAGGAAGGGGCCCGATTCTCACTGGCTAGCTACCTTGCCAATCAAGCTACCTGTAAGTGTTATTCACAAAGAAGAATCCACAAGTGTAGCACTAGGATTGCTATTCTTTTTTCCCCTGGCCTTGCCGATTGGGAAGTGTCTTGTATGGACACTTTTGTTTATGTAAGGCAGTCACCACTGATTGTCTTATGCAGTTACTCCTTTAGTACTTCACATGAAATATCCCTTATATCATGAAGATAGTATTAGTAGACATGGTATCAAGAGAGAATATGGAATTGTTAGTTGATTGTTTTAATAGTTGTTTATTTATTTTATTTAAAACATTTATACAACCACCCATCTTATACCAGACTCTGGATGGTTCCCAATCAATAATTAAATAATAAAGTTACCTTAAAGCCATATTAGAACTATTAAAACTATAACCTTATATTTACTTGCTGAACTTTAAAGGCATCTTTGAAACAGGAAAGGGTTTGGCTATTTTGTACCGACTTGTACTTACATTTGCTGTTGTTTGTGTTGTCAGCTGTATGAAATCATATAAAATACTAGCTCAATACCTGTGCTTTGCTATGAAACTATGTGGTTGGGCTTAGTTTTGGGGGAGGAAAATAAAGGGGGTGGGAATTCTGCCTCTGCCTACCAGCATCCATCAGTATTCATCTGGCTAGCGTCCTGTCAGTGTGTGAGAGAGTTGAGGGCTGTTTGGAAAGTGAAACAGTATTTGCTGTGTGAGCAAGAAGGAGACAGCAAGGAGCCTGGGCATGGCTTAGCTCAACTGTTCTGTACCATAGCTGGTTGCTGCTGTGAAACTAAAACTGAAATTCCTCTGCTTGTGTTTTGCATTTGGGACCAATTTCTTTTCAGGTGGGGAGGGGGAGTAGAACTCCTTAGCATCAGAGCATGTTAATAATAATATATGAAATACTAATACTCTGATGGTCATTTCGAAAAATCCTTTCTTAGTGAGCACCTAGAAGCCAAGAGGAACATACATGCCAAATTTAAAGTTTGTAGGCTTTACGGTTCTGGAGATTTTGTGATGATGCATGAGTGGTATTTCGCTTTTATATATATAGATTTTACATAAATGAAAATAAAATACATAGGAAGGAAGACTATTAAGAATAATTTGTACATTAAAGCTGGTTGGTTGGATCTTGAAACATTTGAATGCCACCTGGCTAAAGAGTGCATGAGGATAGTGTGTAGGGTTTTGAAAAACTATTTAAGTTAGCTATGTTTGCTTAGGAAAATAATTCCATTATTTTAAAAAAATTGACTGCCAATTAATTGCCTTTAGACAATTAATATACTTTCAATAAACATTTACCAAATTTTTGTTGGATTCATTCAGTTCAGTAAGAGAATCCATTGGTCCCTTTAACTGACAGTTTATAATTCTATAATGTGGGTTTTCATTATATAACAATATAGAATATAGAATTATATAGAATATAGAATTATATGGAATTTCTCTAAAATAGCTTGTTTTTATAAAGGAGAACTTTTCTAACTTTCAAATATTAAGATGTTTCAGCCCACAAGTATGCACTTCTAATAGTAAGACACTTTCTAATTTATAAACAGGAACACACTCAGTTTAATAGCAAGTATGTTGTATAATTGTGTAATTATACTATATATTTAGCATAAATTAATATTCTGGGCCATTTCATTGATCATAAAATTCCTATGAGATTAGATGTAAGCAAGAAGATACCTATCTTTCATTTAGATAAATATTCCAAATTAATGCCTTTATTAATGCCTAACCTTTTATTACCCATTCCTAATTCAAAGTTCACTGTTTTCTTCTTAGCATAGCATACACATCTGTGTTTTGTACCATATCATACATCCAGTTCACATTTTAATACTTTCTGTAACTCAAAACAAACCAACCTTTGTTAACCATTAACTGATAAGCAAAACTTTAAGTATATTTTTAACCTTGAATGATGATTGACCCTTCAACAGATTTCAGATAACTTCTGACCAGGAGAGTTTATAACCCATCATTACTCAAGTCTCTTTCTGGCTGAGACTGATAGGACCTTAACAAGATGGTATCTAAATCACTTTGTATGTATAAGTTCACATAAGTTTCCCAAAACTCATGGTGAACCAACTTCTGTCTTTATGGCACGTCCTTTAATACAATCTCTACTTTTATGAATACTATTTTAATTTTAATTTTTTATGTAATTTATCTAAGACAGACCAGAGGACTGTGTTTTAGCCGAAAATATGTGCTGTTTCTCATTCTCTTTTTGAAGAACTAGTTAATATTAGTGGGTAGAAACCTTCCTCCTTTACACTTTAAAACTATATTGGCACAAAAGCTACATTACTAATAGCAAAAGTTGTTATTTTAAAATCAGAAACAAAAGCAATATTGGATAAATGTTGTCCCAATCAGCAACATCAGTGATCAAGATGATAGATGTTGAAATCCAACAGAGCTTGGAGTCTTTTCCAAGTGGGGAAAGGATGTCTTTCTCTAAATCTGTAGTAGTTGAAGAAATTTCCAGAACACACCAAACCAATTATGATTTTTTTCCCATGACTCAGTGCTGAATGGAAGACAATTGACCATAATTGTACATTAAAGATGGTTGTATTTCAATATTTTATACATTTACCTGAAATTAATTCTGAATAAATATATCCATAACAGTGCCGTATCCATCTCTGTAGAGCTAAATCAATTGAATTTAAATTATGAGGGTAGTTGAAACAGTTGAACACACAAGAAACTTCATGCTAAGGTCAGTTCAACATGAGAATCAATTATCCAAAGAGGCAGTGCTCTCTGACTCAAGATCCAAGGTGGACAGTCACAGCCATGTTTTGTAACATGTCATGAATAACAGGATAATATCTTAATATGTGATAACAAGATAACGTGTTATCTTCTGTTCTACCAGAAACTGAAAACTCAGGTAAACAAGCAGCCCACAACTCCAGGTGGCTTCTCTCTTCCTCCTTTGAATTTGGGGAATGCTGAAACTGGCTATTTGACTCAGTCCAATCTCCTTGGCATTGCTGGACGCATAGGAGCTGAATGGAGAATCATTGGCTTAAACCTGGGATTGTCCTATCAGCAGTTGGAGCGGATACAGTACAACAACAGGTGAGAAATGGGGGAAAAACACTCCAAAAAAACCATGAAATTAATTCGGGAAATATGACCTGAAGCATCAATAATCCAGCTGCTTATATCTTCATCTCTTATTTTGCTTGTTTATTACTTGTGATGTTGTCTGACAGAACTTACATAGAAAAAAATAGAATGCAGAATCAGAATAAAAATTAATTTAAATAGCGAATAGAAGCAAAGGGCTAGAGTTGTAGACAATCATGCTGCTATGCATAGTTAAACCTCAAAGGTTTTTTGGAAGAGTTATAACCTGCTTCTTAGAAACCATGAAGGTTGGGTCATCTGTCCTTCAAGAGGTAATCCACTCCATCTAAAGAGTAGTCCTTTAGAGGAACCCATCACTGGGATGGAATGTCTCTGCAGGGACACAGAGCAGGGACAAGATATCACAGACACCATGACAAAAAACAAAACTCTTATTCTAATTTGATTTTTTTAATTGATTATGTGCCATTAAGTTGTTTTGAACTCTTAGCAACCGTGTAAACAATTTTTTTTCTTTTATGAGCTATCACTAAGCTGGATCTTTCCAAAGGTGCACTCATGGCTATTATAACTGAGCCTATCCATCTTGCTGCTGATCATTCTCTTATCTTTTCCAAACCTGTTTGTGGGGGAAGAAGAATTTGATCAAAAACCAAATAATACCCAGACCTGGAATCAACAGCAACTCTTGTCTTGTTTGAGTTGAGCCTAAGCCTGTTTTTCCTCACCCAAACTTTGAACAGCCTTCACATATTGGGTTATGATATCAACGTCAGGCTTCAGATAAAAATGTGTATCTGAGTATCATCTGCATATTGATGAAACTTCATCTCAAACCAGCAAATGACTTCAGCAGTTTCATGTAAATATTGCACAGGAACAGGGGAAAGGAAGACCTTCCATAATGAAGTTTCTTTGAAAGCTAACCTCCTTCTTAACCACCTGTCTTCAGAAGCACCATAACATTATGCCTCCAAATCCCACCCATGTAGGTGATCCAGAAAGATACTGTAGTCAACTGCATTGAATACAAGTAAAAATCCAGGAATATAATAATAGTCATGCCATCTCTATTCAAGGCCCACCATCTGTGATAGCAATCAGTTTCTGTCTATATCCAGTCTGATCCTCAATAGTCAAAGTCCTGATAATCTATATCCTCCATAGCCCTTTGAAGCCTCACAACTTTCTCAGTACCTTACATTCAGAAAGAAAACTTGGTTATAGAATAATTGTCTAGTTTTGTTGGATCTAGTCTTGGGCGCTTAATGAGTGGGTGAACATCTTTAAGGACTTCTGGCATCTTCCCTCAAAGAATCATTGACTACAGCTTGAGTCCAACTCCTAATTCTCTCTTTGGCCTCTTCAATTAGCCTGAGTGGGGAAGGATCTAATCCAGAGAGCTGTCTACTTCCTTGGGATTTATAGGTTCAAAAATCTCCTACATAATGTTACATGCCATTCAGATGTTTCTTCTTCCCACTTCAACTTGGAGCATATGCGGGTGATTCTACAAGATGCTCAGCAGGTTATCCCACTTCACACAGACTAGATTTTCCAGCCCATCCTTCCTTCAGAGGGACCAGGACACTTTCACAGTGTGACTGATCAGCATATTTACTTAAATGGTTAACATGGGAGGCATGCATGCAGTTGTTAACCAATCCTTGCAGGTTAATATTTCATGCAAGTGCAACCTGTGGGGTTTACATGCCCCACCATGAGCTCAAGTATTATGGCTTCCTTACCCCTAGGATGCTGCTGGATTCAGCAAATGTTTAGGTTTACTCTATTAGCTTTGCCCGCATAAGGATGTTTTCCCTATTCAGAAGACATTAAACTGGGTTGTTGCTTAAAATAATGAGTTAGTGCTTACCACTTTTTTTTTACATGTCACCATTTTATGCTGCTTAGGGTCTCTTGATAGTGAGATGGGCAGCATGTACATTGAATAATCAATCAATCCCTATTATGTAAATTGATAGGAGCACATTGGAAGGTGTGATATTGATACTTAAAGCAAACAAAACTTTCATATGTGTGATACAAACCTTTTTTTTTCACTGTTGTTTTTCCCCCCCCAGGGAAGATCTCCATACTCAGATTCTAGATATGCTCTTCTCCTGGGCTCAGCAAAATGAAAAGAAGCCTGACTGCATAGACAAGCTGATTAAGGCCATGGAGGATAGTGGCCGCCAAGACATAGCAGATGAGATCACCACCATTATTGGACTGGGAAGGCAAAAATACACAGAGTCTATTCAGAGGGTGGGCCTGCACCGAGAAAGTAGTACAGAAGATTCTGCTATTGTTACAGGATAATTGCTAGACAATTATAGATTAGCCCAACAAAATAGGATTAATCAAATCCAGGCTATTTCTTCTTCAAGATTACTGGTACTGTTCAATTTTTCTCTTTAGTATTTGCTGCCAACTTGCTGTGCTTCAGTGCCACCAGTGGCTTTTACTATGGTAGATAACTCTTAAGCAGCCACTTGCAAGTTCACCTGGGGTAAGTTGGATTCCCAATTAAGTTTTACTAAAGTTCTACTTTTTTAAAGGCAAAAATGACCTTAAAATACATAAAGCAGACCAGTTCACAATGCTGCCTATAGAACCTAAGAGTTTCTTTTCTTTCTTTCTTTTTGTCCCTCATGGGTAGAAATTCTGAGTCTCCCAAGTTTTTAAAGTGGCTCAACTGGGCTGTCTTAAGGATGATGCAAACTGCATATTTTAGAAGCAAACTGCACGTTGCTCATTTTTCAATTGTTTCTTGATATGATCCTTGGTTTAACTTCAGCGCTTGGACTTTGCAGGATCTCTTATTTGGGGGAGTTAGGAGAATAATACACTGTATTAAAACTTTGGCTCCTTCCTCTCCTAGGTAGATAGCTGTTCTTTTATTTATTTTTTATTTTTTAATTACATTTATATGCCGCCCTTCTCCGGAGACTCAGGGCGGCCTACAATTTTGGGGGGGAGCACAACCCAATGTGCTCAGCAATAGCCTTCACTCCATTGTATATGCCTGCTTATTACTAAGCGGCATTTTTACAAGGTCAGCTTATTGCCCCCAACAATCATGGGTCCTCAATTTACCTACCCCGAGAGGATGGAAGGCTGAGTCAACCTTGAGCCTGGTGGGATTCGAGCCTACAGTAATTGCAGGCAGCTGGAACTTAAGAGCAGGCATTTAACAGCCTGAGCTACCAAGGCTCTTATTGATACAAGTGATGGGGAATCTCTGTGATGTTTTAAGTTACCTCGTAGCAGAATTTCTGAAACACAGTCATGGATTAGGGCTCTGCTGGTGTGATTTAACAAGGTGGCCTCCCATAATTTGTTTCATCCTTTTGGATGTTATCAACTGTACTAAGAAAAACTGGATTTTGGCTCCCATAAAACTGAATCATTCTTCCACATTTTATTTTGAACTTAATCTATTTTTTACCAGGTACTTAGAGGAAAAAAGAAAGAGCACTGAAGAATATTAAACAACAAGAGAAGCTTCTCAGCCTCACTTTGGTCGTTCTAAAATTTTCCTTTATGAATGAATGAATGAATAAATAAATAAATGAATAAATGAAAGAAAAAAGAAAGAAAGACTAGTAGACCATAAACAGATTGCACAATATCCTCTAACGAACTCTAGGACCACATATTGTAAATCACTGTATCTCTGTCTCCACTTAATATATTAATGTCACGTTTTTGTTTCTGACTTAACATGAAATATAACACTTAACCATTGTTATTTGTAAATTGTAATTTATACCTTAGCATTATATATGATTCCAGTAATTTTGGTTTGCTTGATATGCTGTGGTTAAGGCAAATTATGTCAAGCAAGGTAATGTGTCAGATCCAGGGCAGATTATCCCAAGTAGTTCTACAACCATTTATCTTGGATATCTAAGATATAATCATGGCTGTAGTCAAAGTCATCCAACTGATAGGACAATTTTGGTTTAGGGCTTTTTTAAAAAAGATTTTTCTTCAAACATTTCTGCTTTGAGTCACTTTAAATGCTTTTAGCTAGGTTGACTAGAGTTATTGCTTATAAAATGTAAGGTTAAATTTAGTATTGTTCAGTTTTTTTAAAAAAAATATTACAACAGGCTAACGGAAAAATATATGTTGTCACGGCTGTTGAAAGTTGATCTTAATGTTGAAAACAGCTTTCTAATCCTCTTGTGTCACCACTTTCAGTAATGGGAAGGCAGCTGTCATATTTCCGTCCTTTCCTTTCTTACCCTTCAGCATTTGCTTTTCACTTCTTGCCATCCTCTTTTCATCCCTGATCCTTTCAACTTCAGTTGCCACTTTAGTATCTGTTCTCATATAAGGTGAACATTTTTTATTGTTCTTTTTAAAAACTGGTCATCTTAAAACTATCCTAGAAACTGGAAGTAGCTTGATCATTGTTTCTGTAAGCCATCAAGCCAGTTCTGATCAAACTGACAAGACGTTCCTTTTTACAGAAACAGTTGTTTTTGGTAAATGTATTTCTACTTTTTAATCCTCATGTCCTGTCAGAAGGTCCAGGCTGCTGCACTGTTAGGCTGTAAGTTCTATTCTTAAAAAAATCATGTTTTTTTAAAAAAATGTATAGCTATTTGATATTTTCTGCAGATTCTGATAAAAGTAAGTTTCCCCCCTTTTAGAAGAAAGCTGTGGTACTTTATGAGACATCCATTTTTACAGTGGACCTGTAAGAATTAAATAAACTCCAACCAGATGGATTTTTCTTGGTCCTGCTAGCCCTTCATCTCTGTTCTAACAAGACCTTAAGTGCTGTCTCCCCTCCCCAATAGGAATTGCCAGGGAGTTATTACTCCTGTATTCTTCCGATAGTTGGACAGATAAGTGATTACATTTAAGCATGAAGAATGAAATGTTTCCATTTTAATCTGTCTTATTATTTATTCCTTCTCTGGCCCTGCCAATCTTTAGAGATTTAGTTGTCCAATGTCTCCCATACACAGACACTTGTTTTGGTGTATGATTTTTA